>CM060249.1:75775957-76133457 GCA_030684275.1 Acipenser oxyrinchus oxyrinchus
CCCAACTCCTTAGAGGCAGCGATGGACAGCGTGTCATCCTGCTGCCAATCTGCGCTCGTAGCCCCCTGGGACCCCAAAGGTACAGGCGGAGCAGGCAGTGTCGAGCGTTCATGCAGCAACTCTGCAAGGATAATTCCTTTGTGGGAAACAGCTGCCCAGAGCTTCTCCATTTGCTCTGAGTCCACCGATCGCTTGGACCAGTGACTCTTCTTCTTCTTCTTCCTTGGGGGAGGAGGGAGAGGCAGAATAAGATGAGGAAGACCGTGAAGACGGCTTCCTACGAGGGCTTTCCCATGCGTGCTTTCTGCTTTCCCTTGGTACAGAGCCATGGGGTGAGGATGCAGCCTCCTCTCTAACTGAGGGTGATGGGGAAGAACGCTGTGCAGGGGTGAGGGATGTAGGGTGCTCTGTAGAGCTGCGGGAGAGACGTTTCTCCAGTGTACACTTCGAGAAATGCGCACAAAATTCGCAGAAACTGCCCCAGGCAGGAAGAGCATTTGCCGTGCTTGTCCTCCACAGACAGGCTGGTCTTGCATGTCTCACAGGGATAAAACCAGGTATTATGCAAATAGCAAGCAATGTACAGTAATAATGTACAGTTGCTGCCTCTGCTGCTAAAAGATAGCAACGGGGCTGTTCAAGATCCAAAAAGACCTGCTTGGTGCCAGACTGGGTCAGTAGCGGGTCGGTACTGGGACGGTATGGGATCCGTTTGGTACCGGTTCGATGCCTGTAGCACCGGGTTGGTACGGTACAGTATGGTATGGTACGGGGTCAGAATCGGGACAGTACGGGTCGGTTCAGTACCAGCTCGGTGCCTGTAGCACTGGTATGGTACAGTACGGGGTCGGAACCGGGATGGTATGGTACGGTACGGTTTAGAACGGCACCGTACAAGTGTAGTAACCTCGGTCACAGTTCAGTACAAAACGGCGTCAAAGAAGAAGCATTAAAGTTTTTGGACCACAGTGTTGTTAGTCTTACAAACCTTATTACTCAATGGGGGACACATCTTGCATCACCACACATAAAGTTATCCTATCAGAAAGTGGTTAATCAGTTCCACTTTATGATAAACAAAAAATGTACAGACTTCAGGAAATTATAGTAAGTGTACCACTATTCATACCTGAAGGGCACTAAACAACCAATAAAAAACAATAAACAATATTCAAAGAGCTATGTATTGTGTGTTAGATAAACTGAACAGCTAGTAATGATGACTCAATCAGTGTAATTAAGGTATTTTACAAAACATTTGTCTGCTTGTCTTTGTGTTTTAATAAAGTAGAAAAAAAGAATCCACTTCAATGTTACAAAATGGAAAACAAAACTGAAAAGAAAAAAATCTCCTGTAAAAAAAATCCTTCTCCAGCCTAAATTAGCATTTCTTATATATAAAAACGGATTCAGACTGATTCTTAGAAACTATTGATTTTTGTGGCACGAAAATGAACTTGATAACGGTGATGTGTATTTGGAAGTGGAATTCACTATTGTTCATAGGTAGAAGCCCTGAGTTATGACTGCATACACGCAATACAACTATTGCAATTGAAATTTAAACACAATCTAAATTTCTAGGAATTTCATGAACATGACAACAGAGACAGAAAGCCGGTTTGGAAACTATAGATGTTACAGCACCAACGACAGGTGGTGAGTGCTGATATTAAAAGTAAAAAACTTTGCCTTTTTGCTATTAGTATTTAAAACCTTTCTAATAAGATTTTAATTGCATCACAACTTTTACTTTGTTTTAAGTTTGCAGAAAACTACGTTAAAAGTGTCTCAATCCAGTTGAAACCACATTACACACAATGAGAAGGTCAAGACTGGAAGGGTCAATTGCAACGAACAAAAAGCTGCGGATGATCCCGTAGTTAATACCTCAGCAGACTAGACTAAACTAGTGCGCTAGTTATCACCAATAGCAACGAACCAAGAACTTTCAGATAGTCCCCAGGTGCGGATTAAAAATGTTCCCAATTGCACCGAACTCCTGATTTATGGTACTAAATTAAACCACCAAGCTCTTTAGACTAAGTAGAAGAGTTACTGCACTAACTCGAGTTAAAATGAGAAACCTCATTAAAGACACATTTTCTGAAATGAAACCATTAATAAAACCGATATATATATATGTATAACATTTAGCAGAGCTTTCTATTTTTAATAAGGCTGTAAATATAATTAACCACGAAAGCACTGTTTGCCATGTTGTTCACATGATCTATACTATCTTTCTACCGTGGTTTTGCTGTCTGCTTCAACTTGCCCACCACAGCTTCGGCCTTTGTGTCACCCTGGTGCACGCTACGTGCTGACCAGGTGTGCGTGACTCTTGTGATTAGGGTAGGCACAATTGCATAAGCGCCCCAGGTGCTTGGTACCGTGGCGCATGCATAGCCCTTGGTACTTAGGTATTTCGGTGCACAAGTGCTCAGTGCATACGGCACACGATGCCCAGCGCTACAGCGTCAGTGCACAGTCACAGCGCTGCACGGTACACGGTGCACGTAGTGCCATGGTACTCTGTACGCACGGGGCTCAGTACGCACGGTGCACAGCGTGCACTGTGTTTGGTACCCTCTGCTACAGCTCTAGTAGGTGAGCGCACACCGTTTGCTCTTTCAATCAATGCAAGCGGTGTTCAGTGCACAGCAATTCACAACACCAGGTCCATGTCAGGCAAGTCGGGGTTCCACCCCTGCACGGCCTGCATTGCGAATATCCCGCAAGAGGATAAACATACCCTCTGCTGAGGAAGAACCCGGATGGCAGAGGGAACGCAGGACGTGGCCAGCCCACACACCAGCATGACGAGGTGTTTCCAGGGCCAGCGCCCTAAACAGCTACCCTAAACTCGAGCAGGACTCCTGAAGGCTGGCGGCCTCAGACCCCCTTTTCGGCACAACAGCTGCAGTACTGGTGCACTTGCACCTCAGACTCCTGTGTGTTCGCCACCGTGCAGAATGGTTACACGCTTCAGTTCCGCTTGGGGCCTCGGTACTTTAGAAGGAAGTGGCCGCCTTGCTGTGCAAGTGAACCATTCGTCTCGTAGACCCCTCCTCCCATGGAGAGGGGTACTACTCGAGGTATTTTCTGGTACCCAAAAAAGATGGCGGCTTTAGCCCCATCCTAGACCTGAGGCTCCTCAACGGGTTCTTAAAAGAAAGGAGGTTCAAGATGGTGATGCACCGTCACATTCTCCATTCCGTCCGGCCGGACGACTGGTTCACCACCATGGACTTACGGGACGCGTACTTTCACGTTCCCATTCGTCCAGACCACAGGAAGTATCTCCGCTTCTCTTTTCAAGGCTTGCCCCCACCTGGTTGAGTAGCCGCACACTCCACTAGAGGGTTGGCTACATCTTTCAGACTTCCTGCCGTATGCAGAGGGTATCCTACTGCCTTGGAACTCAGCACAGAAATAGAAATAACAAATCTTGGCCATTTATTTTTGTACAGCACCTTTGAACTACCTTAAGCGTCAGTTTACATCAAGCAAGAAATCATTTGGGGAAATTGACACAAGTTTGTGCACAAGCTTGCATTACTGACTTAAAATGGGATTGTTTAACTGCAGGGCTACCTGATCCAGCAGGGTTAGCTTTCAACCCATTCAAGCTGGATGTTATTTATTGTATACGTTGGGCCCTCTTGGGCCCTCTTCATAGGGGCCTCGATGTCAGATATTTGTACTGCGGCTAGCTGGGCTATGCCGCATACCTTCTCCAGGTTCTACCGCCTTAATGTGGTAGACCCTGCCCTGCCTTCATTAGGCACGAGCGTCCTTGAGGGTGTAATTTCACACCGCTAACCCCTGGGTTAGGCAGTGCTAGAGTGTCCCTGATATGCTGCCGTTCCTTCTCCCTCGCAACGGCTCTAGTATACATTATCCCATATGTAATGTCATTGGTGTTCGTCTTCTAATTAAAAGGGAACGTTAGGTTACTTACCGTAACCCTGGTTCCCTGAAAGAGAAGATGACCACCAACCGCGAGGTTGCATCGGTCGCACTCACAGGTTCGATGGATAAAGAGAAATGGCTTCCTCGGGATGACAGTTTTATTCCTTCGGTGGGCGGGACCGAGTGCATCATCCCAGGAAGGGGCCTATCGGCAGCTCTGGTATAGAGAGCTCAGCGATACCTACCCAATGGGCAGGCATATCCCATACGTAATGTCATTGGTTGTCATCTTCTCTTTCAGAGAACCAGGGTTACGGTAAGTAACCTAACGTTCTGCTCTGTCGAGTAATTCTGAGCTTGACCGCCAGCCATGACTTCTTTGGTACGGATACAATAAATATAACACCTTTATATACTTGGATGATTTGCATATAAAATTGAAATTGCAATTAAATTGACGGCTTTGATACTTGCTCTGATTAACGGTCTTTGTTAATAAAATTATGCAAATAAATAAGTTTTGTATATACTACACAAAACTTTTAGGCTAACTGAAAATGTTTAATCACATAAATCCTTTGAACTATGACGAACTGGAATCAATCTGTTTGTGCGGACACTCACTTGGAGTTTAGAAATAGTTTTGTTCCTCTGCTGCGTACTAAACCTGAGGATCAGCTGATCCCCAAATCCTTTGTTCATTGCAATTGGAACTAACTTAATCTGCAGCTGGGGATGATCCCCAGGAAAGTACCGTAACAGCTAGTCCGCAACTTAGTAAGCTTGACGCGTACTAACTCTGAATGTTTTTTGCAATTGACCCGAGCTTGCCTTCTGATGGAAAACTGAGGTGAGCTTTGCCTTTGTGCAGCACTGCTGCTTTATGTCAAATGTATCAGTTTTACTATATAATGTATTTTAAACAACTTTAAGGCTATGGTGTAATCTTTTTCTTTTTGTTGTTGGACTGTTGGGATTTCATTTTGATGTTTTTTTTGTTTTTTTTTGTCTTTTCACAGGTAACATAGATGAGTACTGTGTTATCTGCAACGGAACAGATGAGCAATCAGACAGAGGCGTCGTCAACATGGTAAATATACATATGCAGTGTACTACATTGTACTGTATATCTTTGAGAATACAAGTATTTAAACATACAGTACTTTATTTAATGAAATCTTTATTAGATTTTTTTTTTTTGTTATCCTCTATTGCTAGCTAATACATGTATTTATCATATTTAAAAGGGAAAGATCAGTAACTCCTGTTAATTTGTTTCAGGTGCAGTGTGATGTCTGCTACAGATGGTCACATGATGATTGCACAGACCACTCTGCTGAAGAACTAGACAATAGTGGAGTTACACATATGTGTAAAAAATGTACAATAAATAAATAAATAGAAAATGTTTTTACATGCGTGTGTCAATGTCTTGACATAATCCAAATGCATGAACGTACAAACTGCTCACAAAAAGTAACACTTACAAAATGTTCTCAGATTCAAAATATTGTGTTATTTCTAAAGTGATTTAAGTATAGTTAGATGACTCCAGGTGGCTTCACTTAGTGAAATCACCGTGCACAGTGCAGAGCAGCTAAGTTGCCTATGCTGATAGAGCACCACCTCAGGCATTTAAGGTCTGCAGACGCAGACAGTAGCGGAAAGGTGAACAGAGAGAGGTGTTCTAGAGAGTATTTGAAACTGAGTTATTGTGAATCTTGTATGACCTGTTTTTGGATGACTTGCTCACTGGGTGAAACTGTAAAGTGTATGGATATGGAACTGTGCAATGAAATAACTATGAATTTGGATTACGGACTGCTTGTGTAAATATTTGTAAATAAAACATTTGGATTTGGAATTCCCTGTGTGTTGTGTTTGTGATTCGACCCAACAGCACGGTTAAACAAGGACAGTTTACCACAATATCTAAATAAAATTCTTCCAAAAGTGTAACTTGCCAAAGAGGATAATAGACTTGTCAATTTAGCAATTAGAAATGTTAAGCAACTTCCTCAAGATGTAGACTGTGATGCATCGATCCTACAGAAGCCATGGTTTGTATCCACAAAGCCCCTACATCCCATTTCCAACAAATCACCACCATTGGGATTGACTTTTTGTCAGGCTTCATTTCAGTGAAAATACAGGGTAGCCCATTTTGAGCAGTCATTTCTCCCTCTCCAAAGGAGCTACCTCATATTAATTTGAGGTGCCTATCTGTAGGGGAGGCTTTTTTTTCAGAAGTGTCCCCTAAGGTAGCCCATTTAGAGGGGAGGTGCAATTTTTCATATGTCTTGTAATCTGTGCTTTAAAATGATTACTCCTCCCCTCCAAATATGCTACCTTATATTTTTCAACTGAGGTAGCCCATTTGGAGGGGAGGCACATATCAGATATAACAAAAAATGTGCCTTGCCTTCAGATGGGCTCTGTCAAGGGAGGCTCAATTTTTCAACTTTGTCTCATAATTCTGAGTGGAAGGCTCAAGCTTTCAGAACACAAGTATTTAACCACTAAGCCAAGCAGCAGACTCAAAAAAGCTGTTTAAAATTGCGCAAAAGAGGACAAAAAAGCAACGCAGAACAGAGCGCACGATATGAAAGTGAAAGCAATTGTCTGGAATCACGGAAGTTCCTTATTGGAAAATAAAAGCTAAACCACTGCGTCGAGAAACACAATTCACAAACCTGGAAAGCACATCTATTTAATTCAGGATGGTGCAGACATGGGACACGTGGAACTGGTTTAAAGATATTTCCTAAACTGCTGTATGCTATACAACATAATAAAATGGAGAAGTGACAGTCAACTATTCACAAGCCATGTGTTGGAGTTTCTTGTTCTGTCAATCAGCAAAAATGAGCATAAAATGAGAAATGGTAAGTAGTAGCTTACAGCGTGCTAAGAAATAATCGAAGATGTATTTCAATTGGAACTGTATGCTTATTTTATTCACTGAAATCTAAGATATATACTGAATGCTCAGTTGTCTCTAATATGAATGCTATTATATAACACATAATTTCGTATGTGATCACTAACCGTGTAGCGTGGTGCAATTGAACCAAGACACCTTAGAAAAAATGGTCCTGCGCTTTCTTTATTGACGTTCCTTAATGTTTTATTTGCACAGTATTTTGTTTAAAAATGCTTCTAGAACCACTCGAGGATATTCTACGCAGTATGGTTTAGGGCATGCAAAACCCCTAATGTTTCCCAAAACAAGCAATTATGCTACGAAATTATTCTTTTAATATAAATTATAAGCCCTTATGGTGTGGGGATTTTGAACCTCATTGATTTTATATATTGACTCGGTATGAACACCTGTGAGCCCTGTTTTTTGTTATAATACACAAGCACAAATTTAACAACAATAATAATAATATTAATCAGACAGAACTTACCGTGCGTTTTCTGGAATTAAGGTATTCTAAATTTTCTGTCTTTTCGCTCAGCAATATTAGTTGTTATAAAAGAAAAAAAGTGCTGTACTGACCAAGGTTAACGTTCTCCAGCTCGAGCTACTCGAACTAAGTGCAAGCGACTAAACGTTTAAGCTACTTATGTTTGTCCTTACAAGTTACAAGAAAGCGTGGGGAAATTCCCGTATTTATGATAAAAGAAAACTAAAATATCTTGGAAGGGGAATTCCAATGTAATTCAAATAAAAACCAAAGTTGCAGGATAACACACAATTAAATACATGTTATTTATGAGAACAGACAACACATGTTCAATCATAGATACAAATGTATTTAACCCAAACTGTTGTGTTTTTCAGCTTTCCAGGTTATAGATTGAAAACGATCCATTAATTATAGGGAGAGCACACACCATACTTTACATATTAACGCCACCTGAGACACATATTTCAGGGTTTTATCCATATATGCAAAATAAAATAAATCAACTGGAATGCTGAATACAGTTAATTAGTTTGACTTGCTTGGTTGTCTCTGTGCTTCATCTTTCAGTTTTCTTCAGGTATGTCTTTGGCCTTTATCCACTGGGACTAGTTCTGTTGCCTATTGTGTACCCCTGTGGGAACAAGACCACGACTTCTATAATTATGGATTACAGGAACCTCATTGGCAATCCAATTTCTGAAGTTGTAAGTGCAATCCAAACAAACTTGTATATCTTTCCTGCATTGTCTTTTTGCATGAGGATGAAGGCATTCTACATAGAATGTTTCATTTTCTCACAAATGTCAGTCTGACAAAACAAATGTTTTGTCAACAAACTATAACACAGTGTGCTAGTACCATACAATGATGCAGTCCTAAAGCATCGGGCTTGTTGGCATGTGCGAATTACGTGCTGTATCCTTTCCCACGATAGCTTCATCTTATTATACAATTCATTAAGGATGTTGTTTCTCTCATGGCAATCGGTGGGGTTGAGTCACAGTGGTTCACATCAGGTCACCTAGTCGCCAAATAAGACCTTCAATTTTAACATGGCCAGTAGATTTGACCGTCAAATCGCCATGTTTGCGACTATGCATTTACGGTATATACAACAGAACTTCGGTTCTGAAATATAGGCTTCCTGCTTCAATGTCAGAATCTGCACCGCCCTGTTGATCTCACAGAGCCCATTCTTTCGTGGAACCAGACCCTTTTCTTGTTTCCATAGTAACGTTACCTAGATTGCTCCAGTAAAAAAACCCAACTGTATAAATGGGTAATTGTATGTAAAAATAATGTGATATCTTGTAACAATTGTAAGTTGCCCTGGATAAGGGTGTCTGCTAAGTAATAATAATAACAAACCTTTTTTTTCCAAAGCATGAAATAATTACAAGAAAAATTAATCAAACCTGCCTGGAAAACCACACTCGTACCTGTGAACAAAATAAAGTAAGTCAATATTTCTGTCTCAGTTTAATGTACTCTTACTGTTATAACTATTCATTTATATGTGTGGTGGGAGACAAAACTGGACCAAAGAAGATCACACATAACTGAATACATTTCATTGTTCTACATATACATTGGGGTCTGTTTGGTTGATCTAAATATATATATATAAACAAGTAGCTTTCGAGTTAAGGGGAATGAAAGCAATGAATAGAGAACAATGGGTAATCGGGAGATATATAAGTTTCAGCATTACGAGAGCCAATCAAATCGCGTGAAAGTCGCCTAAAGGCTTCTACATTCACAGCGTTTTAAAAGTCAAAGTGCAGTATCTGCAGACATGTTTCGCCCTGTTTGGGGCTCCTCAGTGCAGCGCAACTGTACGTTGCTTTTCAAAGTAAAAAACAAGTAGCTTAACAAGTAGTTAAGGGGAATGAAAGCAATGAATAGATGTTTTTTGTGTATATATATATATATATATATATATATATTAGCCAATTTAATCCCTAACCAGGTCCTAAAACACTTACTGCTGGTTTTGTGACCTAATGTTACCTAATAGGTTCTAATTGTCATTACCTTTTTTTTGTTGTTGTTTGAAAGGGGTTTATTAAAACTATTAATAAACAACTTCAGACTCACAGTTCACTGAATAAATGTCTGAGATCTTTATTTCTGATTTATTTCTGATTTGGGACTATTGTGTGTTTTTACTACCTTAATCATTACATTATGTCTGTTGAACCTGAAATGGAATAACATTCCAGGACCGGAGTTGCCTAACCTGAATTAAATGATGTAGGATCCAAATACATCTGCTATTTAAACAATCAGCAAAAGCATTTACAAACAGCAAGACAGAAATCTGTAAAGGACACACATGCATTCTTGTGAGACTATTCCACATCGCTCTGGAGCAAGGGTAACCCTGGTACATGTTCTGTATCACTCGAAAGCCCTGCGTACACGAGGAAACATGATTCCAGAAACAAGGAAACATGATTCCCGGAGTAGACCTGGGTTCTACTTTGAGTAACATTTTCAAGATTTAGCCTTTTGCCAATCAGGAGAGACTCTGAGCATGAGCATGTGACTATGGAAGACAGTGACTTCTACAGAAGATGACGTAGTTCGTAGTCCTGCTACAATCAATCATTTTATTGATATTTATGCTGACTCATTGTAGGTCATGTTCAGGTTATGCGTGGTCCTACAAGCCTCAGCTGCTCCTCAAAAGTGTCTGGATCCATACAAACTAAATTGCAATAACTTAAGCGTAGCTTATTCAAAAGATTATGGTCCGCTTCTCTCTCCTCACGATTCAGGATCCACTCCCTTGTCTCTGTTCCTGTTCCTGTGCTTTCCCCTTCATTTAGAAAGTTTTAGTACAAGTGCAGCACCTTTCAGTGTAATGGGGCTTTCCTTCATTTTTAGAGTGTGCAGCAGAAATGATCATGAGCAGCTTGAAAAAGTTTCCTGACAATTTTTGAAGAAATATGTTTCTGGAAACTTGTTTTCACGTGTATGTTAGGCTTAAAAAATATGGTCACTCCCATATGGTTAAATACTGTCATTGAAAAAGGAAATGCTGAAATAGATCTACATTGTAAAAGAAATATAGAAACTTCCTGTTTTGAAGCATATGAACTCAGTCTTGAAATACTTTCATAATCTTAAGGACTCATTGACCTCTGTAGAACTATTTTTTGTTACTCTGTGGTGCCATCTTCTGTCAAACGGATTGAACTTTGTAAACTGGGATATATATATATATATATATATATATATATATATATATATATATATATATATATATATATATATATATATGCAATAGGCTCACCATGAATCAGGCATTCTTGTAAATGGTTGTGAAAGAGTATATTTTTTATTGTATTTTGGGAAATGATTAGAGAAGTTGTAGAATAGCTCTGCAGCCGAGAAAGAATTTTAAAGAATGTTAATGAGAGTTTTTCTTTCACTTTTCTGAATTAGACATAGAAAAAAGCATTTAAAGACAAACATGTGGTAATATTAGACATTCCCAGAAGAAGTGTTTATACTTGTGTTGATCCCCGTTTTTAAGCTATTTATTTTTGTAAATCAGCTGCCTTTTTCATGTTTTCAGCATATCTCATAAACAGTTTCAGATAACAGCTTCTCTTTGTTCAAAATTTAAAAATACCCTTCACTTTGACCAGAGACCATATACCGTACTATACGGTCAGGTTACTTTTGGTATCTGGAGAGTAAATATTATAATACTTCCACTTTACAACCACTACTCATTTTCCACATATCCATCTTTACAAATCTTTTATGAAAAAAACAAATGTAGTTTAATTTCTATTTTGCCTCCAGAGCTACAACTGAACATGCAGGTATTGTGAATAATGTTCTACAGAAATTGCGTAATGTGAACCTTAACATGTGGAGAAATAATATGGCACATTCGGTATTTCCTTCTTTGTAACCACAGTATGCCGTGAATCTTGTCTGGGAACATCCTCACACATTTGTCAGTATGTGATTGCAGCATATATATACTGTGTGTATATATATATATATATATATATATATATGAACGCAGCCTTGTAATATATATATATATATATATATATATATATATATATATATATATATATATATATATATATATATATATATATATAAATATATCTCTGTAACATTCCAAAATGTCATTAAGCCAGTTCAAATACATTCCCAACCACTACAACAAACACTAATATCTATATCATTTTTGTTTTTTTAGGAAATTGGCTCCATTCGTCAAATGGTGTGTTCAATTCAACGAAGGAGACTACATTTTACAGAATTCCAGCCACAATTAACAATTATTCTTAAAACAATACAAATATCTCTTGGATGTGACTGTGAACTGGTAATATCACTCTCGGCTTATCATTCTATGAGAAATAATTTGTTTTACACGCATCTAGGATTCTGTGTAACATCCAGATTTGTAGTATATGGTTTGGGAAGCACGCTTATGCTTCAATGTGTTCTTGTTTAATTGTGCACACACACATAAGGTACAAAGAAATATCTACTACCTACACATATTATATATTTTATTATATTGCAGCTTGGCTTATTATCATATCATACGGAAGTGGAAGTGCACAATGGATGCAACAACAGCTGTAGTGTCACAAATGTTCAGGACAGGATAGTGAAGATGTGATGTAAATAGCAGGAGCTACCAAGGGGGGGGGGGGCTCATGGTCATGTGGTGTGTTTGTGGTGCCCCCTTTATTATTATTATTATTTGTTTATTTAGCAGACACCTTTATCCAAGGCAACTTACAGAGACTAGGGTGTGTGAACTATGCATCAGCTGCAGAGTCACTTACAACTACGTCTCACCCGAAAGACGGAGCACAAGGAGGTTAAGTGACTTGCTCAGGGTCACACAATGAGTCAGTGGCTGAGGTGGGATTTGAACCGGGGACCTCCTGGTTACAAGCCCTTTTCTTTAACCACTGGACCACACAGCCTCCTTTACTTAGTACTAGTCTAGATACACATTCTTTCAATTCCTGTACATTTTACAGAGTAATCTCATATACAGTGCCCTGCCATATTAGAATGAGCACCCCAAAAATAGTGGTATCATCCGAAATACCCACAATACCTCCACACCTGTGCCTCTGAGAGTAGGTGCTCATGATATTTTACCTTTTGCACAAGGTCGCACAATTGGGCATTGTGACAGTGGGCAAAGTGAGAGGCAGATTGCCAGAGATCTTAGACTTTCGAATGGGTGTGCACATAACATTATTGGGAGGTATCGTTGGGAGTGTCTGACCGCTATATACATAGAATCTAGTTTACGATGTTGATATCCACGCCATGAGAGGTCTTACCTAGCCTAATCTAATCAGCTTGTATTTTACACAACACCTTATGCGATATTTTAAATATAGTTAAATAAGAATAATTAAACAGTATAGCTAAACCTAAAACAAAAAAATTGAGTAGTGTACAATATTAAATAGTTTTCTCACGTTCATATCATTTATGGGATTTGGTTTGCAATTCTTATTCTGTTTTTCATCACATCCTTAAAACTTATGTTTAAAAACGTTTGAGCTCAGCATAGCAAAGTTTTCTCTTCTAAAGACCAATGCATGATGTTTTCTCTTCTAAAGAGCAATGAATTATGCTTTTTGTTAGTTCCAGTCACAAAGGCTTTTTGCATCACCAATATGAGACTAAAGGTAAGAATTAATTTGATTATTAGTCTCAGTTTCAACAACTGACAGTTGGCTTGTTGAAGGTGAGACTAATCAACAGTCGCTTTCTACCTTTAGACACATTGATGATGCAAAAAGCCCTTGTGGGCATAACTAGAATCATGTTGTAATTGACTTAGTCATCCATTACTAACCCAAAAGTGCTACATTTAAGTAAAATTTAACTTAATACATTTTGACTAGAAGTCTTTCTCAGTGTCTTCAAATATTGCCATGAACCATGCTGAGAGCTCAAACTTTTAAAAATGTGCTTCATTGATGTAATGAAAAACAGGAATAAAAAAGAAGAACGTTAGGTTATTATCATAACCGTGGTTCCCTAAAACAGAAATGTAACCATTACCTTATGGGTATTTATCTCCTAAAGACCCAAATCCTGAATATGATATGCCAAAGCTGCTCTCTGAGCCAGTGACGCAGTCATGGCCAGGCCCCGAGGGCACAAAAGTGCTACGCTCACAGATCTCATCATCATTTTTCCTTCAAGCCTGCTTCAATCATGGATGCAGCGACCTTGAAGGTTAATGGTTACATTTCTATTTCAGGGAACCAGGGTTATGAGAATAACCTAACGTTCCCTTTCAAGTACAAAATGTAACCATTACCATATGGGTAAGTGTACCAAAGCCGTCGCAAGGGCAAGATTGCAGAACGACTGGAATGCTACAAGGCTAAGCCAAGAGGCTGCCCTGTGCGTTACCATTAGGAACCCCAGTAACAAGTAGCTAAGGTGAACAAATCTGAGGGAGAAACTCACCTTTATGCCTGTGTTGTAAGGTTTGACTGAGATGCTGCCCTTAACACTAGTTCCAGAACCAGGGTTTTGAGGATCCACAACATTAAGTCTGTAGAACCAAGTAAAGGTATGGGAGTAGCCCACACCGCTGCATTGCAAATGTCACTGACAGATGTACCCTGGAATAAAGCCCATGAAGTTGCCATGTCCCTGGTGGAATGGGCAGTGAGCTTTAATGGAGGGGGCAAGTTGGCCAGCTCATAGGCTGTCCTGACCGTGTCTGCTATGACAGGGCTTGACCCATAACAGAAAAAAAAAATGTTTGGACTGCCTCCTACTTTTTGTCCTGTCAATGTAGTACTCCAGGGCCAGAACTTGGCAGAGCATATGGAGCTGTTGCTCTCTGTCAGACTGGAAAGGAGATGGTTGGAAAGCCTCCAATTCCACAGACTGGTTAACATGAAATGCCGAGATAGTATCCACTTGTACCCGTACGGGGAACGTATGGACGGTGCTCTGGCATTCCGCAGGGTGTCAACAACCCTGTTGGAAAGTCACAGACGGCTCAATGCAGCCATTCAGGGGCCAGACCCAGAGCTGCAGGCTCGGGGTCGGGATCCCATAAGGTCCGGACTGAGTAGGTTGCGTCACTTGGAAGGGTCTGGGAAGCTGCTGCCATGATGCCCAGAAGTTTCTGGAACATCAATACTGTGAGAGCTCTGTTGAGCTGAAAGAGCTCCAAACAGGTGGCTATTATGTGCACTCTGCCGTCCGACAGAGTGGCCAGCATGGCCCCGGAGTCCAAGCACACTCCGAGCTGTCTGGGAAGGCGTCAGCTGGCTCTTCGCATAATTCACTGTAAGGCCCAACCGTTGGAGGTGGCCGGTGACCAGTTCCATGGCCTCTGCCTGTGCATGCACTTCGAGAAGGCACAGGGAGCCAGGGAGAAGCCAAATGGCAAGACACGGAACTCGGACGCTGTTCCCTGAAAGATGAACCGCAGGTACTTGCTGTGCGCTGGTTTTATGGGGATGTGGAAATATGCGTCTTACAGATCAGACATGGTGAACCAGTCGCCTGGCCTGATTGACTGCAACAGCTGTTGCATTGCCAACATTTTGAACCTCCTTCGGCTCAGATACAGGTTGACCTGTCTGAGGTCGAGGATTGGTCTGAGGCCACCATCCATCGGGCACTAGGAAGTACCTGGAGTAGAACCCATCATCCAATTCGATGGGGTCTATCATGCGAATAGGCTGTTTTTGGAGCAGAGCTGCTACCTCCTGAGATTCCACAACGACGTCCTGTGGGTCCGTCACTGATATTGCAGTCACACCTCGAAAGGGAAGGGGACAGGGCTTGAACTGCAGTGAGTAGCCGGTCTGAATGGTAGTAAGCACCCAGATGTTTGTGGTGCAATGACGCCAATACAGACATGTCAACCACTAAGTGTTCATACCAGTGAGACCCCTGCTGAAAAACCTTGGGATTGATGAAAAACCTTAACCTAGACCACTAGATTTTTTTTTTGTTTTGTTTTTGGGGGTGTGCTTTTGACAGATCAAGATTTTTGCACATGACTGACAGCTACACCACTGATCTAGACTTAAGGTCTATGCACACCGGGAGCGAAGCAAACAACATGAATACAGCATGAGTACTTAAAAAAAACTGTAGCTAGTCATGAAAAGAAAATACTGTTTTCTTTTGCTCCTTTTGTGGAGACGAAATAAAATAAAACAAAGAAATAGTCTGGGTACACCACACTAAAAAAAATTACATTTAACAGTGAATGTTTATATGTGATCTGGTTTAACATGTAAATGATTAAAAAACAATACATCTACACATATTAGTTTAATATACGTTTTTATTGATTTTAAGTTTTAATAAAATCTTCAGTTAGTTTGTGAATATGATTATTATTATTAGTGAACATTATTAAATCAAAAAAGCGTCATTTTACAGAAATACGAAACCAGTGTGTGGCAATCCCTGTCACTGACTAAAATTCAGGTGAAATAAAGAGAGATAGACATACCATCAATTTCCAATTGTTCTGCTATTTCTTACCATATGGTGTATTTCTTTTTATTGTCTTTATAACCACTGACACTGGCATCATAAAGAACATTAGATTTTTCGACTTTAATAATTAAATTTTCATTGATGTCCATTTCTCTTATTTCTGCGGCAATTTCTGTGTGAACGAGACAGTGACAGTCTGACAGCCTCTCCTTCGACTCTGTCCGAGTAATGGCGTGTTGTGTACAGAAACATAGAAGGCTCGCGCAGACAAACCGTCAGTAACATGGCAATTCTATCTTTGGAGTAAGGGGTGAGTTTGCGTAGCAGCTACTGGAATATAGAATGGTAATGTACACCTCTTCATCGTGACCCCCACTCCACCAAAATGAAATAATACACTTGGACAGTTGTATTGGATTTACCGCTGTATCACCTATAAAGGGTTTCGCAGCATCGCAAACAGTAACACACTTATACACAAACGTGAGAATCCATTGCACGGCCGTGAGACTGAAAATTGTGAAAAACCGTGAGTTTCACAGGTAAACCTTGAGACTTGACATGCATGCCAATAGTCAAGATGGCTCCCTGAGAAGTGACCCTGGGCCTGTGGCAGCAAATTCCTAGGGCTGCTGCTTGGCTGGTTCCTGATATCACCTCTGCAGTGGGCACAGCCGGCTGTGCCGGTCTTTGAGGCTGCTGGGGCCTAGGGCACCAGTTTGCCACTGGTTTACAGTCTGGAGGTGGTCGCTTGGTAAGCAGGTGAACCAGCTTCTTAGTGGATTCCCACATGCGGTGAGAGCTCTGCAGCATCTCGTCCACCGCGGGACCAAACGTACGTCCTGGAATGATCGGGGTGTCCAGCAGCGGTGCTTTGTCCCGGTCAGGCACGCATGCCCAGGAAAGCCAAAGCTGTCAGCATGCAGATACCAGCGCACCCAGGTTTCTACCTATAGCCTGTCCGTTGAGCTTGGACACATGGAGCAGGCTCTTGTTAACCAGGCGCAGCTCATCCAGCTGTTGCGTTGAGGGCCTATGGTTCCCAGAAAGGGACAGCAGCAAATGAGACTAGTAGGCCACCAGGATGCTGTTATAATTGCATAGCTGTGCGACGAACGCACTGGCTGAGTAAGCTCTCTTTAGGATCACCTCCGAGACCCGGCACTGCTTGTTAGGGCAAGCAGTGTCCTTCGAAATGAGTGCTAAATTAAGCGCCCATAGGCGGCAATAGATGCCTCAACCGGTGGAAAATGGGCCAGGCCCAGCTTCTCCAGATCATGTACCCTATAAAGGACATCCATCGACCGAGAAACAGCAGGAGCTGTTGCCAGACGGTCCCAGAAAGACTGGATTTCAAAAAGAAAATCCGGGTGAACTGGGGGGGGATATGGGATAGGCGGTAGGCTCATCATTGAAAATCGACTGTCTTGTTTCCCCTACTGTAGGCCTGGGCACTTGTAATATATATAAGCTCTGCCGACAGGGAGAACTTAACCGCAGGGGACGTGCTGTCGGACTCCACGTCCTCAGACGGGAACGCCAACTCCTGTTCACCCACTTCATCAGAGGTAGTGATGGACAGTATGTCTTCCTGTGGCCAGTCTGGCAAGAATTCAGCGAGAACAGTTCCTTGGTGGTAAACAGCTGCCCAGAACTTTTCCATCTGTCGATCACCAGGAACAGCGTCTCTTCTTCCTCTTCTGTGGGGGAGGGGAAGTAGAGGCAGAGCTCAAGGAGGTTTCTTTCCCGGGTGCATCGTCCACTCTCCCTTGGCACAAAGCCATGGGGTGAGGACGCAGCCACCTCTCTGCGAGAGGGTGATGGGGAAGAGCACTGAGCAGGAGTAAAGGACGCAGAGTGCTCCTTAGAGCTGCAGGATAGCCGCTTCTCAAGCATGCACTTGGAAAAAGGGGAACAAAACTTGCAGAAGCTGCGATTAGCCTGTGCCTCCTTGGCATGCTCTGGCCCCAGGCAGGAAGAGCAACTGCCGTGCTTGTCCTCAGTAGGCAGACTGGCCTTGCATGTCTCAGGGATAGAATCCAGGCATGATGCACGGAGCAAGCAATGCAGTGTATAGATACAGTTGTACAAGTACTGTCTCTAAGCATTATTATTCTCAAATAATGCTTAAAAAACTGTCACTCGATCGGAACTGTGGGCAGCAGTGTGGAGTAGTGGTTAGGGTTCTGGACTCTTGACCGGAGGGTCGTGGGTTCAATCCCAGGTGGGGGACACTGCTGCTGTACCCTTGAGCATGGTACTTTACCTAGATTGCTCCAGTCAAAACCCAACTGTATAAATGGATAATTGTATGTAAAAAATAATGTGATATCTTGTAACAATTGTAAGTCGCCCTGGATAAGGGCGTCTGCTAAGAAATAAATAATAATAATCTGCTTATAGATATCGATCAGGCAGGTCAAGACCCGAGCGGCACCAGTGCAGGTCGGTGACCTCGAAAACGGTTTGGTACTGATCCACTGGTTTGCACTCACCACGGGTGGCAAAGTACAGGGATGCCTACCTGTACGAGCCACTGGCAAAACCACTCAGTTAGTACCACACAAAAGACTGAGGGAAGCATGCTTGTTAGAATGAACTAACAGCCTTCACAATGGTGATGCTAAAAAGCTGTCACCAAAATGGCATCAAGATACTTTAGTTGAAATTGCTTAACACTAGAACCGTTGCGGTTATACTCATACCTACAACCACCGCCGGCAGTCATTATGATGGTTACATTTTAAACAACATTAATATTAAAATGAAAGACAAACTATTGGATACAACTCAAATGTTTTATTCAAACATCTGCACAGCTGAAACACTGTATTTAAATGAACAATTAAACATAAAAGGGTTTATTTTCTAACTTACCACATATAAAGCACTACTTCAAAAAATGAAAAACTATAATAAAATAAACATTTCAAAAGAAACTACTGTGTAAACAGGTGTAAACAAGTATATGTACATACAAAACTGTAAATATATATATATATATATATATATATATATATATATATATATATATATATATATATATATATATATTTTTTTTTTAAATTTAAAATGAAAGTAGCACTGAATCCAGGTTGAGCTGCTTTGCAGTTTTCTGATTTAAATGTTTCTGCCCAAGCGCTATGGCTAGCTTCAGGATTAAATCTCTCTTGTTCATATTTTCCCCAGTGCATTCCTTGTACAAAACGAAGGAATTGATAGCTGCCAGGTCCAGTAGAGAGAACAGGCTTGTACACATGTAAAAAGTAGAATTGTAGGTTATATTCAAAATAAAAACATGTATTGTAAAAGGCAGTCAAAATGACTGCTTTGGCGGTTTTAGGTGGGCGAGATTATAACTTCCTTATTTTCGTGATCCTGCCTTTCAAACGCTGTCAGGGTATTTAATACATGTATTTAGAAAAGTCATAAATGGACAACTGCATAACTTTCAGACACGCAAAGTAATTTAAATTTGAAAACCTCAAACTGTCAAAATGACTGCTGTGGCGGTTCTAGTGTTAAAGCAACAACAACCGAAGTGAGTATCTCGGTCCTGCGCAGTGCGGCTGAGCCCAGCAGCTGCTCTTGCTGCACATGTGCTTGAGCACCATGTTGCAGACAGGCCTGTGCGTAGAATCTGTAAAAGAACAGAAAACACACAAACAGAAAATACTTTCTCAACAAAAAAAAATAATTAAACATAAGCTCCAGCGGGAGCTATGCAGCCTGGGGGTAGAGCACAAATTCAGCCAAACTATGTGGCTGGACCCCTGGGAAAGAGCGACTCAAGCCGCTGGCGGGACGTAACAAACAACAGGCTGTAGTGCACACAATACACGTGTGACAAGGTAGCATAGGTATAGACCAGAAGCTGCATTTTAGCGCTTTTGTGCACGTTTAATTACACATACAGTACTAGACAAACAAAAAAAACATTAACAAATAATTAGGCACAAGGGCCAAAACAAATGGTATATATGTTATGGACCGTTGCCGAAATCGGGCAGCTGCCCTAATACCCGGGCAGTTGGCAAAGTACCCAGCTGCAGCGGGCAGATGCTGAATTAGCTTCGAATTTTATGACATTTCAGCATCTGCCTGGGCAGTTCATCAACTGCCCACAGCCACCCGGGCTGATGGCGAAGAAAGACTTTACTGCGCCCTGTTGTAACAAATGAAAGGCTAATGGAAAGTAACACAGCAGTGATCATCCTTTGGGTATCTACTGCAGTTCTCAATAACAGTTTGTAAGTCAAATAACTTTATTTAATCATTAGACCGACTAAATCGTTTATATTTATTGTTATTTATTTATTTTAATGAAATGCTGAGTCAAATAAAAATAATAAAAGATTGTTGCATTTTATTCTGGACTCGTTCCCCCCCCACTTACTCTAACCTCTATATCTAACACATGATGAAAATAAACTGTGCATTGATATTTTGTTTAGTTCAGTTGCTATAGCGTTGTCAGAAAGTATTTAAGTTATTTAAATAAACATTGCAACCGGTGGCTTGGTGGCGGTGCGCTTTTGCACTTAAAGGCAACAAAGGTAATCCACTCTCTATTTGTATTATACTGTAGCTGTTAAAAATCTTTCTTCACCTGGGTGGCTGTGGGCAGTTGACCAGCCAGGGCAGATGCCGAAATGACATCAAATTCAAGCTAATTCGGCATCTGCCCGCTGCAGCTGGGCACTTCGCCAACTGCCCGGGCATTACGGCAACTGGCTGATTTCAGCAATGGTCCATAACATATGCATAAAACACACGGACATAACACAGGACAGCACAGCAGCACACCTTCACCAACACTGACATTAACTCTCCACCCGTGATTACCCCTGTTATACACTTGTATCTGGAGCCTCATTAACCATTAATCATTCAGTTATGGCCTCAACCACATTCCCACATGCTTTCTGGCAGGGAGGAATTTAACCCCCTCCCTGCCAGCCCAATATTCCCCTCACCTTATACCAGCAGGGCTTTCACCCTGCCACAATGTGTAATTAGTGAAAACGATTAGTTTAAATTTTCCATATAATTTATGTAAAAACACAATAAATATACACAGATAGAAGCAACAATGTATTTCTCTGAACAAGGCTGTCCGATCAGGTCAGTCTTAAAAGGGAGAATGGCGATGAGATCTGTGAGCGCAGCCCTTTTGTGTCCTCAGGAGCGGGCCATGACTGCTTCACTGGCTCAGAGAGCAGCTTTGGCATATCATATTCAGGATTTGGGTCTTTAGGAAGTAAATACCCATACGGTAATAGTTACATTTCGTACTTGAAAGGGAACTGGAAGCCAAATAACATGAATGATACGTAGGTGAGAGATTTATTTATTTTTGCACACCATTCTTATCGAACCTTTAATGTGACGTAAAGTCCTGATACAAACTGTTGTATTTTAGAGTTGCTTATAATGCAGCATTTGTTTTTACAGTTTTCAGAATGCTAATAAGATTAGTAATACATTAATTGAAAGGGGAAACTAATTACATGTTAACTATTTTGTTTTCAAATATCAGCTTTACCCAGGTGTAGACATGTCTTTGTGTCATATTTCTGTGGTGTGCAGTGTTTTTGTATGTTGGATTCAGCTTTTTATGATGCATGTGGAGGGGAAAAAATCACTTTCGGAATGATAAAAGGTATTTTACTCAAATCATTCTTTATAAATATGGACTTGTATGTCATTTTCAAACAAACACTATGTTAATTTACCTCTATGCCATAAACTGTGACTAAACAGGTCTAAAATATAGGACATAAGTTCTGTCGGCAGCTGTTTGTGACAGACACCACAAGAGTGTGCAAAAGCCTCCGGTTATGTGTTGTAACGTGGGTGCAAATGGACTTTTTGTGTGATGCTAAATAAGACCCTTTGCATTTATTAATCTTTTAGATCTATTTATATATATATATTTTAGATATAGGGAGACTAGTATTTTAGGTCACTCATTACCTACTAACTGTTCTTTATTTGTGTTTGAAACAGGGTCGCAGTGCTGTCCGTAAAAGAGATACCAAACAAAACCCAAGAAGAACACAGAAAAGGCTTTGCAAACTAAAGAACCTTATAATCAATATACAGTCTTGTTTTCAGAAGTATAATTCAAAGGAAGTCACCTAACTGTTGAATGCTGTTCCTTAAGAGACATTAAATGATTAAATTCAAACCTAACAACTTTATAAGCATGCATTTGTACATACTGTACCAGCTGGCATATCTTGAATCTACAAGAATACCAGAAAGCAACATAATGTTGAAATAGGAGGTTTCAAAACAGTACTTCTTTGTTGTGTTCTGTGTCCAGCTACACTAGCTTAAATGAGCATGTACATGTAGGTGGATAATTTTGCTGAGCCTGAATTTGATGTTGGGGCCAATGACTAATGCTAAGGAATAAATAATTTTCCCAATTTTGATGTAAAAACTCAGAGCAAACAGCCCTTGCTGTAATGCGATTTTGGTGCGTGCTTTGCCCTGTCATTTTCTGTTCTGCATTAACTTTCATGGCGTGGCCTCATGTGCATGTTAGCTTTGAGCGATTTTGATGACGGCAAGAGACGGGCGACTGCGTCTCAAACTAACACTATTTTTTTGCAGAATTTGCATTTTCAAACCCCACACAAGAAAAAAAAAATACATTATTTCACACAAGTATGAATTATGGTCTTTATATTATTTAAGAAAACATTTTTTTGTATGAAACTGGTATAGATCATTCTGTCTGTACTCTGTAAAGATGGGATGAATAACTAACTTTAGTGATACTGTAAAAAGTTAATCTTTTCAAATGATCTATTGGCTTAGCACATAACTGCATTTATAGTGATGTATGCAACTTTATTTCCCCATATCTCTGTGAATATGATTATTGTATGTCCTTACTTACATTCCAGTATGGTATATCAAAAACAATGTTATAAGTATTTCTAAATGACTGATTGGACTCATTCTGTATAGTATCTACAGTAGACACGGCTGTGCTGTATTGACAGTGCTACCAGGGTGTACTAGGGCCGTAGCATGGCTACTTTTTTTTTGGGGGGGGGGGGACACCACTCCGCCTCTTGTTTATTAACTAAAATTGACATTTTATTTTAGTATTTGTACTTTATTAAAGCACTTGGTCCTTACATTTATGGTTTATAGGGTTTCCTCGAAGTCGGGCCCAATAAGTATATAAGCAAGCATTTGTAAGGTTTTGAGGTATGCATGTGTCATCTAACATACAGTATGTAGCCACATTATAAAGCAACTATATGAAAAGCTTTGAATGTACACTTATTTTTTCTGGTTCCTTTAATGAGGCACCCCAAATAACATGTATATTGAGTGAGATGGAAGTGGTGAAATCAACTGTTAATTTTTCATCTAAGATACAGAGAGCAACATCTATGTTTTAATGCTTTAATATTTATTTAAACATATTGTAAAAAAATATTCAATATGATACACTTTAAATTAAAAGCTGCTGTTTCTCCTACTTTGAGGATTATTTAAGAGTCAAGCATCTCAGAAGTTGATAAAATACTTGACATAGCTACATTTACAAAAAAGCTACATGGGTTCTTGGGACAAAGATGAGACTGAGGCTGTGATGGAGTTGAAGGCTCAAGCCGTTTATTTTTAACAGAAATAATCAAACAAATAAAATCATAAAGTCAGGGAAGGGAACTGGGAGTCGAAAATGAAAATAATTTACCCTTTTTCTCTCTCTATCTCCCCTAAACACACCCTTCTCTCACATGCTTGTCTCCCCCACTGTCCCGGTCTTTTCCACGCACCCCTTTATATCCCTCGCCTCTCCCCTGCCCCCACATCCTTCATGCCAAATCTGCATCCCAATTCCCACACACACATCCACACATACACCATGCAACCCCTCGCACGCACACACACACACACACACCTTCACACCTTCCACCTTCTACACTATCCAGATTCATCCCCTACCCCCAGGATCGCTACTATATATACATATATATATATATATATATATATATATATATATATATATATATATATATACAGTACTGTGCAAAAGTTTTAGGCAGGTGTGAAAAATGCTGTAAAGTAAGAATGCTTTCAAAAATAGACATGTTAATAGTTTATATTTATCAATTAACAAAATGCAAAGTGAGTGAACAGAAGAAAAATCTAAATCAAATCCATATTTGGTGTGACCACCCTTTGCTTTCAAAACAGCATCAAGCATCAATTCTTCTAGGTACACTTGCACACAGTTTTGAAGGAACTCGGCAGGTAGGTTGGCCTAAACATCTTGGAGAACTAACCACAGTTCTTCTGTGGATTTAGGCAGCCTCAGTTGCTGCTCTCTCTTCATGTAATCCCAGACAGACTCGATGATGTTGAGATCAGCTCTGTGGGGGCCATACCATCACTTCCAGGACTCCTTGTTCTTCTTTACGCTGAAGATAGTTCTTAATGACTTTCGCTGTATGTTTGGGGTCGTTGTCATGCTGCAGAATAAATTTGGGGCCAATCAGATGCCTCCCTGATGGTATTGCATGATGGATAAGTATCTGCCTGTACTTCTCAGCATTGAGGAGACCATTAATTCTGACCAAATCCCCAACTCCATTTGCAGAAATGCAGCCCCAAACTTGCAAGGAACCTCCACCATGCTTCACTGTTGCCTGCAGACACTCATTCGTGTACCACTCTCCAGCCCTTCGGCGAACAAACTGCCTTCTACTACAGCCAAATATTTCAAATTTTGACTCATCAGTCCAGAGCACCTGCTGCCATTTTCTGCACCCCAGTTCCTGTGTTTTCGTGCATAGTTGAGTCGCTTGGCCTTGTTTCCACGTCGGAGGTATGGCTTTTTGGCCGCAAGTCTTCCATGCAGGCCACTTCTGACCAGACTTCTCCGGACAGTAGATGGGTGTACCAGGGTCCCACTGTTTTCTGCCAATTCTGAGCTGATGGCACTGCTGGATATCTTCCGATTGCGAAGGGAAGTAAGCATGATGTGTCTTTCATCTGCTGCAGTAAGTTTCCTTGGCCGACCACTGCGTCTCACGGTCCTCAACGCTGCCCGTTTCTTTGTGCTTCTTCAAAAGAGCTTGGACAGCACATCTGGAAACCCCTGTCTGCCTTGAAATTTCTGCCTGGGAGAGACCTTGCTGATGCAGTATAACTACCTTGTGTCTTGTTGCTGTGCTCAGTCTTGCCATGGTGTATGACTTTTGACAGTAAACTGTCTTCAGCAACCTCACCTTGTTAGCTGAGTTTGGCTGTTCCTCACCCAGTTTTATTCCTCCTACACAGCTGTTTCTGTTTCACATAATGATTGTGTTTCAACCTACATATTGAATTGATGATCATTAGCACCTGTTTGGTATAATTGTTTAATCATACACCTGACTATATGCCTACAAAATCCCTGACTTTGTGCAAGTGTACCTAGAAGAATTGATGCTGTTTTGAAGGCAAAGGGTGTTCACACCAAATATGGATTTGATTTAGATTTTTCTTCTGTTCACTCACTTTGCATTTAGTTAATTGATAAATATAATCTATTAACATGTCTATTTTTGAAAGCATTCTTACTTTACAGCATTTTTTCACACCTGCCTAAAACTTTTGCACAGTACTGTATATATATATATATATATATATATATATATATATATATATATATATATATATATATATATATATATATATATACACACGACACACACACAATGCTATTAAACTAAAGCTTTTATGATTAATACACAGTACCAACAAAAGTTATGGAAACAATAAATGATTTACAGCAAGACTAGGGGTGGGGATTTTATTGGTGACATTTTAGACCCCTTACTAAATATCTTGGTACACGGTATCTGAATAGATAATCGTCTCCTTCAAAATATGTATAAAATGTAATGAGGAATTAATTTCCGAAGTATGGTATGGCGCCCCAAAATGTTCATTTTTTCTAGGAAAGCAGTCTGTCCCAAATGGGCAAGGAAATCCCCACCCCTTATTCTGTACATCATTTTCCAGTTTCCATAATTTGTGTGTGTACTGTACTGTATATTGATGATGTCTTTATAGCACTGTGCTTGTATCATTCTTTAATATTACTGCCAATGCAATAAAGATTTTTTTTAACTATATATTTATTATAAAATCTTTAATTTAGAATCTCCCGTTTGTCAACCTGTAAATTCCACCTGTAGTAATTTAAATAGAAACCCTCCCCCAACAAGTTTTGTGAATTCTTACTGGTTCAGAAATTCTGTTTCTTATAAGTCTTCACATTGGGAATATAAATGCTCCCAGGAAATAATAACATGGGAGTATTTAATATAAATATGTATGTTTCCTGGGTAAAATTGACTTATTTAATTTCCTTTATGGCCACTAGGTGTTGTAGCACAAAGGTTCCCAATTTGTGACTCAAGCCGTTTGGATATATAAAATAAAAGTTACATTTCGGTAGTTTGTGTGGCCCAGTGGTATAAAGCAGCAAGCAAGACAAATCTGGATGTGTTTGAATCACATTCTTTCTCTTTCTTTATCATAGATAAATAAGTGCTTCCTGTTGAAAAACATTGACATTAACAAAAACAACAAAGTTAGAATCAGGATCACCCATATAAACGTGATATCTACAAAAGGGGGCAATTTGTATACAAAAAAGGGTCAGCCCTGTAATAGATTTAATGTGAGTGTCCTTTCACGGGCTAGGTTGAAGGCTACTAGCACCGCCCTGCAGGTCCAGTGTGCCTAACAGAACATAAACAACCAATCACAGAAAACACACTCAAACAGAACATGCTGTCCAGTGGCCATGTCCCCCTGCTCGTGCCAGTTATGACAGAGCTCTCAGGTGTCAGTCTCACGTGCAGCAACACATCACAGACGCTCACCGTTAAAATATGTTGTCTTTAACCCAGGATTTATATATCACAGAAGAGTAGAAATGACTAAACTCTGTATCCCTTACATGAGAAGTGGGTAAACGCTTTATTGCCCAAATTAAAAGTGGGTAAACGCCGTTTACCTGCGTCTACCCTCATCTACACCACTGCTTATATCCCCAAAATGGGATATTCTCAATATATATGCTAAATAATGTTAATACCAGGTTTCATGACAATTGGATAAGTAGTTCTCCAGATATTTGGAAATGTACATTTGTATGCATGACCGCCTCCTTCTCTGGGGATAATAACAGACACCCTACACATGACGTATTTAACTTTATAATATATAGAGATTTCAATTGAAACTAGAGTTGCAAGCAACTTTACGGCTACCAAGCAGTTATCGTGAAATTTAAGCGCATTGGTTATTATAGATGAAACGTTATCATCACATCTGTGCTAACTGTGTCAATTTTGGCACAAATATTGGAATTATTGGTTAGTAGCCAATTTAAATTAAAAATGGGCAAAACTGGCATGTCACCCATATTGATTGGCTCATGGCAGCCATGTTTGTTCATGTAGGAACTTTTCCTAAATAACTTTTTTAGAGAACATTACAAAGATAACTTATACCCAAGATTCACTGCAATCGACCGATCCATTTTTCTTTAAGTAGAATCAATCGTGGATATGAGCGCACTATGTACAAAATCTTTCACAGCTGTGCTATTTACCGTTCATGAGTAGACTTTTGAAAATTGCACAGAATTTTCATTAAATCTAAGATGGCTGCCACACCATGTGACCAAAGGCTGCCATATTGACCATAGCACAACATCCCATAGTCCTCTACATCTGTGTCAAATTTCATGCATTTTGGTGCAGCCGATAAGAAGTTATAGGCAGTTTTATAGCCAGTTGCGTATGTTGATGATGTCATGCATCACGTTTGACCTTTAGGAGAGGTCAGAGGTCACGGGCAATGACATTTTTTCATAGACTGCATATGACTTTCTATATGTCTTCATTAATAACTATGGCCCTATCGGCATTCCCTAAGGAGTTAAAATTTCAACGTAAATTCAAATATGGCCACCACGCCGTGTGAGCAATCTTCAGCAGTTATTACTTTCCAGTAGTCTGTACAATTGTGTTGACATTGAAGATCATACGTGCAACGGTGTTCTTGTTATGGTTCATAAAACTTTTTTTACAATTATCAATATGGCCGCCAAACCATGTGACCAAAACGCGCCATTTTGAAATCGACAATACTTCTAATTATGCTCTACAATCATACTCAGTTTCATGTCTCTGGTGCAGTGTTGCGGAAAATTTTTCAAATGCTGCCCCCCTTTTTTTAGCATACTTTTTGTCGTGCCCCTCCCCCATATTAAAATGTTAGACCCTAACTTTATATTTTAACAGTTTTTTCCCCGATTTTGTGTAAATTGTGTATTTTTTTCTTAACCACAAAAAAGTCCAGATTTAGCTAAATACATACGCGTATCATAAATTCAACATTTAAAATCAGTCTTGAAATCTTTTTTTTTTTTACACTTCGAGTGAACATTTTGACATGTTAAACCTTGGTTTCTAACAAATAAATCAGTGAATTTAAATATTTTGTTTACACTTGGCAAGTCAACATTTAGCTAATATTTCTAACAAATAAATCTGTGAAAACATACATGTAACTCACCCTTTTTTGGTTTGTTTTGTTTAAACTTGGCGATTCAACAGTTACCTGACAGATACATCTGAAAAACATTATCATTCAGCAATTAAATCTTAGGTTTTCACAAAATACAGTATGCACATCGGGAGCGAAGCAAACGACACAAATACAGCACGAGTACAAAAAAAATGTAGCTAGTCATGAAAAGAAAAGACTGTCTTCTTTTGTGGAGACGAAATAAAATACATAAAACACAGAGGAGCATGGGAACACCACACACTAAAAAAAGGAAAGAGTTTAGGGAATACCACCTGCTTGTAAAAGAGCTAATGTGATTATTATTATTGGTCAACATTATTAAAACAAAGAAGCATAATTTTACAGAAATACAAAACCAGTGTGTGGCGCTCCCCATCACTTTGACTAAAATTAAGGTGAAATAAACAGAGACAGACATACAATCAATTTCCAATTGTTCTGCTATTTCTTGACATGTGCATCCTTTTTATTGTCTTTATAACCACAGACACTGGCATCATAAAGAATATTATATTTTTCGACTTTAATAATTTAATTCTCATTGATGTAGATTTTTTTATTTTATTTCTGTGGTAATCTCTGCGTGAGCGAGACACTGACAGTCTGACAGCCCCTACCTTTGATCTTATTTCTGATTGGTCCATTGCGATGCAAACAGCGCACAGCAAAATACAAATAAAACAGATGTATTTCTATATTTGCTCGCTTCACGCCACTCGCTTCGCTTGTGTTGTGCATTAATCCATTTAAATCAATAGTTTTAATTATTTTTGATTCGCAAGCTCACGTCCGGTGTGCATAGCTCTTAACATGCAAGCCCATGCCCATTGACATGTTTGATTTGGCAGTGTATGTTGCAGAACTGCGCTTACACTCTGACTGTGTTTAAGACTGTGTTTGTTAACATTTATGTATTTAGCTAAATCTGGACTTTTTTTTGTTAAATCTCAGAAAAAAATACGCAATTTACATTAATACAGGACATTTTTTTTTTACACTTATCGGCACTTTTCACTGACACACTCGCCACTTCAAACATAATTTATCCGGTTCTACAAGTCCTACCTAGAGTAATCTTCAACGGCTCATTTGAAAGGTAAGAACTTGGCCTAATTAGCAGTCATTTATGTATTTATTTAAAATGTTCTTCAACATGCGTGCCAATTTAGGTGTCGATTGACGTTGCGGTTTAAGACAAGAAGATTGTTGAATATTTGGCGCCAATCCAGCTTAGCGGGCAAAGTAATTGTTCAATCGACCTCAATTGAACATATGTTTTTGCTGCACTATCTGCTGCCATTGTCATAGTTCCACCTTAAGTTGTTTTTAACGGCAAGAGTTTTGAAAAATTCCCAAAGTTTCCACGAGATCCAATATGGCGGTCGAACCATGTGACTTTCATTTGGGGATGTTTTCATAACTCTGCGATGTTGTTTGTGCGGAAAAATAATAATAATAATAATAATAATAATAATAATAATAATAATAATAATAAACAACACTGCAATAACAATAGGCTTCCCCAGCCTTTGGCTTGGAAGCCTAATAAAACATTCAAAATTGTGAGGTTGGTTACGGATGACAAGGTGTAAAGTGGTTATGTAACTATTTCCAAAAAGAAAAAAAAAACACACCGTAACAATGTTGTTTGAAAAATGAATGTTTTATTTCACTTCCAGAAACCACTCCCATAGTGTTTTGTATACATAGCATATGTTCTAAATAGTCACAGTGCCATAAGATAAAAAGCAAATACCAGAATGCTGTAGTTATAAAGGGTGTTGGTATAACACTTTGAATAGCAGTGCACCTCTACATTAATAAATAGACATATTGTGTAACGGTATGTGGTAATTTTCCTTGCAGAGGTATTAATGTTTATGTATTAAACATATTCTTTAAATGACTAAGACATGCACCTCAATCCTTTACTTTCCCCTTCTTCCTTTATTACTGCATCACTGAATACATTGTGTTGCATCTTTAAATTATGTCCACCATGTTTTACTTGACTTGAACTGAAATGAAGACAGCAGTGATTTAGAATGGATTGCTGCCTATACATTTCAAATTTGCATAATAAAACCAAGAGCCCCATACTGGATGATTGCCATCCAACAATCAATTCACAATGTTAATATAAAAAACATAAACACTTTTTTTTAATTATATTTCTTTTAATTTAGTGCCCAATTATTTTACCCCCAATTTGGAATGTCCAATTATTTTTCCCCTCACCGCAGCAATTCCCCACACAGACCAGGATATCCGAAGGTTCAGTGGGCGTCTTCCGATCCTCTGTACAAGCCAGCTTCCTATTTTACACCCAGGAACTCGAGAGCAGATGCCAGCAAGCTACCGGCCTCTGAAGGACAAAGGCCAGCACTGCAAGTGTCCGTTCTGAGCTCACTGGGCATCTGGACCCACTCGAGGACCCCCCAGAAAGAAAAAAAAAGAACTTCGACAAATCATATTGCACATGTTACGGTAACAGAGAATAATGCTAAATATTGCAATGGCATATTCAGTGCTAGTGTGTGACCACTGTTACCAGGTAATTAGAGGGCCGTTTGAAAATGTAAAAAAATACATATACAGTTGTAGTCAAAAGTTTACATACCATGGCATGATTCTTAAGTGATTTTTGACCATTCTTCAACACAAAATTGTTTCAGTTCATTCAGATTCCGAGGACTTCTCTTGTGCACAACCACCTTCAACTTATACCAAAGATTCTCAATCGGATTTAGATCAGGACCTTGACTAGGCCATTCCAGAACCTTGATTTTATTCTTCTTTAACCATTCTGAAGTAGATTTTGATGTGTGCTTTGGATCGTTATATCATTGTGTTGGAATGTCCAGTTGCGCTTTAAACCAAGTTTTGTAGCGGAGGGTTTCCGATGATTGGCCAATATCTTTTGTTATGTTATGGAATCCATTTTACCATGTATTGGAACTAAATTTCCTGTGCCATTAGAGAAAAAAACAGCACCACAGAAGGATATTACCACCTCCATGCTTGACAGTAGGTATGGTGTTCTTTTCTTTGTACACCTCACCAGACTTTCTCCAAACGTAACGACTATCAGCATGACCAAATAGCTTGATTTTTGTTTCATCACTCCACAAAACCTTTGACCAGAACTCATATCCATCATTCAAATGCCGTTTTGCAAACTTTAAGCGAGTGTCCTTGTGACGTTTTCCTAAGAGTGGCTTTTTCCTTGGCCTGTGACCATTGAGACCTTCACCATGCAATGCTCAACCTATGGTTGAAATTGAATCCCCAGTTCCACTTGCAGCCAATTCACTTTGAACTGAATCTTGGATTGTTATTAACCTTCCTCACAATTCTTCTACTTGTTCTTGGTAAAAGAACCTTCTTTCTTCCAGATCGAGGGAGCGTTGCACTTCTTGATAATAGACACAATAGTTGAAATTGGGATACTCAAATGCTTGGAAATCTTCATGTATCCTTCTCCAGCTTTATGACAATAAATCATTTTCTGCCTAAGGTCTTCAGATAGCTTTTTACTTTTTCCCATATTGAGTTATTGTTAATGACAGCAATCATCCTATGCCTAACCCTTTTATACTCTCCTACAATCCAGCATTTTCTAGACTTTTCTAGAATTAGGTTCTGCATTATCATATTAAAATGTCTAGCACCTTGTAGATAAAACTATCATAGCATCAAAGGGTATGAATAGGTTTGAATTATCATTTTTGGAGTTTTGCAAAAAATTGCTGAAATAATTGTAGACATCTATTTCTTGTAACTTTTTCCTCATCCACAAAAGCAAAACCTTTGCTATAAAAGACTTCTCCTTAAATACTTTGTTTTCGAGACATTTCTAGAAATTATACATTTCCATGTAAACTTTTGACTACAACTGTATATATTATAATTATTATTTAAAAAGCGACACAGGTAAGTGTAAACCAAAGAACACATTTGTTTTGTTATTTATGGCACTTTCACAAATTCTCAGCCAACATGTATGCAAAGCAGACCTCATTAATTAATTAGCATGTTTATAAATGTATTTATTTTAATACAGTGATTAATAACCTGCAGCAGATATTTTACATTAAAAAAAAATTCCAACACCTTTTTCAGGAACATATTTTTCATGCAGTTGATTACAATATATGAATAAAAACTATTGAATAAAAACAGTCATTATACTGTTAAATACACATTCTCTTCACTCCACACTCACAGCAAAACTTTGCCCATTCAACTGGGTACTTGGTCCCACATTCATGGCAGAATTTGGAGAGCTGCCCAGAGGAATTTCTGCCATTGCTTTTGTTTTCTCCGTAGCTCATTGCAGCTGAATAATCTGATACATCACATCCACTTTTGGCATCATTCCTGCAATAAAGAATAATTACATATAATGCAAAATGTAAAATCCTTTGTCTAATGAAACATAATGCCAACAATTTTTGTTATATGCCATAAGTACAGTAACTATTAAACTACAGGTAGCAATATAGTTAGAGCCCTGTCAACATTTTTTGTTTTATTTTTCACAAATGTTTATTACAGATGCACATTAATAAAAAACTCAAATAGATGTATATCAATAGTATAGTAAACATCAGGTTTTAACTACATACACATTTTTTATTAAACATTATCCGCTTTTTTTTGTTTTTACATTTTTTTACAAACTGTTCTCGCACCTGCCTATTTACAGTAAATATTGCCCATGCCTGCTATAAAAATTCAATAAGATAAAATTATATATATATATATATATATATATATATATATATATATATATATATATATATATATATATATATATATATATATATACACGTGTATATATATATATACACGTGTGTGCATGTGTATATATATATATATATATATATATATATATAGTGGGCACAATAATGGAAACACCTGGGCAAATGAGGGACACCAAGTATATTGAAAGCAAGGGCTTCCACACAGGTGTGGCTCATGCGTTAATTAAGCAAATAACATCCCAGCATGCTTAGGGTCATGTATAAAAATGCTGGACAGGCCTGGTTGCCTATAATTATGGCTAGCATGGCTGCAAGAGGAGACCTCAGTGACTTTGAAAGAGGGGTGACTGTTGGGGCGTGTTTGGCAGGAGTTTCAGTGACCAAGACAGCTCAACTTGCTGATGTTTCATGAGTGATGTCGGCATGGAACTCCGAGGGAAAGACATCATCAGCAAAGAGCAACAGTGGGCGGAAGCCCATACTCCAGGCAAAACAGGTGAGCAACTGTAGATCAATTGACTGTAAATTTCAGCCTGGGGCGCGAGCAGTCAGTTTCATCAAAAACGGTCCGCCGAGAACTCCACAGAGCGGGATACCATAGTGACCCAACACCCTATTATTTATTTCTTAGCAGACGCCCTTATTCTGGGTGACTTACAATTGTTACAAGATATCACATTATTTTTACACACAGTTACCCATTTATATAGTTGTGTTTTTACTGGAGCAATCTAGGTAAAGTACCTTGCTCAAGGGTACAGCAGTAGTGTCCCCCACCTGGGATTGAACCAACAACCCTCTGGTCAAGAGTCCAGAGCCCTAACCACTACTCCACACTGCTGCCCTATTAAGTGACTTTACATTGGTGTTTTTTGTCCACTACAGTATGATATTAACACATCTAGTGTGCAATGAATGGATTGACGCACGACTTCTTCGGATGATGGATGATAAATTAGCAGTGGAGAAACTTCTTCTGAAGAAACATAACCTTTCCCACATGACCATGGAATTTCTAGGTTTGTTGATACTGGACAACTGTCTATTTTAGTATTGCTTTATCTTTTCTGTTGCTTTTGACCATGGGATCTTATTGGAGAGATTACAGAATTTTATTAGAATAGGTATTGCTTTGGAATGGTTTCACTCCTATCTTTTACCTCGCCGCCAGTTTGTCTCTGGGTCAGTACTCAGACAGGTAGCGAAGTATGGTGTTCCACAAGGCTCAATCCTTGGTCCTAGGGATGGGTCAGTGTAGTTGAATACATGATTCCACAAAAATAAAAAACTGTTCAAATAGCATATTACATATTGGAGTACACCAAAAACTTATATTAGCTACTAGTAGAGCAAACTTATCTTTTTTTTTTTTAAATGCTGAAATTGTTTGAAATTTGAAATTGTTGCCAATTTTGTTGCCTTGTTTTCAGCTAACTTGTGAAGAGATTGAACTTCACTTTATTAGCACATTCCTCCCTGTTGACGGATGAGACTAGATCCTGGGTGCGCCCGATACACAGCTCTGTAACAACCAACACCGTTGCAGATCTTTATTAATTATTATACCAACTATGTTCCCTCTAAGACTTTCATTTAGTTAGCCACTATGGCTAAAGTAACTTAACATTTTTTAGTAGACAGTGCTATTAGTGTATGTTAATATTAATGCCTCCCTGACCAACCAAAGCTCAAGTAGGATTGTACAGCCACTACTGTGTTTATGAAAACGTTTTTTTTACCATTTTCTGTGACTACTGACAGAAATACTGCACCGATTCTGACATTAAAACTCAATAAATCATAGTGAGATAAATTCTTCTTTTTAAAATAATGACTGTGTATTATTTTATTAAATTATTCCTATTTCGAATCCACTCTGTTACTAGTTCCAAAATATATGCTCTTGAAGCTGCGTGTTTCTGGCTGGCCGTCTGTGAAAATGTTATTTCGGGACCAGAGGGTATGTTTGAAACCATGACTGCTTCACCTCCCTGCGACTAGTATCATGGTCATATTTTACTTGTGTGTACATGGGTAACTGGTATTCCTTGGGCTACATCTTTCGGAACACGAGTCTGGTAATTGGTCTGTACAATTTGTTTTATAAAAAATGTTTCCGTTTGGATGCCATGTGGGGTTTTTTTTTGTTTGTTTTTGTTTTTTTTGTTTGTTTTTTACAAGCAGCGCTGTCTGCTGAATGTTTCTAATTAGAGCCTCAAGTACATTTTTCAAAGCCTTCGCCACTTCGAGACAAATAGATAAGCCACAAGGGGAAACGTTTTGCTTGTGGTGACGTGGCGAGCGACTAGCGGGAACGTAGCATAACAAGCTGGGTTAAATAAATAAATCGTTCAGACGAAGAACAGTAATGTGTATTCCAAACAGTTTTGAGATATTCAATCTTTTTTATTTCAAGGTTTTTAGAAAAAAATCCAAAGTTCCACAATTTTACAATAATCCTTTGTATGACTTCAATTTCCCATAGATGGATTTACATATAGTATGTAGGTTTTAAAATATAAAATGTGGGACACAGTATATGTCCAGTTTTACTTACGATAAGTGGAAAAACATTTATGTTGTATATTCCTTAACTATGGAACAACAGTGACAAATGGGTTTTCCACTTATTCTTGCAAGTAAGTGATCAAGTGTAAGTTATGTCTTTTAATGGTGCAACAACCATATCAGAACAACAGCAAAAGCAAAACTCCACAATCACATGATCACAGTAAAGTTTATTAGAATATTTAAAATGTGAGATGATGCATGTTATTAGTATAGCTTTTTTTAGTAATCAATAAGTAGCCTTTATTATTTTAACTATAAATAATACAGCTCACATGCAGAAAATACTATGCAGCAGGCTACGATTGAAAAAAAAAAAAAAGACAGTCGTGAATCTCCGTTTTTTTCGCCGAAATTCCCATCCCTACTTGGTCCCCTGCTTTTCAGTGTCTATATGCGCCCTCTTGGATCAATTACTGACAAATACAACCTTCATTGTTATGCAGATGATACTGAAATATTGTTTTTTTTCCTACTACATCAGAGACATACCTACTGTATGTCTTATTGGGATTTATTTTTAGACAATTTACAACCATCCAATTGTGGATGGCTGTAAATTGTCTAAAAATAAATCCCAATAAGACATACAGTAGGTGCTATTAGTGGGCTCTAGATACAACTTGGCTAAATCACCTAGTTTTGAAATATCTTTTGATGGGAATTTCTTGACTCCATCTCATGCTGTGAAAAATTTGGGAATCACTCTGGATCCAGAATTGTGTTTGGACACCCACATTAGCTCAGTTATAAAGGCCTCATTTTATCATTTGAGGAACATTTTCAAATTGAGATCCATTCTATCTGATAAAGATGGTGAGATGTTGGTTCATGTCTTTGTTATTTCTAGGCTAGATTATTGTAATGTTTTGTTTGCTGGCCTTCCAGATTCTAAACTGCGTCGACTCCAACTGGTTCAAAAAGCTGCAACTAGAGTGCTGACTCGCACTGGCCGTTCACAACACATTACCCCAGTTCTAAAATCACTACATTGGCTCCCTGTTAAGTTCAGGATTGATTTTAAAAATGTCCTTACTACTTACATGGCCCTTCATGGTTTAGGGCCTTCATATTTGCAGGAACTGTTGGTACCATTCCCCTAGTCGTGCCCTGAGATCAGCATATACAAATACTGAAACTACATTTAAATTCAGCCCTTTGCAATAAATAAATAAATGAAGACCTTTGCAAAGCACAGAAAGATATTTCTCATCCTTTATACCTTTGTTATCTTTGTGTATGGCCATCAGATAGCTGATTACTTTAATCCTAGACTTTTCTGTCCCTTAGCATTAAGATGCAATTCATTGTACACTAGCCTTTCACTAGTTACACTAGTTTTCAACAAAACCAAAACACTTAGTGTAAACCCAGTTTAAGAAATCTGCATGACATCAGTAGACGCGCAAGGCCAAATTGGAACATTAACAAACATGTAAATATACCCTATATATTTACATGTATTTTAATTTTAATTAGGTAATTTGTATTCATTAGGAGAATTTCTCTCCCTAAAAGAAAACTACATGTAAACCCAAATAACCCGAAAGGTTCTAACAAAATAGAGTGAGAAAAAATACAGGGAGACTATTTTTCCATGGAAACCCTGCCTGAGTATAATATTCTAGAATGACTTAATAGAAAAATCTGTAATATGCATGTCAGTGTTCAGAGGTCTTTAAAACTTCATGTTTCAAGCTCTTCACTGTTTAACAGGTATGCAAACTACATACTGGAAAGTGTAGCACGTGGATGAACATATGGGCACTTCCACTAGGCTCACAGTAAATACTAGAATGTCTCAAACTGCTATGCAATGCGAGTCAGATGTCACTACAGTGAAAAAGTTATAGTTTGTTAGATACAGTATATTTATAATATAAAGTGTGGCTTATGGATGAATACTGACATCTCCACTTCATGTATATCCCTGTATCTTGGTTTTAATATTCATCATTTAAACAACCATCCTCAGTGAAACTCTAGGCATGTGACGCTTACCAGTCGTTTCACAATAGTGGTTCTAAAATGTCAACATACCTGGAACTATAGCTGTCAGCATTATAGGTTTTCCTTCTGTTTCCAGGAACACCAGAGGTTACATTCTTCAGAGATGCTGGTGAAGTAGGCGCTCTGGACTTCATACTAATACTGTAATTAAAACAGAACACATAGCATTCTTTTTAACTCCAATTAACTGGTGCTACACATTCAGTGCGTTTACATGACCATAAGAATTCCGATATATATTTCGGAAAACTAAGTTTTCAGAAAACTAATTCCGATATCAAAAGTCATGTAAGCACAGTTTTCGGAAAATGTATCGAATATTTCGAAAGTCAGTTTTTGGAAAACAGCACCTAGAAATTTCCGATTAAATTCCGAAAACTAACAAAATGCATATCATGTAAACACACTTTTCAGAAAACTTATTGAAATAGCATACTGCGCATGTGCACACTTTGACCCTTTTCTCCTGTTATTTTAGAAAACAGAGAAAATAATAATCTGTAGTCAGTCTGCACGCATCCATTTGTCTAGTTAGGGATAAAGTAATACAGTTGTTAAAGTCTGTATGTATTTGTTAATAGCCCATACTGAAGCAGCACATGCTTTCCAGTTTTAAAATGATGTGAGAATTTAAAATAATGCCTGCAAAAGAAACTGGTAATACAGAACAGGAATAGCTGTTGGAAAGGCTGATTGCACATTGTGGGGAATCTGAATAAAGGTATAGGATAGTAATCTTTGAATTTAAGACCTGACACTTCGATAAAGCACTTGAGTTATTGGATTGGTCTCCGTTCGGTCGCAGAAATGTCCGGTCTGTTCAAATCGTACTTAGGCTACCACAGTACTTTGCATGTGAAAATATCCTGCGTTTTCTGAAAACTTCAATCCATGTATACAGTTGAATTCTAATTAGATTCTATCGTTAATCATGTAAACACAGAAAAATGATGTTTAAAGAAAATCAGTTTTCTGATTCAGTTTTCCAAAAACATTAGTTTTCGGAAAACGCTTTGTCATGTAAATGTACTGATTGATAAATAATTTAATCATCCCAATTTAGCTGTTTATATATATTTTTAATTGAGAGCCATATTCATTCTCAGTATTGCAAACTAAGGAGTTGACTGAAAAGTTTACAATAATCCAAGGTTGCTTTAATGAGCAGTGTCAAAGTATCACTATTGGGCTAGTGAGATACGTGAGTAATGGTTCTTACCCAGTCTGTTGGCTGCCTGCTGAACTCATACGAGATGGAGAGAAATTGGAAGCATTGCTCTTAATTGATCCAGCTACAGGAGTAGTGTTTCTGTTTGATGATAGACCTTACCAGATAAAGGAGATGCCGTATTTAAAAAAATAAATAAATAAAATAATTCTCACAAAATGAATCACAATATTTAGAGACAGCTTTAAAATGTTAAACTGCTATGAAAACAACCAATCACTGAAATAAAAACATTTTAACAATAAAAGCCAAAAGAACAATTATTTTGAGTCACATTATGCAGGACCAGGGGTGTGCAATTTTTGAAAAAAAACTTGTCCAAGGGACAAAATGCTAGAAAAATCTACTTGAACCCTACCCATCACACAAAACACACACAAAAAAGTGGAATATAACTTGTAGGATTTTAGTTTTATTTAACAGTGAACACAATCAATCAATTAGTGATTAACAGGGCGGATCTAGCCTTATAGCTTGACAGGTTCACTATACTCTTCACGATAAACACAAAAAGGCCCCCTGTGACCCCAACTCACCTCAACAAATGTATAACATACTTTAACCCTTTGTGGTCCTATGTCGGACCTTAGCGGTCCATTTATTCAGCGTGTCAAGCGTCAGGTCCAATTTATTTTCACACGCAAATTTTATTTTAGACAAGCTGTTTAAAAGTATTTTTTTTTCACAGTAAAACAGGTTTAAAAGGCACTGCATATCACCAGAATAATCAGTACTGCATCTCCTGCCCCACCCCACCCCTTGTTCACTATATTTTTCAAATGCCTCTTAATAGTACATACCGATAAATCACTCGTTTATCACCAAACTCCTCAATAATGCGATCCAAGTCATTATTTTACTACTATAACATCTAAAAAAAGCTCTGCAAATGTCTGTGATGTTCTTTGAGCGCTGGATGGGGAAGCAGCGATCTTGTTTGTTTATGTCTGTGTTATCTATGTGGTGTAGGGTTTATCAGTATTCAAGAGATACACCCTTTTTTTCTGGCTTAGTAAAAAAAGAGATACATATATATATATATATATATATATATATATATATATATATATATATATATATATATATATATATAATTTTAATATAGCATTGAAATCTAAAAAAAAAATATTATATATGGTAAATAGCAATCTAGGTTACCAACACTAAAATCAGAGGATAAAAAAAAAATTGCCAGGGAAAGTCTTAAAATGCTTCTAAACAGTAAACTTTATGTCGTCGTCCCCCCCCCACCCCAAAATAAGACACGCTTGACCAGAAAATGTTAATTACACAACATGATTTTCTCTAATGCGCTACTACCTTAGCGACTATGGTGTTTTTGTTTTTTTGTTTGTTTGTTTGTTTGTTTGTTTGTTTTTACTTTACTAGATTGCTGCATTTAAATGTTAGGTTCATGTATTAAGAAAGCAGCCATTTGTGTAACCAAATAGAAGATCAGCATCTTCTACAGCTAGCCAATCAGAATTGATAGTGGTGGGACGTAAACAATGTTTTAAAAATGTTTGTGCTTCGCTGCTAGACTTCCGCAACTTGCATGGCTCTCTAGAAATATACCTGGAGTGTCTTTCTAGCAACAGAGCAAACATAGGAAAAATAAATAAGTAAATAAATAAATAAAAGCTGCTAAGTATAACGGCAAAACTGGTTGTCCCTCATACAAATCTTCTTGTCCTGGGCATCGGGCGATATCAATTCCACACCCGAGGACTATATAAAACTTCACAATATAATATTGGCTGTGGGCAATTGACTGTGCAGGGAAATGACTGGATTAATGTAGGAGCATGAGAGAAGGTATTTGTTTGGCCAAGAAATCCCTTTCTTTCTAGAAATAGGCACCCTCGTGCAGAAGTAAGGATCAGTTTCTGCCTCCAAGGAAAGGAGGCTGGGACACCACCTACATAGGTGAGGACATATGTGGCAAAGGTCACAGAGGAGCAAAGCATACCTTTAAATAGGGAGACAAATTTGTGACAAGGGGGTAGCCTTTGAACCCAAGGTAACCAAAAATATGTCAATAATGCTCTAGCAATAAACACCTCCAGAGTACTTTCACTGATGCACAGTTTTAGCTTTCTGCACTGGTTGCTTCTGTATAAAATTACCTAATTACTAAAAAAAAAAAAACACAACCCTATAGCACTCAGATTAAGTAGAACAACTTTCTGGATAAAAGGAAGAAGTGGTAAATTATAGATTAGATTTACTGAAAGACAGAAGCATCTAACAACCCTAATCTTCAGCATTCTATGTTTGCCAATATAACAAAGTATCAGACTAAAATGCAAGATCAGCAGCTTGCATCATGTCTGCATTTGCAAAACTAGGCAAAATGGCTAATATAATACCAGTCAGTACTGTTAAACATTTTTTTATTATTACTCAAATTTCAACGTTGTCTGAACAGTATCGAATGCAGCAACATAAAGCGTTAGGGCTTACAGCTAAAGTTTAGGAATGTTTAAAATAACACCAGTTAAAAACAATGCCCAAAAGGGATTTACCAGTCAGCATGTTTAAACTGGTTTGTTTTCTACTATCAGTAGCAGCTGATAAGATTTACAGTTTGTAAAAGAGATATTTATCTAACTGATGTGGAATAATTTGTATTTTGGCTGACAACGGACAATTAAATATTGTTGCTCTTACCTCCAGCAGGTTTACCAGCAGAAGATGGCTGTGGTAAACGGGAAGAGGGAGATATCAATGAGGCTGGAGCATTTGTCTTCTTTGGTGCTGGAGGTTTGAGCTGAGTAAATACATGATATATTAATATATTGCTACACGTAGAGATTTTGGAAAACAATGACCTTGGTGTTTCCAAGCATGCCACTTAGGGTTTCATATATACTTTCCATTTTACATTATTTTCAATCTCCCTGGAGCTGTTAATACATGACTGTTTCCAAAATATAGTTTTCAGTTGTCATATGCGTGATATATGCATAGATTATTTCCTATATATATATATTTTTTAAACGAAAAGCAACATTTCATTCATATTGTACCAGTACCATATCCAAGTTATTTATCTGTGAGCTTCACAGAAAGCAAACAGTAAAGAAGTTCCCATGTCCCGTACCTGTGGTCTTGCAGATGGTTTTCCTTTTGTATCAGCAGAAATCTTGCCTTTGTTAGGAATACGTGCAGCTTTTTCTTTACAGAATTGAATATGCCTATCAGCAGCATTTTCACTGAACCTCCTCTGACAAAATGGACACTGGATATAATCTGAAAAAAAGGACAAAACATGAATCTAAACTGAATATAAAATCCCATGTAGTATTTAAATGTGTTTTGTTCTTTCTGCTCCTGCTGTGTACAGAGACTTTCTAGACTGCACAATTCATAGATTAAAACACAGAGGGTCATGTATTAAGTGTTTGCGACGACATTAAGGTCCATAGCCCGAGTTTACGCCGGTCTTAAAATTGCCCCATATGTATCATGACACTTTTGGCAAGTTAAGGCCGTGTTAGCACCCTCAAAACGCGCTCTGCTGTGCACTGCGTTCCGCTGCTCATTAGCCATGGATTTTAAGATGTGTCAAGCCTTAATTATATGCATGGGGAAATTGTAGATGGGGCTCATTTGTAAATGGAGTCTGTGATATTAAAATGAGATTCATGAAGCTACAGCACAGCTGCGCCGGCCCTAAAAGGGTCCACAAATAAGATTTCAATTTGGTCTTATTTGGCTGCAAAGAAAAAGAAAAAGAAAAAAGAAAGCAGCCGATAGGAAATAGCATTATGGCAGCAGTCATAATGTATTTCTTATGACAGAGAGTGCAGGCTCCTAACCTTCCTGAACAACCCAGGAACAGTGGGAGAGTAGTGAGAAGGGAGAGATTACTTAGGGTCCGCATTACCCTTTTTGATCTCCCTGAGGATGAAATTATTGCTTGATACCGGCTAAGCAGCAGAGTTATTTTGGATTTGTTGGAGGAAATCAGGGCTAACATAGAACCCAGGCAGCGCTAGCACGCAGGCAGAGCCAGTGTTCTGAAAATCTGAGCCTCCCCCTCCAAATGGGCCTCCCATAGCACAGATTTTCAGTCTAGTCTGATAAATAGCGCCTCTCCTCCAAGCGAGCTACCTAAATTGAACAATATGAGGAAGCTCATTTGGAGAAGCAGAAATGACTGCTCCAAATGGGTAGCGCACTTATGCATTTAAATGTGGCAGCTTACGCCGTGCCTCATTTATTTTGGGCCAGTTAATACATTCAGGATTTTACACTCTGCCAATTTAGCACTGCGTCGGTCGATCTTGATACATGCTATTGCTATTTATAAAGTTATATTTCCTAAATATTGTTTTTGTTGTCCCAAAAAAAGATCATCGCAACAAAATGCAAATTAAATTTAGAAAAATAAATTGTGTTTTGAACATTAAAACCAGGATTATAACTGGAAGTAATGAGTTGCTCTGTCTAAACTATTTTATTCGGTTTAGTTGATCAAATTTCAATTAAATGCATACCAGAAAAAAGTTATAACTAGTATCACTGAAAACTGCCACTTTGTTACCTGGGTCATATGATGGTGGCGGAGGAGGTGGGAGTGGCCCCCCCTCTTTCATCACATGAGTGAGCCCTTTGGCTGCACGGATAGTTGCAATAAAATCCTCATGCTTTCTTCGCCAGTTTGATTGTTTCTTGGGTGGTTCTGGCTATAAGGATAAAAAACAAGCTACAAAGATTAGTCACAATATATTTTTTTGTCTCCTGCCCCCCCCCCCCAGCTTATTATTTTTTCTTATAATTTATCAAAATACATAAATGAAAAGAAATCACAACACACATGAAAGCCTCATTGGCAGATAGAAAACGATAAGTTAATTAGAAATATGTTTTGCCGCCAACGCAAGATTTTTAACTTGGTAAAGACTATGGAACAGAACATGGTTAAGTCATAAATAAAATCACACAAGTTATTTCCAAAATAGAGTATTAAAACAAAAACTAAAATCAGACAGGTGCCATTACAAAAGTTTACCATGTAAATTTGTAATCATTTTCCAGTTTTCCCATGCCTTTCCCAAGGTTATACTATGCCTTTACCATAGTCTCAGTGGACTACCTTATTTTCATTGCAATCAACATTTTGTAAGAAAACAATAAGCAATACTAAGCATCATATTTCTGAATGAGCACTAGATGTTTTCAATGATACATTTGAAATAACTCCAAGCTCCTAACAGCAATGTTCATATAAAATTAATTGATCCCCGGGTCTGGGGGTCACTTGGGAGATAACATTTTTGCATGTGCTACAGCCCCACTGAAACTATTTCACAGCCCCCAGTTTGAGGATCCATCATAGTTAGGAGGCTGTGTGGTCCAGTGGTTAAAGAAAGGGGCTTGTAACCAGGAGGTCCCCGGTTCAAATCCCACCTCAGCCACTGACTTATTGTGTGACCCTGAGCAAGTCACTTAACCTGCTTGTGCTCCGTCTTTCAGGTGAGACGTAATTGTAAGTGACTTTGCAGCTGATGCATAGTTCACACACCCTAGTCTCTGTAAGTCGCCATGGAGAAATGTTTAATATGCTTTACCATACCCCTCTGGTGTTAACAATGCTGACATATGCTTTCCATACACTGTGATTTATTACACTTTGCTTTTACTATGATAAACTTCTATAAGTATGGTTCTCAATATAGCCTTGAAGAAAAAACTCAAACAATCAATACCATGAATTAGTAGGATCTGTGATCTATATTGTATTATTATTATTATTATTATTATTATTATTATTATTACTACTACTACATGGAACTTTTATCCTGCAACAACCACAGCCATTCAAGTTTAATCTTTTTTTTTTTCATTAGACAAACTAATGTCAAGAAAATAGGTACAGAGTTACCCATTCCAAGTCTCACCAAGTCCCAACATATAAACTTTTAAAATAAAAGTGTTGTGTGTATATACAGGCGTCGCCACTACATTTCTGTAACACTCCTCCTCCCAATAATGCAATAAAGTAGCTGTTTGAGAAGGAACCTTGTGTTAATCAAAGTCTTGTTGGTTATGGCTGTATTTTTTCACTGTAAATTTCAAGATTTAAAATAATATTTATTAAAAAAAAAAAAAAAAAAATTCTCTGGAGTTATTATACAACACATGTTCCTAAATATTTAAATGCTTATCTGAAAAACAGTAAACGCTAAATTGTAGAATATTTCGTTTTTGACGTCCACGATTTAAAACCTTTTATTTTCACCATCAGTGAATTATCAAACAAAATAAAAACATAAATAAATGTTAAAACAACGGACATGTAAAGAGCGATCATTATCAGAAATATTTCTGATCTTTGATGCAGCTAGTGTCTTTTCCGTTGAAGACATTTTAAAGAAATCATGCAGCTCTATGTAGTATGTTCAATCATTTACCGGAAGCAAACTAAACTGTCTGCCAGGTTCTTAAATGCAGTGTAACAGGTAGTTAAGACAAACATTTGCTGTATTTATTTTTAAGTGATAAAAAATATGTACCGTGTTGTCGATATTGTTCAAGTCATCTGTTTGGAATATGGAGAAATGTGATTAGTCTAAGGCCCTGTTCACACTACATAACCAATCTCGAGAACCTCAAAAACGTTCTAATTAATCCAGCGCAAAGCATCCACACTAAAGTACTGTTTCAAGTTTAGTCTGGCTTAATGCGTACAAACACTATTAAAATAGTTTTGTTACATTATCCCACCATGCACTGTATTTTATTTTTACAACCCGGCAAATATGGAGTCCATGCCCACGGAAGACATAGCACTTCTTAGCATATTGTTTCTTAAAAACACAAGGTACCTTTAATCATAATGTGTACGTTTCGTTTTGAACACTGAAGTTCTCCTTCACCGATTTCATCACTCCAGATTTCACTCACGTCACTCCATGATCCACCATTTTACAACAAGCCTCAGAAATTGTATATGGTACAGCAGCCTTGATAGTCGTTCTAAACTCCTTCAGGACCCTAGTACTGTATTTGTAATGTCCACGTGCCAAAACACATCAGAAAGCATTTTGGAATATTGGAGGATACACAAAAAAATGTAGTTCGGTATTACAGTGTCCACACTTCTGACAAACCGCACTACCTGATGCGATTTAATTTAGAACCGGACTCAACACCCCGAGGTCTCGAGTCCGGTTCTCAAGTATGGTATTAAACACCACATAGTGTAGACGGTAACCACATTTAGCACTTTCAAGGAAACAAATAAGATTTAAAGGCATAGTGTGGACAGGGCCTTAAAGAGACTACGGTATTTAAAGGCTGTTATAAAATGGTGTTGAAAAATTTAGGAAGCAGAGATGACTTACAAAACAGGTACTAGTCATGAGGTAAATATTTTGTATGCATCTTTAAGTTAAATCAACTAGAGTATAAAGATACAACTTACTTTATCAGATTTAGCAGAGCGGGAGTTGGGTAACTGAAATATAATCAGAGGTGAGTTAATTCTCTCACCAAATGAAGTTTACAACTAAGATTCTGGAGTAAGGACCGCCCCTACACACACATTACATCTTCCAATTCTGGCCAATCAGAAAAATTCAGTTAACTTACCTTTCTTTGCATTTGATTAATTTGCATCCCACCGCCTCACCCCAACTCCACCCTTGTAACTATCCCTTATTATTATCTGTCATGGAGGGGGGTCTACCACCACATCCAGCTGGCCAGGTGGTGGACCCTCAAACCAACCATTATTAAATCTATCTTTACATACTCATCAATAAAAAAAAATATATATATTCAAAAGTTGTGTTGTGGGTGCATTTGTCTTGTACTAACAATGTAAAAAAAACTAATGAAGCCTTGGCATGACACAGTCTTATGATGATGGCAGACTTGTTATAGCAGATTACACACCTTTGGTTTTAGCGGTTTTATCACAGGAATATCTGTTCCCTCTGCTCTCTGCCTGCTGGAGTCAAACACCTTCCTTTTCTTAGCAGCAGCTTTTTGGCAAATGGGCACATGTTTTTTCTACAAAAACAGAAACAAGTGCAGTTGAGGAACACATTATTTCTAGTGTAAAAAAGTGCATTTCTATTAACAACTTTTTTTTTTTTTTTTAATATTTCAACAAGCATCACTCTTTGGGATTAAAAACTCACCTGGAACACAGAGGATTTACAGCTGCTGTGTTTGTTTTAAAAATGTCAGAGTCCATATTAAAAGGACTAAAGATTAGTTGGCATAGAGTAGATGCATTTAAAGCTTTAGTGTGCATTTAAATTAGGGTCGGCTAAATCACCCTGTAACGGGGAACATCTGTGCTGACTCTTCTGGTGCGTTCATAGTGCTGCAGGAAGAGGGCAGCAGCCTTGAAATATTCGCCTGTCAGTCATGGCAGTAACACAGAGAGGTGGGAGAGAGGGTGTGTGGGCTTTCCCTCTCTCTGAGTGGCTGAGAGGCGGGCCTTGGGGGAATTGCTGGCCCTATAAAATAACGTTCTGTTGCTCCCTGAAAGACAAACTAACAAGCTAGCGGAAGCTCTGCTCCAGGGCCGAGAACGGCCGGGAAAAGAAAAACAAAAAGAACCCAAAGAAAAGAAAAGAAAAATATCGATAGCGGGGAAACCTTGGGCAGACCCCATAAGTGTATAGCAAGCTGGCTGAGGGAGCGGACAAGTGTAGGACAGGGACCCGGGTGGTGCAAGTAGCGACGGTCGGGGTAACGTTGCCGAGTGCAGAACCTTTTCTTTGAAGTTTCGTTACTGTGTTTTATTTTGTCTTTTTGATTTCGCCTTTTGTAATTATTATTTGAGAGCACCTGTGAGTGCGTCAGCGGATCTGTTTACCTGTGGATATTTCTGTGGTCCTGTCTACCATCGCTGGTATTCAGACCACGGACAACAGCGCCCCCTGTGGGCTAAACTAAAGCACTTGAAAAAGAAATAAATAAAACTGGGCACCTGTACAGTGTTTCCAAGTACACTCCTGTCTCCCATGTCAGTGAATACCCCCACCCATCCACACACCCCCTGAATCACAAAGGCACATTCTTGGAAATGAGATAATACATTATTATATTTTTAAATTCTTAACCCTGAAACAGCACAAGTAAAATTGCATTTCACTCAATAATGGCATGGATTTTATTAAGTCAAACTGTGCAGCACTGGTTTGACAGTCTACTGTAAACATACTGTATGTATTTTACTCTGCAATGTTGTCACAGTCTACTAATAACTTAAGGGATATTATAAGGCATATTAAAAAGAGTGTATGCTTGTGGCTAGACAGATCAAACCTAACACAGCAGAACTAAAATAACAATATATACACTAGAACCTATGTAATGCTGAAAATGTTTAAGGTATACTTACTAGTGCTTCTAAGAAAAAAGTCCTGCCACAGATTTTGCAAGGTATCAGATCCACATCAGATGAAGTTTCAAAAGCTGAATATTAAAAACAAACAAATAGATACATAAATCAAAAAGGTCTGTCTTTAGCATTACAAATTGAATCACCAAATTACATTTCGAAGATTGAGAGATCTGACAAAGAATGAATGCCCTAAAGAAACACATTTCTGCTACGTTACACTACACATTAAGTAATGGTACATGTTTTGATGGTAGTACTTGATTTACCTACAAATTTCTGGAAGTGTAATGTAAATTCTGTGAAAAAATAATGAATTAATTCCTTCCCTTATGTATTTACATACAAAACAAACAAAACATACCATAAAAATGTTGACCTTACATTAGTACTTGCGTACTATATATATATATATATAATTACGAAAAATCACATTATTATTTTGAAATCAAAGCACCATCAATACAGTATTTGTATATATTTTAAATTAAACAAAGCAGTTACTGAGTGCCAATGCGCGTCACACGCAGTGGACGCGTGACTGGAATAGCAGGTTTCCTAATTAACATGTAATTTTGTAACAATATATATTCAAGCATTTGTATTATTATTGAATATAGTGTAAAAAAAAAAAAAAAAGAAGAATACTATGACCTCAGCGTTTTTCAGTTGTGTGCACTACTGGTTGCGCTGGTATCTCACGTCATTTAGACTTCAATTGTATATTCCACTTAAAAAAAATAAATACAAAAACGGAATGCACCACATCTATATATATATATATATATATATATATATATATATATATATATATATATATATATATATATATATATATACACAAAGTAGCGTGACCAAAACAACAGTGTGTTAATGTATCAAATGAATGTAGGCAAAATAGTAAACAAAAGAATGAAAAACACCCCTTTTGTGTATTCTATTTTCAAATACGTTATGCCAGTTTAGGTATCTGAGTGTAGATGGTTATCAAAATTACACTGTTACATTTTGATTTTAAAACGGTATTGTGTTTTTTTTTCTCTGTCTTACCTTCGTATTCCTCCATTTTTCTCTTTTATGCTGCTGCTGCTCCTGCTGCTGTAGCAACAGGGTCAGCTTTGACAACGCCCCACAACTCAATATCCGTTGATCTCATTGGATACTTCTCTCCCTGGGAGATGTGAGGTTATAGTCGTTTTTACAGTTTGACAGCAGGTGGAGTGAGGGAGGGTGCTGTAAATATTTATGTGTGATATTTTATTTTATTTTATTTCAGCCACACAGAAATAAAAAGGCGAGGGCTACTATACCACGTATTCGTTAATTAAAGCGTTTTAAAACATCTATTTTATATAGGTTATCACCTTTTCAATTGTATTTTGTTTTGGTTTGAAAATGTAAAAAAATTGGCTGGTGCATGAGAACCCTTTTAGCTTATCCTGTTAGATATCGATACCCTGCAAATTCAAGTCAAAGACTATAGACCCTACATTGTAATCTACTTGGGCACCAAGGGTGAAGGCTTTGTGCTTTAGCAACAAATATAATTAGTCGCATACAGCCATTGATTCAACTGGGAATACCTTGAACCACTATGCTGCATGAACCTTTGATTGGCTGAACAGGATCACAATCCAATATACAAAGTGTGGGTAATTACGCTTACCTGTTACTGGCGCTCCTACCCAGGTCCCAAACTGGGTTCTGGCTACCCGGGTCGCAATACTTGCTTAGTGTGAAACCACGTACATTATTGTGTGGTAATATATTATATGCAAAAAACTTTGTTAATGCAGCAGTTAGGGTTGATATTAAAATGACAAAAGTAGGGACAAAAGTAAGACTGTTATGCTAGGACATCTCATAGATTGCAGCACTGTTGATGTCCTCTTTTTGTTACCATTTAGACCTCAATTATTTTCGGTTTACATTTAACAAGGATTGCCTCTTCAAATCAGGTTAGTAATTTAATTTTCAATCATTCATTCATAATGTAGGAAATGTCTCAGGGAAAAGTAATTCAATTAAGTCTTGTTTATTTGAACAGACAGTAATTACAGATAAATGTAAGAAAGAATTCTAGATTCTCACCTAAGCTATCCATCAGCGAGATGATTCAGGAACCACACCTCAACAGGCAGATGAGGATTAGCTCAATGCACTCAAACCGAGCCCCTATTTATACCAATGTCACATCTGTCTAAATGGTGTTACTAGTTGCCAGGCAGGGGTGCTTGTTCCACATACCATAAACTCAATCTCACCCCATATCCACAGACAAAAAAATACTTTCTAATTAAACATTTGTCTCAAAAATAACAGGAAGTTAGTCAGGAGCTAGACGCTATATTTTAGCATTTTTCTGCAAATACTACATTGTCAGCAAATTAAAAATGTTAGCAAATATCAAATTGTCAACTTGTTCCATCTCCTCGGAGAGTAGGTGAGCGGTCACAGTATATTGACCTTATATTGTCCTGTTACACTGTCATGCACCTGTGTTTCATGATCTGCCATACATATCCACTTCCCCTCATGTTGCCCTGCATGTAACTCCCCACCCAGCAAACAGACACAACCTCAAACATGTGGATGCCACACTAGACACTGACCATGCAGTGGTCCATACAGGGGCAGTGTGTTGTTGGTGTCACCCCTACCATTATGCACCTGTCTCCTACTAGACCTGCCTAAACAGTGCCCAGATATACACAAAGTGGCTCACCCCCATAGTGCCCAGCATACGGGCATCCCCCAACAGACTAGCATGGCAGCGGACCTCATACACTTAATGGATCATGATGATTCATGTCCTTTGTGTTATTTGCAGCGGGGGTATGCAGAATTTGGGTTGGAAAACATAAAATCGCATTTCCCTACTTTTGTTGTTTTAATATCAACCCTAACTGAGGCATTAACAACGCCTCAGTTAGGGTTGATATTACGTCCTTCATTTTTGAGAATATATAGTTAGAAAGAAGACACCCTGTATATTGTCTTTCATGACTTTCATGATCTGATTCAAATTCAAATTCAAATGTATTTATTTAACCTTGACATATACATCTAATTTCCAAGGGGCTCCTGGCAAGAGAAGGTGGCAAGAACTAACAGTATAAAATCAATGGCAAAAAGAGACAAACCATTCAAACAGGTACAAAAACTGTTACAACAATCATAAAAACAGATGTCCTCCTTGGTCCCGTGACCAGAATTCTTAACAGAAAACAAAGTTTTATTTTGAAACATGTGTGTTGCTTCATCTTAAACCCCAAAATACATCAATAATATAAATCTGATGGGGTCATAAAATATCAAGCATCCAGTATGCTGGACATTTGGAAGCAAACCCATAAAACCTGATGTGTATTGAGATCATGTTGATATAGACTGTATCAAAGAAAAACACTAAAGAACAACAAAAAAAATGTTTGACATTTCATGGCCTTCACATATATATCAGGAGCTAGACATTATACACATACACACACACATATATATATGATGTACAGTACTGTGCAAAAGTTTTAGGCAGGTGTGAAAAAATGTTGTTAAATAAGAATGCTTTCTAAAATAGGCATGTTAATAGATTATATTTATCAATTAACTAAATGCAAAGTGAGTGAACAGAAGAAAAATCTAAATCAAATCCATATTTGGTGTGACCACCCTTTGCCTTCAAAACAACATCAAGCATCAATTCTTCTAGGTACACTTGCACACAGTTTTTGAAGGAACTCGGCAGGTAGGTTGGCCCAAACATCTTGGAGAACTAACCACAGTTCTTCTGTGGATTTAGGCAGCCTCAGTTGCTTCTCTCTCTTCATGTAATCCCAGACAGACTTGATGATGTTGAGATCAGGGCTCTGTGGGGCCATACCATCACTTCCAGGACTCCTTGTTCTACTTTACGCTGAAGATAGTTCTTAATGACTTTCGCTGTATGTTTGGGGTCGTTGTCATGCTGCAGAATAAATTTGGGGCCAATCAGATGCCTCCCTGATGGTATTGCATGATGGATAAGTATCTGCCTGTACTTCTCAGCATTGAAGAGACCATTAATTCTGACCAAATCCCCAACTCCATTTGCAGAAATGCAGCCCCAAACTTGCAAGGAACCTCCACCATGCTTCACTGTTGCCTGCAGACACTCATTCGTACGCTCTCCAGCCCTTCGCGAACAAACTGCCTTCTGCTACAGCCAAATATTTCAAATTTTGACTCATCAGTCCAGAGCACCTGCTGCCATTTTTCTGCACCCCAGTTCCTGTGTTTTCGTGCATAGTTGGGTCGCTTGGCCTTGTTTCCACGTCAGAGGTATGGCTTTTTGGCCGCAAGTCTTCCATGAAGGCCACTTCTGACCGGACTTCTCCGGACAGTAGATGGGTGTACCAGGGTCCCACTGTTTTCTGCCAGTTCTGAGCTGATGGCACTGCTGGACATCTTCCGATTGCGAAGGGAAGTAAGCATGATGTGTCTTTCATCTGCTGCAGTAAGTTTCCTTGGCCGACCACTGCGTCTCGGTCCTCAACATTGCCCGTTTCTTTGTGCTTCTTCAAAGAGCTTGGACAGCACATCTGGAAACCCCTGTCTGCCTTGAAATTTCTGCCTGGGAGAGACCTTGCTGATGCAGTATAACTACCTTGTGTCTTGTTGCTGTGCTCAGTCTTGCCATGCTGTATGACTTTTGACAGTAAACTGTCTTCAGCAACCTCACCTTGTTAGCTGAGTTTGGCTGTTCCTCACCCAGTTTTATTCCTCCTACACAGCTGTTTCTGTTTCAGTTAATGATTGTGTTTCAACCTACATATTGAATTGATGATCATTAGCACCTGTTTGGTATAATTGTTTAATCATACACCTGACTATATGCCTACAAAATCCCTGACTTTCTGCAAGTGTACCTAAAAGAATTGATGCTGTTTTGAAGGCAAAGGGTGGTCACACCAAATATGGATTTGATTTAGATTTTTCTTCTGTTCACTCACTTTGCATTTAGTTAATTGATAAATATAATCTATTAACATGTCTATTTTTGAAAGCATTCTTACTTTACAGCATTTTTTCACACCTGCCTAAAACTTTTGCACAGTACTGTATATATGTGTGTGTGTGTGTATATATATATATATATATATATATATATATATATATATATATATATATATATATATATAGTGTACTAAATATTATCATTTCAGTGAATTTATACAATTAAGCAAAGTTAGTAGACATTACTGAAAATCCCGACTAACAAATTAACTATACTGCTATTTTTCACACAATCACTCATCTTTTCGTAATACCTCTTTTGCTATTGCATTGTTCGATGAATCTGAATCCCTGTCACTATCACTTTCTGCCTGATATTCTTCATACTCACTACATTCAACACCAATGTCATTGCCATCTAACAACTGTAGAACCTCGTCTGCACTCATTCCAGAATAAGCATTTCACAAGAAAATGGAAGCAATATGCAATTTATCAAATTAATTCTGTACTTCATGCGTGTCACATGTAAAGCATTCTAACAGGTTTAAAGTCTTTAATTCCAACTGTCTAAATTACTGGACTGCATGTGTTTTGTCGATAAAAATATTACTAAATACCAACATCAAGACATTATTTACATTCCTGTAACATCAGCAGGCTCTTATAAAAAGATTAATGTATGAATGTAAAAAAAAATATTGAAGGTAATATTTTTTTAAAAAACATTGTTTTTGCATTGTTGGCCAAAACTCGCTTCGCTGCTGTAAGTCTCCATTTCTGCCTTCTTTTGATTGATGTAATGAAAATGTCTTCAGGCAAACAGCACACCAATAGAAAGCCTAGGTGTCCAGCTATCTGCACACAGACCTGGTTGCTGTACTGCTGATCTGTGCAATGCAAATCTCAAACGAAAAATGTCCCATATACTGCACGGTTGGAATGAGGAGGGTTTATACAAAATAAAAGCATTAAAAGTAAAAAACAATTCCAAGTTACATGATCCTGGTCATAGTCAGCATTTACAGCATTTGCAACCCTAGTCAGACTTAAAATAAATATTTATCAGTGACTTTAAAAGGTATTGTGAAGTTTTTATGTTTGAAGGCAATACAGGGTCCAAAGGGGCAAACCTTCAATTGTGAGATAAACTTGTTACATGTCTGCTAAAGGCCTTCATAAAATATAAAGACTGCTAAAAGCAAAGGGGTAACTAAACAGATGCCAGTTGGCCTACATCTGTTTTGACATCAGGATAATGCATGCGCAACACCACTGTTTTTTCACCAACTCACTTAAAAAGCACCAAACATTAGGTTATTATCATAACCCTGGTTTCCTGAAATAGAAATGTAACCATTACCTCATGGGTATTTACCTCCTAAAGACCCGAATCTTGAAAATTGTATACCAAAGCTACTCTTTGAGCCTGTGACGCAGTAACAAGTCCAGTAACAAGTAGCTAGGGTGAACAAATTGAAGGAGAGTTTCACCTCTATGCCTGTGTTGTATGACGACATTCAGTCTGTAAAACCTAGTCAGTGTAAGGGGAGTAGCCCACACACCGCTGCATTGCATATTTCCTTGACAGATGCACCCTGTAATAAAGCCCACGAAGTTACCATGGGCGTCTTTGAGGTCCACCGCAGTACACCAGTCGCCTGGCCTGATGGACTGCAACAGCTGTTGCATTGTAATCATTTTGAACCTCTTTCGGCTCAGATACATGTTGACCTGTCTGAGGTCGAGGATCAGTCTCAAGCCATCATTCCGTTTTGTCACTAGGAAGAACCTGGAGTAGAACCCTTCATCCAATTGGAGGGGGGTCTATCATGCGAATAGCTGGCTTCAGGCGGGGCAGATGGCCACAGCGGGACGTAACTAGCAACAGGTTGTACTGCACACAAATACACATAATAGATAAAAGTATTACAGCGATTTGTTTAATTATCACATACAAAATGTGTAAAAACACATAAAATGTGAAATATATACAGATATAAGCAACCATTGTACTTATCTGAACAAGGCTCTCCTGTCAGGTCAGTCTTCAAAGGAAAAATGACGCTGAAATCTGTGAGCAGTCCTTTTGTGCCCTTGGTGGTGGGGCCATGACTGCATCACAGGCTCAAAGAGCAGCTTTGGTATACAATTTTCAGGATTCGGGTCTTTAGGAGGTAAATACCCATTTGGTAATGGTTACATTTCGTACCTGAAAGGGAACTGTGTTTTATTGAATATTCATAAACTTTTATTTGCAATTCCTAAGTTTGCATCTTAAATAATTAATTATCTTTTGGCTGAGACAACATTAAACCACCCTCATAAAATATGCAAAAGTGCAAGCAACCGTTTTTCAGTTTATTACATTTTATTGTTTAAATGTACCAAAAGTAAAAAGTAAAATGACTTCAAATTTGCTGTGTTCGTACTGTAACAAAAGTGTATGTAAGCAAATAGTGATATTTCAGGGTGTGCACATTTCCCCCACACACAAAAACATAATTTTGACATTAAATAGATTTTTCTTCGGTAACATTCATGTTTCCATAGATATCACAATATACATTTGATTTGCCATATTACATAAGTGATCCTCAATGAGCGACCTCAACCTCATCAGCCCCTGCATTTATTTAAACAGATTTTGTTATGCTTAGGCCTTAAAAGAATGATATCTCCTAATAAATGCATATACTAACATTAAAAGTGTGATTAATAATGACAGTCCATACATCAATTTAAATATATGCAATAACAGAGAAGAATAACTGGTATGCCTTGCGTCTGTTTTAATTTTTCTTAATTCATAATAAACAGTAAACATAAAATCTTTTTTTTTTTGTTGCAAGGAATAAGGCAGCTGTATTGAACTTCGACAGGTAGGGTCCACTTTATTAAATTGTGTTGAAGTTAGAAACTGAATGTTTATTAAACAGCTGATTCTTAAAAATTTTTTTTTTTTAAAAAAACCTTCATCAACGTCTATTGATGCTTTAGTAATTAATCATTGTTTAATTACAATGCTATTTCCTGCCTATGGACTGTAAAACTGAGCCTAGCTGCTTCATTGTAGAAGAGGCTGTGCACAGAAAGAAATCAGTGAATGTCCCCTTTTGATATGGGAGGGCTACAATCACCATACAGAGATCCAATTAAATATACTGCCTACAGTACTACTAGTATATGATACAGTTGTAAGGCTGCATATAGTGGTTACACAAATCTGCTTTGTACTGTAGTGTAATTGAAATGTTCAATGTGTAAACACTAATGGAAAGTAGAATTCATCCAGCATTATAGTTAGGATCCTAAATATAAACTGTAGAAACACTGACATAAAAGTGAATTACAAAAAGCTGCAATATACAAAACATTTTTAAAAAAATTCAAGATACACATTTTCAATCAACATTTAAATTGAAATACGTTATTTAACATTATCTGGTATTTTTTTCTTTTCTACAAGAACACATAATTCTGAGAAATACCACAGTAAATGTTTTCTTTACCATTTTTTTGTTTGTCTTACATAACAAAGTTGGACATTTTCCACTAGCTTTTATGGGACTTCAATATTAAAATCACACCTTTAACTTTTGTTTTGAAAATTAAAATACAACAGATTTCATGTTTTCTCTGGAAGACTACAACATTAAAAGGTACAAAAGGAGGTGAAAACATTTTCTTAAATCGAATTACAGGTAGCACTGTTTTGCAAAAACATTACCATCTTTCAGTAGATTGTGTAATAACTGTGTAATCCTTCCCTCATACTACAAGTATTAGCTTGAGGTGGAGTCCTAATACCTGCTGCACAGGAAGTGAATCTATAGTGCTGTGGCAGTATAAAGGGCTTCATCTGAGTAAACATAAAAATTAAAGTGCTAAATAATCTACAGCAAAATGATCAGAATTTAGTCAGACCCACTAGTCACTTGGTATTTCTCTCAGTAAATTACCAAAATGTGTCCTAATATACTGTTAGCATATTTTCTAAGAAATATAATACATCAAAACTGTATATAAAATGCTGTATTCCAATCTAGTAGTTCTGGTGTCATGTACAGTATAAAGCACTCAAGTAGTAGTTGTAGAAGTTATCCATATGCTATTGTGTTTTTTTTCCTACATTAATAAAAGTACTTATTACTAATATCTGTGGGGTTACTGTACTATAAATTCAGTTTCAAGTTATTCCTATTGGCATAGAATTTAGGAAACTGGCCATGAGTGAATGAAAATTAATTACAGTACACTTGCTGCACAAAGAAGGTAATACAAGCAAACAAAGAAGGTTGTGTTTTCAAATTCAGCAAACATGTATAGGCCTTGTTATACGCTATACCGTGCAAACTGTGGCCCTTTAAAAACAGTGGCAGTTTACAGTTTTATATGATATACAGGCTGAAATACAGAGCTGCTCTTTTAACCATAAAGTCGTTTCAACGTGAAGGTCTGTTTTAATGGAACACATTTAAAATGCATTTGGCATGACACCTGTTGGCAGCAGATGTGCTAACCCATCTGGTGTCAGCAGTGCTTTTATACAAACAAAATACCTTTTAGAAACAGCTGCTCAAAGTGCTACAAATACATTTCCATGTGCCCTTGCTATATTCAAAGCAACAAGAAGGGGCAGTGTGTGGAAGTCAAACTGTACTACACAAAGCATACTTCCAAAAAATATGTTTATCATCACAATAGATTATTTTTCTGCCAGAACATTCCTAGCTCTGTGGATCGGGGGATCCTTTGTTACAAATCCATTAGATCCTCAGCCTCTTGACAACCCAGTGGCTAGCAGCACAACTGGAACAGATTACTGAAGTCTCATCTACATTGATATTTACTTTATCAACTATTGAGATGACAGAACACACCATGTTAGTCACAGTTTTCTAGCTGAATGATTCATGTTTTCATCCATTATTAAAGACAGGGGTAGAGCAAACATTGTTATATGCTTGAAATTTCTTCATTAGCTCTACTGCCATTCTGAGGCAGTTTTTTCTTTTAGCTCTATATCCTTCTATAGAGTATGCCTGCCTCTCAGCTTCAACAGTTCAGGTAAACACAAGTCTGTTTTCAGGCCTGGATTTTAACCTTCTTCCTGCCCTCCCTCCTGCTGAGCTGCAGGGGCTTGTTCTGTGGAAGAGGTCTGGCTTTTTTCACCATCATTTCCTTCACCTTGTGAAAAAGAAAAAAAAACACAAAACAAATTAGCATTTCCTTGAAGAAAATAAATCCAAAGCAATTAACAAAATACAATCTGTTATGAAATAGACAGAAAATGTATGAAGATACATTAACCTTAACTAGAACTAATTTTAAACTATCTTGCTATACCTTAGGTATAGATAGTCCATTGCTCATACCACCATTCAGATCATTAGTTCTAATCAGGGCCATAGAAACAACCAATTCTGTTCAATAACTTATGTAAGAAATACATGACATAGCTCTCCAACCACTGGCAATGAATGACTAGAGTGTGGTAGTTGTTGCTAATTGTATCCCGCTTAATATTTCTAAATATTTTGGTATCCCTGGATAAAAAAAATCATCCCCTCTTCACAATATAAATGCAAAAGATCTGACCCCAAATGTTCAAGATTTTCTACAAATAAAGAACTACTGTGTAGCATTCAACATTCATACTGAGTTTGAGCAAGTATCCACAAACATGTGTAAAAGTGTTCTCCTGGTGGTGTTGCAGTGTCCTGTAAACCTCTACAGACACGCCCCCCAGACCATTTGTAAACTCTAATAGAAGTTCAAAAACATCTGTAGAAACGTGTACGTTTAGGAAACGCTCCAGCAAAGATTGTTCTTGCTATGCTCTCATGATGTTGGGTAGCTTTTGGGAAACATCTCCAGTTATCCTCTTAATAGATCTAAGAAAGGCATTCATACAAGAGCCTTCAATGTACCGATTGCAGGGAATGATAACAAGGATTTACATTTCGGGAAGATTTACATTTAGGTAATGCTCTCACTAGGGGTGAAATTCTCAACAACAAAGTGCAGGTACATATTTGCGCAGCTGGGTGTAAACATTTAAAAAATGGAGACAATTGTGTCCATTGAGTGTCGATGAATAAATACTTTATTTCGGTACATGATACATTTATGAACACAAAATAAGCCTTAAAAAATAACTGATAAAATATAACAAATTCACCATAAACAAGCTTTGTACCCTCTGCATGTATCACTCAGTCATGTACTGTAATTTAATAGTAAAACCTTAAATGTTAAGCAATAAGAAATATAACATTATGCTGTAGAGGGAGTTTTAGAGGGATGTGTTCCTCAAGGGTCTGTTTTGGGCCCTTTGTTATTATTATTATTTATTTCTTAGCCGACACCCTTATCCAGGATAACTTACAATTGTTACAAGATATCACATTATTTTTACATACAATTACCCATTTATACAGTTGTTTGTTTTTTTTGTTTTTTTTTGTTTGTTTTTTTTACACTGGAGCAATCTAGGTAAAGTACCTTGCTCAAGGGTACAGCAGGCAGTGTCCCCCATCTGGGATTGAACCCACGACCCTCCGGTCAAGAGTCCAGAGCCCTAACCACTACTCCACACTGCTGCCCTTTAATTTGTATGTTAATGATTTGGCAAATATACACTTCTCAGAATGTACCAATTTTCTTATGTTTACAGATGACACTATATTATATAAAACAATTATAAATCCAGAAACAGACTCATTAGCTTTTCAACATGTCTATTGGTTTAGAATTAATTATTTGAAACTGAGGGGGGGGGGGGAGTTCTATTTGAGAAAGTCACGCGTTACAAGCTCCTGGGGGTTTGGGTATCTGATAACTTGCTCAGGTCACACCATACTGATTATGTTTGCAGCAAAGCGAGAAGAATTTGGGGGATTATTTTTCGTTCTTTTAGAGAGGCCCCTCCAAATGTTGTTTTCTAGCTTTACAAGAGTTTGGTAAGACCTGTTTTCCAGTACCTGGGACCCATTTCAAAAATACAATACTAAGAAGCTTGAGTCTGCAAAAATGTGCTTGAAGGATTGTATTGAATGACTGAAACTGGGATTTTACTTATGACAACCTTCTTAGTCACTCTTCTCTTAAACCATTAAGTGGCAGAAGGTTCTATTTTATTCTTGTTGACTTCTATAAGGTTTTGCATTCACTGTGTTCTACCTCTATGTGAGTCTGTGCTTGTAAAAGCCCTTGGGGTTATGGAATGCCCTTCGGGATTCATTGTCATTATCAAGCCTCTCTGGGTTTAAAACTGCTATTCTGTGCAATTTGTGTTTGAGGTGAACTTGTTTTAGTTGTAATGTAATTTAAATATAAATATCTGTATCTTTTAATATATTTGTGTATTGTATGTATATGCATGTGCATATGTGTGTTTTTATTGATATTGCTTGGATGTATAATTGTTGTATTGTTTATTATTAAGTATGGTCTACTTAGGTCTCTCTTTGTATTAGTGCTGCACTATTGAGATGTACCTGTGGGCACAAAGTAAAATAAAGAAAGATAATAATAATAATAATAATAATAATAATAATAATAATAATAATAATAATTACTCTATACCGCTGTTTTCACATCACACTGCTAGTCTTCTCTCATTGATCGACCAATAACCACTAACACAATGCGAAATGGGCGAAGATTTGTGACGCATGCCAAAATGAAATCTGACTAGAACGAGAGCTTGGCCAATCGACAGGTAGTGATTATACTGACGTTAATGGTGGCCAATAGCAGCTAACAGAAACAGAAGCAATATGAGGAAACCAAATGCAAGCAGCATGAACTGTGCTGAATGAAAGTGCATATGAGAAACATTACACCGGTGAACTGTGTGAGTGGATGGAATGCATCCTTGTTGGATGAAAATCAGATTAAATAAGTCCTGGTACCCAGTACCAGCATTAAAATAAGACCTGGTACGGAGTACCGTTTAATCCCGGCAGAATTTCACCCCTGGGTCTCACCAAGCAAGTTTACTGTTATAAATGTCTTACTATTATAAACCTATTATAAAGATCTGCATCCCTATAAGTATAATATACACCTTCTGTACATAGATACATATTGTCTGATACATATTGCATGGGATAAATGAAAAGAAAAACAATATTTTGCACTGTATTTTTCCACTGCCTCTGAAAATACTGTAATGAAATTCAATACTGCCATCTACTGGCATAAAGTGTAAACTGTATAGGTACTTTGATAGAATTAAGACAGTACTGTGTTTACTCCAGATCTCAGGACAAATAAATAAATAACACACACATGCAAACTGCCTTACATATTTATTAGTTTTCTAAAAATAATAATCTTGTCTCCTTACTTATAAAACATTTAGCAAGCTTTTAAAATAAACACTGATGGTTCCAGAATACTAAACGAATAACTTCTATACTTATTTTTTCTTCAAAAATGTTTAATTTTCAGCATACAGTATTATAGGATGGGGCTATAAAGCCATCCATCAGGAATCCTTTATCCATGATCAAAATGCAGACGATTCTAGTGCTTTTGCATACAGTATGTGTATGCATGTTTGTTAAAACATATATAGAATAAAGTGTGATAACCAAGGCTTTAAAATTAATATATTAATATGCTTACATCTTATTTGCAATAGCAACATTATAACGGGTACCCATTGAATATCTCTTGCATCTGTGCTTGCTTATTTTACTTTAAAGCGGTTGTAGTGAAAAATGCCATCAATGCCAATGGGGTCAAAGCATGTTACTGGCTGGTACTGGCTACAAAGAATAGCTGTCATTAGGGGAAGCAGCTGGTTGGTTACAGGACAGAAGACATTGAAAAGGTGGGGACAATTTCATTTTCTAGCTGAAATGACCAAGGAAGTGCAAGACATATTTGGTACCAGATATCATTTTTTGTGGATTTTCTCAAAAGAAAGGAATCAATTAGGCTGTATTTGAGTATCTGTGTTTCCTAAAAAAGCTAAGTGAAGACAATGGGTTTTAAACCATTGGTTAATAACCCTATAATGGGACTGGTTCACTGCATATTTTGTAGAAACATCACTCTAACCAGAATAAAATTATGTTGGATTTAATACGAAACATTTTTGGAAGATCATTTTTATTTTTAAACCTGTTTCTGTTTTTGGGGTTGTTTTGCTACAATGTTTCATATTATGGGATTTGCATTCACATTGCTTTTTGGAAAACACTTTCCCCGGTATTGAAATGTTAGCAACCTTGTCATCCTTTTTTACATAGAGAAAGGCTATATATTACAGTATTATCTGTTCATGCATGTGATCATGTAAAGTGTGCATGCAGGAACATACTTTGTCATACATTAACACATTATCAGCACAATCTTATTCTAAAAACCATCAGGAATATTAACGTTACAGAATCTCTAGGCTCCAGAGCAATTGATTTTCAAGGGAAATGTACATTCTGTGAATCCTGTTCCGTTAAGAATTTTCTTGTAGTCACTACTCACCTTCATTACCTACATCAAGCTCTGAAAGCTTCTGAGATAAGTCACGGTCCAGATCACTCGTGGCACCACGAATGTCGTGCATTGCATTTCGCCGTCCTGTTCTTCTGGAAGCAATAAAATCTGCATATGTTGATTCAACATCAGTCATCGCTAACACATTTCAACATATCAGTACCTGCAAGCAAATAAAAAGTCATCTTAATGAAATAGACTCATGCTTCCAAACTTTAGAAGAATACAAAAACTACAATTTTTTGTTATTGTACGTGTGTCCATATCACAGTATTGGGGGTGGGGTGACTTTCCAAAAATATTGCAATAATGCAGTTTATAAGTTCTGTGTTGTTCCCTAACTGGCAGATTGACCTGCGTGCGGGTTGTGGTGGGTTGTCTGCCAGTTGGTCATTAACACTTTAATCAATAAATACTTATTGACAGTCTTGACTTTTACATTTGCCAAGAATTACTTTATGAACAGATACAAATCGGTGATCTTATATTACTTGTACTTTTCAATAAACTTGCAATGTTTTGTTTTTCATTTTTTAGTTTGCTGCAGCTGACAAAACAGACAATATGTTCATCTAGACTTAGCGTTAATTCCGATGAGCCTGGCAGGATGCTTCTGTGAGAGTACAAAAAGTAAATGTAGTACTTACTGTTACTAAAGAGTTTACATCAATAGAAGCATTGAACTGACCTAGCCTGTGAACTACAAGAGCAGCTACTGAATTCAGGCCAACGCACCTTAGCACAGACCAGCAATCCCACTCGCAACGACTGCAAACATCATAAAAACGTTCGGGTGCACAGTATGACAAACGATGGAAATGTAAGTTGATGCTACTTAGCTTTTAATATTTGATCTAACACCTCAACCAAAATGACGAGAAGGATCCTGCTACTAAATAGTTATATCCATGAAAATAAATGATCCTGTTTGAGACATTCGACAAACACACAAAGCACCACACCATAGGTTTCCTGAAAACGTTCACCACTGCAGCCAGCATTTAAAGACACATCAATTCTTGTAGCATGTTATAAGATGGAGTTTTACTGCTGAGCCAGTGTTAGCATTAGTTGCCTGACTAAAGCACATATGAAAGACTTGTGAATCAGAAAATGATATAAGCACAGCACCGTATGGATAAAGGTTACAAACATAAAATGAAACTATTCTGACTTACTGCTGTTTATTCTTTTTTACCGTAATCCTGCGTGAGGCCAAAGCTAAATATTTACAAATCAAAGCTGTTCCCAACCTCCACAGCATGGATCTATTTTTAGTTGATTGTGTCATCCATCACCTTTCCCAGTCTCTGACAGCTGTGCCCTATCATCATGTTTTCAGACAGCCTTAAATAGCATTGCATTCAGAACAAATGCAATACCTATAATTTTAATAATATAATAAACTGCAGATAATTATTTTTTTTACTGGCAAACCGATCCTTTTCCCAAAATGTGCTAGCTTTATTTTTTGTTTATTTAACACAATTTTAAAAAAGCAAAAGTTCCTAGAGTTTAGGCTGTTAGCCTGTGTAAGTTTTATTTTATTTTATTTATTTTTTTACAACAAATACCATTAAAATATTAATATATTGGTATGCCATGAAAAAACAAAAAAGTATTTCAGAAGGAATAACAGTAACAGTATGAAGCTGCTTAACCTACTTTATTATCCTTAGTTTGCAAACATATATTGTAACAAATACAAGATACAAAATGGTATTATACATTTAAATGTGTGGAAAATATTAAACTTGCTTTTGTAAGGTTCATCTTCTTTACAATAAAATATTCTGGACAAAGATTGTCAAAACAATCATGTTTTGAGAAGCAGAAAAAATATATTCTAAAATTGTGCTGCAAAGTCAAAGTGTTGGAATCATTGTGAGTATCATGAAATGTAATTTCAAACAGAACTGGACAGGCTGTGCTCTGATATGAACTAGACATGATTCAGTACCATAAGCCAATCAGCTTCTCGCTCCAGTGGGCCTCTATCAGATGGTAGATACCTGCTGCTACGTCACAGCATCAACTGTGAATCACATTTTAAATAAATCCACGCAAGTACTGGCTTTTTTATTTTATTTTGGCTTGCCTTAATGAAAGCTCACTTCACGTCTATTGGTCAGCCAATACTAAAAAAAGACACAATTGGTCCAAATTTATTTTATAATCCGCCAAAACCAACCAATCAAAACTTTGCACCAACGAATGCAGCCAGTCCTGTACCTGCCACTGCCGCATCAGCCAATCGCAGCCTGTCAGCTCAATTGGAACTTAACATCTTTCAACAACAACAAACCAAGACACACACAGTTCCAGCTATATTGCTCCATTCAAAAAATAATAAGAAAATAATGAGAAAAATCACTTTCTAATAGTGATAGTGTCCTCTCGATGAAGACCTTACCATGTGGTAGTTGACCTTGACTTTCGTGAGCGTCTTCGTCTTCGGTCTAGGAAGCATAACTCCAGTCGTGGTCAACTACCCCAAGGTAGAGCCTTCATCAACAGGCACTATCGCTTAGTTTAGTAAAGACTGTTGTATTATTGAATAATGAATCGTCACTACAATGACCCTCCTAAATTAAAATGCAACTATGTTTTTTGATACAAATACGAAAGCAAAAAAAAAAAAAAAATACAGAAGTTGGACATTAATAAGACTAAAGAGAAATCCTATCAAAAGAATATTTTTAAAGAAGTCAGGACTTTCTATAAATAACAAAATAACACTATACTGACCTGTCACATTTGATTATCTATTGACTGCTAGTTGACGGCAATGCAAAGACTAGTAAAGCACCATGGTAAGTTCAAATACCACTCTGTTTTAGTTCACATTAATAACTAATTAATTACACACTAACAATTCAGTAAGTAGAACTGAATTATTATTAAGGAAACATTATCAATATACACACAACTTTGTATTAAACCCCAAACCCCAACATGAATGTATTGTAAAGACCCAGGGTCTGCTGTAACCGCGTTCAGGAAGGTTCTGTGTCTCAGGGTCAACAGTTCAATGGCAGCAGGTGTTCAGAGACGTCAGAAACGGGAGAATTGCCACCAACCAGAAGCTCGGCTTGCCGCATGATTGGGACCGGTTGCAACATTGTTGCCACAAACCAAGGGACTAGATGTCGCAACCAGGGGGTCGAGAGCAGGAAGCCGTGTCTGCTTGGGATTGGTGACTAGGGCACTGGGGCGTGGCCTGGACGTGGGGATATGTAACAGGCTGCTGCTGAGATGAACGAGCTGCTGCTGGTGAGAGAAAAGAGTGAAGAAACAGCTAAGGAGAACCAAAAGAGAAGTGGGACTACAAAGGACCAGAGACTGCACTTAGTGGCTGTAGCACATGGCCGAAACAGTGTGCTTTAGACTCCTTTTATTTTATTTTTAATATTTGTCACAGTCTGAGTTGCACTAAACTGCTCAGCTGTATTTTTACCACTGGCTGGTAAGGCAGCACGCTTTTACCTGTCAAGTGTAGTCCTGGCTTAATAAACTGTCCATTCGAAAACTTGCAAAACCTGTTTGAGCCTGCTCCATTTTCCCGTAAACGCTACAGTATCATGAACTTAAAGAAAATGTTGTTTACGCTCTTCACTTTCTCTAGAGGAATAGCCTGCACATAACTCTAATGCTGAGCAGTCCATTTTATACATACTAACATAGGTGGGACTCGACTGGCAGGATTTTCATGACTCTACCCCACCCACCACAGTCCCCATCGCCCAGTGAATTTCAATGACAAAACAAGAGGTACATGTTACAATGACATGAATGACAAGTCTTCATTGTTAACCACATACATATAAGAGATATGAAATCCCATGTATTCATACTATGTGGGAAGTATGGTCAGAGCATATCAGGAAGACTTCTGACTGCAAGAGGGTTTAAAGGTTATGTTCCCTATAAAGCTGCAATGTCTGTTGCACTGCACCCCAAGTAAATTGTAATTTGTATGCAATATTCCTTTTAAATATACAGCTTTCTTTGTGATGAACTATTATATTGGCTCTTACAGTATTTCGCTTGTCAATTCAAAATTCTTCTTTTGTTTTAGTTGTTGCTTAGCCATTATTTTCAAAGTTCAATGATAATCAACATGCAAATGGTTGTAGTTTCTACTAGCTTTGCAACAACTACCTGATACAAATCAATTACTAAATTATGAATAACTAGAAATAAGAGTTTGTGAACAAAAACAAAGCATGACCGGCAGCATAATCTAAGAGGCATGTTATATCTGATTGAATGGTTTTTAAAAATGAAGTAATATGGAAATGTGAAAAAGATATATCCAGAATTAAAAACAACGCTCACTGGACACCTCCTATAATGGAATGTTAGGTATAATTTGTTGTTTTACTATAAAGCTGAATGTCTACTTTAGAATAATTAGAAATTATAGAAATCACTTACTTTGTGGTTTTTCTCATTTTTTAACGACCCAAATACTTCTGTCTGCAACTGTGTGTGCGTGTGTGTGTGTGTGTGTGTGTGTATATATATATATATATATATATATATATATATATATATATATATACATTGATAAATAGACTCAATAACATGATCCCTGAAGGTATAAAGGAATAGTAGATCATTACATCATATAAACAGAGTGTATGCAATCCCCAGGTAGGTACTAAATCCACATAGCAATACAGTATTACTGTACAAGAAATATCACTATGTTCAGCTGGGTTAGGAACAAAAAAGGGTTGAGGACAACTCCCTTGGCCTGATCTGTCACCTAATCTAAATAACGCAGTATGTTTTTGTCTTCACATAGCATATGCGGTTTTAATACCGAGCATTGTGAAGGGTCTGTTTTGAAAACACATTTTTATATGCCCGAAGAGCTATGGTTCCAAATACTGCCTGAAGGGATAGCAGTATTTTAGCCTCTGCCTTCTTTAATTTGACATCCAACATAATGCAAGTGGCTATGAAGCTAATATAGGTACCGGTATGTGAAAAGCTGATATAAAACACTAATATAGCGAGAGCCAAGGTAGCAGAATCTTTTAATGACGTTCAATAACGATCACGCATTTAGAAGGCCCTGAGAAGAAGATGCTAAATGCATTCCTGCAACCCGCACCAAACATATTACAAATAACAAAGCTTTCCCAATACAGAAAAATCCGCAGCGCTTCTGCGTAATCTGCACATGCCGACTCTGTAGTTTCAATTTTGTGTTCAAGATGCAGCATAACACAGAGAATGTTGTTTATTTTCCCAATACATACAAATTTCAAAATATATTCCAATGCGCGCCCCCCATGCTAACTGGTTTTACTATTATTATTTTATAGGCTGTAACTTCCACAAATGCTTACCTGTACTGATGCAACCGGATAGAATATGCGATTTATAACAACGCTTACATTTTAGAGAAAGAAAGAAAGACAGAAACGCCGTTGTTGTTTTAACTACGTATTACATTATTTATGTAAGGTAAGGTGCTACACAACGCTTCCATTCTGTCCAAAAAAAATATAACATGGTGTGAAATCCCATCATGTTGGCAGACGGTGGCGTACGTACCTTCTAATGCTATTGTGGCTCATTGAAATGTAAAGAAATGAACCCTGTTCCAGCTTGCCAAATGTTATTTCACTGAGGCCCACAGCATTTTTTCTCTGAAACGATAGTATCACGAGCCACTAGAAACTGCAATTCTGCATTTTTAATGATGTCATGCTGCATTCCGGTATTTATTCCCAGGATAGGGCAGGGAGACACATAATTACTAGAAATGTGGAAGGTCAGATAGCTACGTTCCCTCTACGACTTTTATTTAGTTAGCCACTGTGGCTAAAGCAACTTAACATTTTTAGACACACTATAAAAACTTAAGCCACTTAACAATACAGTATAAAAAAGTTAAACATACTGTTTTACAAGGCAAAAAGACGTGTATTGCATTTGAAAACACATAGATATTTAAATACCAGACCCTACCCTTTACAATGCACATAAACAGTATATTTAAAGTGCACTATAACTCTGATTCCCATTTAATAAATGCCAAACTTACTTAGTCCGACATGAAAATAACGTGTTTTTTTGTGACTGTGACGCGGTTTTCTTTGCATTACAGGACAGTGCTATTAGTGTATGTTAATATTAATGCCTACCTGACCAACCGGAGCTCTAGTTGCACAAACTTGTACGAATGTGATTAATAATATTAGTAGGCTTGTACAGCCACTATTGTGTTTAAAAAAAAAAAATTTTTTTTTTACCGTGGTCTTTCACCTGGGACTACTTTTAAGCTCGGTAAAACTTATGCGAATAAGACAATATATTTGACAAACGCTGTGGAAAACGGTTTAAGTCGACTTTCAAGAAGTTTTTATTCGCATGACAAGCTCTCTCGCTAGAGGTGGTTTTATTTTTTGCTCTGATGATAAAAACAAGTTGGCAGACGTGGAGCAAATAAGAAACACAATTATTTTTACAATTACTGAACCAATGTTTCTACTCATTCATTTCAATTAAAAAATCTCTCTCTCTCTCTCTCTCTCTCTCTCTCTCTCTCTCTCTCTCTCTATATATATATAAATGTAAAAGAAATTGACATTTTTATTTTATATTAGACTACTGATAAATAGTCTAATAAAGTGGTAGAAACTTAATTTCCTGGTGTGTGAGTTGTTTGAATTTGTATTATGTTATTAAACTGTACTTTTGAAATCATGAATTTGTTTTCTACAAACAAGTAGTCTGCTCCCTGACTACTTTAGGGAATCTTTCTGAATCATAGTATATGTTAATTCAGATCATGTGGTCAATACTATCCATATATGGACTGTATCGGGAGTTTCCCCAAATATAAAACAATCAGAAGTATTAGCATTTTTTTAATTTTTTTTTTATCGTGTCACTGCCAAAATGCGCTGATTTGCCTGACAATCACACAAGCAAATCTTATTGAATGCGTCACCTTTTGCTAAAGATATTAATTTAAAATAAATTACTCAGTAACCCCCACTCCCCCCCAACAGCACCTGCAAGTTGTAAATGAGAGAACTGTCAGCATTATTTTGTATCATTTCAGATGTACGCAAGAATTTGATTGGCTGATTTGGCGCCACTAGTCTCCTCAAGTCTCTCTATATACTGTATATATACACCCACATTATTATTATTTATTTCTTAGCAGACGCCCTTATCTAGGGCACATTACACATTATTTTTACATACAATTACACTACTCCACGCTGTACAGTATACACACATACTTTTTAAATGGCTTTATAATACAACTGTTTTTTTTTTTTCTTTCTGCTTATGCTGTTTAGTAGTATGCATCCTAGTAGCCTACACTGTGCTACACACAATGAGAAGACTTCTAACAAAAGAGCAGAAATAGAATAAGCAACCTTTAAACTGGTGGGAAAGTATGTGAAAACAATGCTGCACACCTTTACCTTTGTAAGTACCTTGTACGCATGCACCACTTATTTACATAATTTTTGACACAACTGCAGGTTCAGTTTTCCCATATGGGATGTACATTTTATTGTTGGTTTTGTGAACTGCATATGTGGAACAGGGCCAAGGTTCATTTATTTTTATTTATTATTTTTTTAAGAGCTTAACTCGGTAGAATATAGTCGCTAGACTAGCGAGCGAGTAAAAAAAAAAAGATATGAAAAATCATCTAGCGAGTATATTTCTTGCGAATAACCTGAAAACGTAGCGACACATGCAAATTAGGCTATGACATCACGAAACGTCACGGAGAATGCCATTTGACTCGCTAGAATTTGCAGTGGATGGAAAACCATGTTTTCGCCCTCATGTCGCTACTATTTTTGTAGCAATTTTACAGAGTAACTTATAAACTTGCTAAGATGGATAGTTAATTTTCACTATAAATTATGTTTCCGATAGTTATGCTAGGTGACTGCAGTAGGCTATTCTAATTTTGGGTTGAAATACTTTTCACATATTTGGATTGCGGCATGATCACACACAAGATAAATTACGATAAAATTTTACATAAAGATTATGAACAAGTTTTCTGCACCGATTGCTTATGTGTTTTTTTTTTTTTTTTTTTTTTTTGTGTAGGCTCCTGTTTCACGCAATTGGGACATCGGCTTGATGCTTTTTCCCAGGCAGAGATCACAGACTACAGCTGCTGCAACTTAACCCCTTTTGGTGTATACTATACTTACGTATAGTAAACATACAATTATTTATCATACTACTTGAATATTCGACGCATTTTTAAACAAACTTGAGATAAAAAACTTTCAAAACGTTCCATGTGCCGATTTGACAATTTATGCGATTTGGTAGTTTTAATGTGGTAGATTCTGCCCTGCCCTGTCCTTGAGGTTACACGCTCACACCGCTATGCTATGCTGCTGTTCCTTCTCCCTCGCGACGGCTCTGGTATACATTATCCCATACATAATGTCGTTGATGGTCGTCTTCGAATTGAAAGGGAACGTTAGGTTACTTACGGTAACCCTGGTTCTCTGAAAGAGAAGTAATCTAATGTTACCCTTATAAAAGCATACCCTAGTTAAAACATAGCAAAGGGTAATAAAGAGTCCTCTTAAAAGCAGTTGTGTTCTATTCCTGTTAAAATTATTATTTTTTTAAGCAGGTGCTTTTTCAATTGTAACTATTACACCATGATTCCACATTAAACAGATCTAACATTACTGTAATTCACTAGGCCACACATGCTTTGAACAAGCACAGATCTTTGATCAGATTTATGTTTTGCCTTTTTTGCACTCAATAATCCAGTGACCAGTGATAAGTGATAAATTTGTTAAGATGTGTACATTTTTTTGGTAATAGTTGTTTACCTTTATATCCTTTTTCTGATCAAATGTAATATTTCTCTATACCTTTAATAGAAAATTAATACTAAAATATTTATTTTCTGTATTTAAAAAAAAAAATAATGCTAAGACACAATGGCATGAGCTGTATTGGTATAATGTATTGTGCTATATTACTAATTAATCTGATATTTCAGGCATTCCAAGGAAATCAGGCTGCTTTAAAAGCATCTTTCCAAGTTAGCCTGCGGATAGCAAAGGAGAGGAAACCCCACACTATAGGAGAGGATCTTATCAAGCCTTGTGTTAAAGACATCTGTAAAAGTCTTTCAGGTGAAGAAGCAGCCAAGAAATTGGATTTGATCCCCCTGTCTAATGACATGGTAGCAAAAAGGATTCAGGACATGTCGTGTGATATTCAGAAAGCTGTTGTAGAGCAAATCCGACACTACAAAAAATTTGCTCTGCAGTTGGATGAATTAACAGATGTATTTTTTGGCATTCTAGACTGGTACTGGGAGAATATGGCATGTTACCTATATGTTCCGTCTTTTCTATAGTTTAGAGAGTGAGAGTCTCCTTTTCTTTATTCTGGGCTGGGAACCTTCCAGAGAAAATCTACCCAACAGAGACATTGGCAGCATTTTCCAGTTCAGTATGTTCTATTAATTCTAATTGCAAAAATTGCAGCGACTAGATGTAAAACGCACACAACCACCCAGCGCCTACCACCCAATCAGTGGTAGACCCCCCCCATCAAACCAATTGTAATCAAACCTCCGAAGACATAACTACAGTATCTTTTTAACTATGGAATTCTATTAAGGGTTTATTGACAGGTACTGACAGTGAGCTGCGGGGTACATGGTCCTGAAGCCCAAACAGGACTGGTCACTTGTTTGTTTGTTTGTTTGTTTATTGTATTTATTTATCAGAGACACATACAATTAGAACATAAGTGTCAGTTACATGACACAAGATGCACTGCATTTTCAATTTAGTCAGTAGGCTAATTTCCATTGACATTCCCCAGGCAGACATTGATGACAACTGTAATAAATCCCCATATTTCTTCTACTCTAAACTATAGCAATAACCTACTATTGAACATTTTATTCAAAATGCACACAACATTAAAGTAATAAATTACCTATTAAAAGTGCATAACAATCAGCAGCTTACATAATCAAGTTACAGTGCAAATTATATAATATAAATATCCAATATACATAAATTAATGATTGCATAATTGATCGTTTCAACCAAGCCTTAAGTTTATTACAACATATTTTAAAATCCCTTAAGACCTTTATATATATATATATATATATATATATATATATATATATATATATATATATATATATATATACAGTACTGTGCAAAAGCTTTAGGCAGGTGTGAAAAATGCTGTAAAGTAAGAATGCTTTCAAAAATAGACATGTTAATAGATTATATTTATCAATTAACTAAATGCAAAGTGAGTGAACAGAAGAAAAATTTAAATCAAATCCATATTTGGTGTGACCACCCTTTGCCTTCAAAACAGCATCAAGCATCAATTCTTCTAGGTACACTTGCACACAGTTTTTGAAGGAACTCGGCAGGTAGGTTGGCCCAAACATCTTGGAGAACTAACCACAGTTCTTCTGTGGATTTAGGCAGCCTCAGTTGCTTCTCTCTCTTCATGTAATCCCAGACAGACTCGATGATGTTGAGATCAGGGCTCTGTGGGGCCATACCATCACTTCCAGGACTCCTTGTTCTTCTTTACGCTGAAGATAGTTCTTAATGACTTTCGCTGTATGTTTGGGGTCGTTGTCATGCTGCAGAATAAATTTGGGGCCAATCAGATGCCTCCCTGATGGTATTGCATGATGGATAAGAGTCTGCCTGTACTTCTCAGCATTGAGGAGACCATTAATTCTGACCAAATCCCCAACTCCATTTGCAGAAATGCAGCCCCAAACTTGCAAGGAACCTCCACCATGCTTCACTGTTGCCTGCAGACACTCATTCGTGTACCGCTCTCCAGCCCTTCGCGAACAAACTGCCTTCTGGTACAGCCAAATATTTCAAATTTTGACTCATCAGTCCAGAGCACCTGCTGCCATTTTTCTGCACCCCAGTTCCTGTGTTTTCGTGCATAGTTGAGTCGCTTGGCCTTGTTTCCACGCCAGAGGTATGGCTTTTTGGCCGCAAGTCTTCCATGAAGGCCACTTCTGACCAGACTTCTCCGGACAGTAGATGGGTGTACCAAGGTCCCACTGTTTTCTGCCAGTTTTGAGCTGATGGCACTGCTGGACATCTTCCGATTGTGAAGGGAAGTAAGCATGATGTGTCTTTCATCAGCTGCAGTAAGTTTCCTTGGTCGACCACTGCGCCTACGGTCCTCAATGTTGCCCGTTTCTTTGTGCTTCTTCAAAAGAGCTTGGACAGCACATCTGGAAACCCCTGTCTGCCTTGAAATTTCTGCCTGGGAGAGACCTTGCTGATGCAGTATAACTACCTTGTGTTTTGTTGCTGTGCTCAGTCTTGCCATGGTGTATGACTTTTGACAGTAAACTGTCTTCAGCAACCTCACCTTGTTAGCTGAGTTTGGCTGTTCCTCACCCAGTTTTATTCCTCCTACACAGCTGTTTCTGTTTCAGTTAATGATTGTGTTACAACCTACATATTGAATTGATGATCATTAGCACCTGTTTGGTATAATTGTTTAATCATACACCTGACTATATGCCTACAAAATCCCTGACTTTGTGCAAGTGTACCTAGAAGAATTGACGCTGTTTTGAAGGCAAAGGGTGGTCACACCAAATATGGATTTGATTTAGATTTTTCTTCTGTTCACTCACTTTGCATTTAGTTAATTGATAAATATAATCTATTAACATGTCTATTTTGAAAGCATTCTTACTTTACAGCATTTTTTCACACCTGCCTAAAACTTTTGCACAGTACTGTATATATATATATATATATATATATATATATATATATATATATATATATATATATATATATATATATATATATATATATATACTGGTATATGAGATCCAGGTTAAAGTAGCCTCACATGCTTTTCCTTTGCTCATCTTATTGATGAACTGTAAATAGTCCCTTGAGTGGTGTCATTTGCTCAATAGCAGGATTTACAAGCACTTGGTATCATTTGGAACCAAGAAAGTCAGTTCACTGAGCACAATGGCGACTGCACTGTTCTCTTCAATCCCCGAATGGGTAAGACCTTGATGTACATTTATATTGTTATTATATTGTTAATGCAGTTTATAAATTCAGTTAATAACATTTCATGAGATTCTCAAGATATGATTGATAGGTTTTTCGCAAGAAGGATTCTTTTCTTTTTTCTTTCTAGAGTTATTGAACATGATTGTTTTTTATTATTTCAAGTGGTTCGTCTAATGCTAATTTCCCTAATTTGAAATCATATTGTTATTACAGTTGTATATTATCAATATCATTACTTCATAGTAATTACTTTACTATTTATCTTAGTAATTGAAAGTTTCAGTTCAGCTTTTTATATGATACTTGGTTGGTACTATGGAATCATTGCTAGATGATTTTGTATTGGAAAATCACCTCTATAAGAATGTATTATTATTATTATTATTATTATTATTATTATTATTATTATTATTATTATTATTATTATTATTACTACTACCTTATTTTGGTGATATACATTGTATGCTTCCCTTAATAGCACATTATAAAAACAAAAACAACATAATTTATATTTTGTATGGAGATTTTTGTTTACTAAAAAAGCTAAAAGCTTAAACTTCACTTTCTATTCCATTAGATATGACAATGGTGTGGTTCCAAATAGACAGTTTGCTAATTGAAGTTATTTTATTAAATAGTCTGCCGTAACATTTTTGTATTATTATTACTTTAAATATTTATTTATTTACAAAAAACAGTGTTTTATTTCTTCCCAGATCCCGTCTCTGTTCTGGAGTACTCCCTGCTTGCTTTGCTCTTGTTGTCCGACTGGCAGGAACTCAATTGTAACCAGACTGGTTTACTCAGCTCTCTTGCTGTTTTACATTTTGGTTGCTTTCGTTATGCTGGTGCCTGGAGTGGAACAACAAATAAGCAAGGTAACTCCCTGGTCAGCCACATTCTGATTGTACACTTTGAACAGGTTTAATACTGACAAAGGAATATGATTTCCATAAGCTTTTTAAAAGTAGAATTGAATTATATATATATTTTGTTACTGTTCCATTATATTAGTAAGTGTCAGTGCCATCCAGAGGAAAGCAGTGCATTGCTTTCCAAAACGAAAGGAAACTTGATCCAAAAAGGACATATCACTTGCTGGCTCTTACTTCTGAAGACACTTTGGTTGATCTTGCCTTTGTCACATATATCTATGGCAGGTAACTAGAACTGACGTTAATAAAAACAAAAAAATGAAATTCAACTTCAAATATGATCATTTGATTGATAGGAAAATCCTTTGTACCATTGACCAAAAGTCATGGTACAACCTTCAATCGGTGGCAGCTACCAATAGTAGTCAAGTCAACCCTACCTGTCTTTACAGTCAGTGCTGTGCTTTACCAGTGGGGTTGGTCGTCAAACTGCCTCCCTTCCAACCTCTCAGAGCCCGCTTAATGAAAAAGGTTGTTTGTTAATTGTAAGATTTGTCCTGACTGAAATACAACATATTATTTTAAATATTTGTACGGTAGATACAAGGCATTTTTTTGTGTGCAATCTTTTCTATACAGCACTACCATACATAAAAACTGTGATCCCCAAACATGTAATACATCTGTGTATATTTGTTTAGGTCCAAGGGCTTTGTGAAGGGAATATGAACTGCAGATATTTTACAGGATACAAGGCTATTTATCACATCTTTTTTGGAATGGCAAGTTTTCACCTGCTCTTAGCATTTCTGATGATCAATGTGAAAAACAGTAAGGATCCTAGGGCACTTGTGCATAATGGGTAAGTTCTTTGTTTTTACTACCTTTACACAGTACTGTCACTAACTTATTTCACTAATTCCTTAGCACAAGACCTTAACCAGAACAAAAGGGCCCAAGCTATATTGTGAGAGTGGTTTCAGACCTGTGCATTTCCTTTTGTGTTCATTACCTCATTTAAACCACAGGGGCCAGCATTGTACAGACTCCTCCTTCATTGTGTCACATATCTATGTATGGCATGCAAGAAAAAAACAAAAAACATTGGACCACCCTTGCTGGTTTGTGGTGCTTGGGTGTGGAACACTTATTGCCCATTATTCCCACTCAGACCTCTTGTTTATTAACATCTTGGTATCTCTCCATAGATGATTTTCCCCTCTTCACATGTATGAAGCCACGGCCAACAAATAGTGTAAATGTACATTTGATGTGGCTTTCTTCCATTCTTTACTTATCTGAAATAACCTGAAATACACTAACTGTATTACACAGGAGCTAATTGATCAAATCCTTTCCGCTCTGCAGTGAAGTTAGATCTGAAGCCAGCTATACACAACCGCCTGCAAAGCTTTCAGACTGTATAACACGGTGTCTTTGTGATCAGAGCCTCCATGTTTCACTGTACAGGCTTCCATTAAATGGCATGTGGTTTCAATTGAACATGATTCACACTAGATTAATGGAACTGTCCTCTTACAAATAATCCTGTGCAACAGTCCTTATTGTACTTGCACTGGCACTGAAAATAAACCAAAGCAGTCACAAAGCATAGCAACAGAAAAACTGTGTTTGATCGTGAGGGAGATAATATTCCTGTTACTGGACTGTTAATCACGACAAACTTACTAGGTTTTAAAAAGTAACCAACTATAAAATGTTGGATCTATCACTCAGGTTTGTGTTGTTTTGCTGAGAGGTCATGATGAATACCAACAATGGTAAAGACACTATACAGCACAGATTGTGCAAGTGCAAAAATACAGAACAAACATCAAAACAAAACACTGCTCAAAACATAACTAGAAAACAAATAGTGTCCGTTTCTGACTGTGTGCACCTCTTCCCCTCAAAAGGAAGGTCCAGCTAGCAAGCAGCTTGACTGACCCTCACATTATACAATAACAAGGCCTAGTGTCCCAAATCTAAAAAAAATAATTATCTGTTTACCTATTCTGATTTTACAAAAATAATACATTCTGAAGATGCTGGATTTTACAAAACCTACTAATCCTGGCTGCAGAACAGTCAGTATGTGTCAATTGCTGCATTTTCAAACCAGACGCTCCAATGAGGTATGCCTAACAGAGTACTGTATCCAGGCAACCCTGGCCACTATTCCCTAAATGATCAGGCTGGCACTCACACCTCACACAGAGCATGTTCCTGCATTTTCAACAATAAAAGTTTATTTACGTTCAAAACCAACCCACCCAATTATATTTACTGTATGCGATTTTGTAACAAGTTGATTTTAGCAGAAAGTTTTAATGTTTACATCCTGACGCTACCGGAGCACCATCTTTAGATTTTTTATATTCTTTTTTAAGTTTGCAATGATGTCCTGGATACCAATGTTCATTCTCTATTGATCCTCATGGCAGGGATAGCACAATGAGTCCCAATTCCCTGCAAGCAAGACTCATGTCTGCACTAGAAGGACTAGCCTTTAAGGGGTGAGTGCAGGCTGACCCCTGTAATGGAAAGGAGGTGGTACATACAAGGCAATACTTCAGGTCTGTAACTTTAGCACAGTATTGAGATCTGGGCTGGTAAGGTATCGAGTTACCTCGCCTTGTCAATACCCACAGCCACGTTAGAAACACTGGTGCCCTCTGAAATGCCTCAATATCTGATAGTGTGTCTGTAAATTTAGATGTTATGCTCTTTATTTGAGGCTGATTTTGTGGCTTTGTCATAGGATAAAGTTAGATTTATCAGATTTTTTAGGAGGGTTTGTAACAAACTTGTCTATGTCGTGAAGGTGTCATTTGTATTTTACTTGATGTGTGGTTAAAATGGTAAAACAAAGTTAAAATTGAAATTATATTTGGGACATATGGTATAGTAAAATAAATATAAAAACTCACTGTTAACCATATAGCAAAGCAAAATAGTCTCTGTGTGTGCTGTATGTGCTATATATATATATATACTGAGAACATGCAGTTTTTTGTAAATCAAAACAGATTTTTTTTTTTTTAACCTGGTATGTCAAATGAGAACACATTTGCATTTTAAACAATTATGAAATATAAGATTAAACCTTACATTGTCTGTGTTAAAATGATTTTTAAGATTTCAAGACTGTGAAGAAGTTACACAATATCTGGAAAACTGGACATTACATTTACATCTGTATGCATTTAAGTGGCAATTTCTTGCTATTTTCTAAGTGCTCAATTAAGTTATTTTATTCTCATATTATGGATAATAATAAAGATAACACTAGATCTGCACAAAACAGTGCATAAGAGAGCATGTTTTGGCTTGCTAACAGTTTCCATGGTAATTACCTGACAGTAGCTATGCTGGTTGAGTTTAAGTGAAAAAAGTACAGGACTAAGACATTGGCAGCAATTGTAGGATATTATCTCAGGTTGCAAGAATAAATGTGCCGGTGATGTAATTGTTCTCAAAAAAGAGGAACATGTGTTAGATCAATACTCTTTACAACACATTGCTTTTGAGTCATGAAATACAGATATAATATTATAATAGGTATTTTAAAAACGTACCCTGTATATTGCATGTACTAGAATACTGCATGTATTTTCTGGGTTTACTGAATGTGATTTAAGTATGCGACAGGAATACTTTTCAGCCCAAAAAGTCAAGAGGATGTTTTAGCTGTGCCTTTTAATTCACAATAGATATCCTTGTATGTATGTGTGTGTGTATATATTTAGAATTTAGAATTTTGACTAACATTTACATTTAACCTATGAATTGTACCTAACCTGTAGAATATTAATTACAACATTGATGATGATGATACTATTACAAAAATGACTAATTATTATTATTATTATTATTATTATTATTATTATTATTATTATTATTATTATTATAATTATAATTTTGTTTCATTTTAGCTTCTGGATTTTCAAGGTTTTTGCTGCAGTAATAATAATAGTTTGTAGTTTTTATATCCCTGAAGAATACTTCAGCAAAGGTATGTACAATGTATTAAGAGTACTGTATATCACTATTTAGATTCAGATTAAATATTATTTTATGGAAAATATACTGTCTTCAATTGATGTAAACGGAAGCAGATCTTAAAACCGCCATAGATAATTAAAATGTGAAAACTTGTATGTACAGTACTGTGCAAAAGTTTTAGGCAGGTGTGAAAAAATGCTGTAAAGTAAGAATGCTTTCAAAAATAGACATGTTAATAGATTATATTTATCAATTAACTAAATGCAAAGTGAGTGAACAGAAGAAAAATCTAAATCAAATCCATATTTGGTGTGACCACCCTTTGCCTTCAAAACAGCATCAAGCATCAATTCTTCTAGGTACACTTGCACACAGTTTTTGAAGGAACTCGGCAGGTAGGTTGGCCCAAACATCTTGGAGAACTAACCACAGTTCTTCTGTGGATTTAGGCAGCCTCAGTTGCTTCTCTCTCTTCATGTAATCCCAGACAGACTCGATGATGTTGAGATCAGGGCTCTGTGGGGGCCATACCATCACTTCCAGGACTCCTTGTTCTTCTTTACGCTGAAGATCGTTCTTAATGACTTTCGCTGTATGTTTGGGGTTGTTGTCATGCTGCAGAATAAATTTGGGGCCAATCAGATGCCTCCCTGATGGTATTGCATGATGGATAAGTATCTGCCTGTACTTCTCAGCATTGAGGAGACCATTAATTCTGACCAAATCCCCAACTCCATTTGCCATGCTTCACTGTTGCCTGCAGACACTCATTCGTGTACGCTCTCCAGCCCTTCGGCGAACAAACTGCCTTCTGCTACAGCCAAATATTTCAAATTTTGACTCATCAGTCCAGAGCACCTGCTGCCATTTTTCTGCACCCCAGTTCCTGTGTTTTCGTGCATAGTTGAGTCGCTTGGCCTTGTTTCCACGTCGGAGGTATGGCTTTTTGGCCGCAAGTCTTCCATGAAGGCCACTTCTGACCAGACTTCTCCGGACAGTAGATGGGTGTACCAGGGTCCCACTGTTTTCTGCCAGTTCTGAGCTGATGGCACTGCTGGACATCTTCCGATTGTGAAGGGAAGTAAGCATGATGTGTCTTTCATCTGCTGCAGTAAGTTTCCTTGGCCGACCACTGCGTCTCACGGTCCTCAACGTTGCCCGTTTCTTTGTGCTTCTTCAAAGAGCTTGGACAGCACATCTGGAAACCCTGTCTGCCTTGAAATTTCTGCCTGGGAGAGACCTTGCTGATGCAGTATAACTACCTTGTGTCTTGTTGCTGTGCTCAGTCTTGCCATGGTGTATGACTTTTGACAGTAAACTGTCTTCAGCAACCTCACCTTGTTAGCTGAGTTTGGCTGTTCCTCACCCAGTTTTATTCCTCCCACACAGCTGTTTCTGTTTCAGTTAATGGTTGTGTTTCAACCTACATATTGAATTGATGATCATTAGCACCTGTTTGGTATAATTGTTTAATCATACACCTGACTATATGCCTACAAAATCCCTGACTTTGTGCAAGTGTACCAAGAAGAATTGATGCTGTTTTGAAGGCAAAGGGTTGTCACACCAAATATGGATTTGATTTAGATTTTTCTTCTGTTCACTCACTTTGCATTTAGTTAATTGATAAATATAATCTATTAACATGTCTATTTTTGAAAGCATTCTTACTTTACAGCATTTTTTCACACCTGCCTAAAACTTTTGCACAGTACTGTATACCATGTAAGAAATCAAACAATCACTGTTATGGATTTGTTAGAATAGAACATACAGCACAATTGTAAAGTTGACAAAAACCACAATACCTTGAAAGGACAGTGGTGTTTAGATCTACCAACGTTTAGATCAACGAATTACCCAAATTACTGTTACTGCATATATTTAAACTAGGCAGGTTTGTCTTATCTGACAATTTTTATTTTTATGAGATCTTAAATGATATGTTTAAATAATGTAAAAACAGTCTATTGAGATCTTACTGTAGTGACCCTACAACTAATGACAGAAAGGCAAGAATACAAATGTAGCTGACGCATTTTTAAAAATAAAGTTTCCACGACAACTGACGGGTAGCCTGCGATGCACTGTGGTATCAGGCACCACGCCTACTGTGGTACCAGGGATATTATCCATGCAACTTGCTGAACTTTCTGTTGATTACGTTAATGGCCGCTTTTAACCTTCATGAAACTCAAAACCTGTCTTCCAGGTTTTGTCGCTTAAATATAAGTATATGAGCTATCTAGTTCCAGTTATATCCTTGCAAGTGCACTGATGAAAAACAACCTTGTCTTCCTGATCAGCTAGTGTTCTCGCGCAGCGGGCCAGGCCTTTAATATTCTGTTCTTCTTTGTAATACAATCTCAATCTAAAACATTACAAGTCATTAATGCTTGAACTTTGTGTTACTTCCTTGAAGGAAACGATACATCCTGTAATTGAATACAACACAGTCGGAGTCAGAAGAATCACTTGATAACTTAGAGCAGACAACATCAAAGTGCAATTTAAACAGCTCTTATTCAATGTTAGGGACAGTGACGCTGGCTAAAATCAGGCACAGTGCTGGCAGGTACCCTTAATCTTCCTTTCATTGCACTGTAGGTGCACCAAACTAGACATGAAGGCACCCTCTGTCATTCAGTCCTGGGCCTCTCCCATGTAAGAGACTGCCTAGTGCAGGAGTGGCCAAAGTTAGCCCTTCCACTCCTGGTCTTTGTTCCAACCCTGTTCTATTTGTTTAATTGAACGAATTAAACCTCCATCCAGACCCTGAACTAGGTAATTATATCATTGTATCTGTTAAACCTGGAGTGAAATGGCCTTCCAGGACCATGATTGGACACCCTGGCCCAGTGTGTTGAATTGTATAATGTCTACTGATGGCTAAGGGCTACTCAGTAAACTTTTAGCTGGAAAATTTACATACGTGTGCTGTTAAACAACCCATCATCATATTTTATATTTTCCTAATTTACTTTTCCCAGCTAAAAGTAGATTCAAATGTGCCCTACGTTGAGACCTCATTTCACATGCAACTCAAGACAAATTTAAACCAGGCCTTCAGGTAAAAGCAAAGCAAGGCTAGTGATAACCCACCCCCCAGATGCAATATGTTATCTCAATCTATTGCTTTTCAACCTGTGCATGATTATTTATATTAGAAAACGAGAAATGTAGTTTTGAAAATGAAAGGAATCACATGAGTAGGCCCAGGACTAGCCTATTATGTTTTTTTTTTAAACAGTGTATGTTTTTGTGCCACCTAGTGGAATAGATACATATGGGCAATGAAGTCTTTGCTGCCACATTTGCTTTGAAATAAATGCTCTGCTTGAATAAGTGTGCAGAGTGCCTGTTTTTTTTTTTTTTTTAAAGCAATAAAACAACAATATCAATATTTTAAACAGCTCGCACACATACATATGGCCCTCATAATGCTGACTGCATTGATTTTTAAGTTAAAATGTATATAGCAGTTAATCAGATTAAAAGATTTGTGAAATTCAAGGCAGGGATCGTGTTCACCATGAGTGTGACAGAAAGACAGAGATGTTCAGTGCATGCAGGTCTACATGCTATAACAAGCACTTACCTCAGTGCTGGACTGCTTCTTATTTAAATTGTTCACACATGACTATGCTTTCTGTATATACACACCAGTATAGTTAACAAAATGTGTAAAAAATAATTGATTAACTTCAACTAGATACAATAACAAAATGGCAAGTAACACCTCACCTTGCCACCCCTGCCCTACTCACAAGAAAAAGGCACTGTGAATAAGCAACCACCTGCTTTAAGCATCCACAAATGTTATTTCAGTTTTCACTGATAAGATGTACATTTAACTCTGTTCTTTTCCAGCTTTATTTGTAGTTGGCTCAGCTGGGGCCTTTTGCTTCACACTCATTCAGCTAGTAGTTCTAATAGACATGGGGTTCTCTTGGAATTCAATATGGAGGAAGAAAAACGTGGAGGGAGGCACACAGTGCTGGCGAGCTGGTATGTGACATAGTAGAATAACTTTAAGGTGGAAAAAACTGAACTGAGCTACTCACATTTTACAGATACCGGTAAATAAATAAATTCATATATGTTTCTTTAATTGATTTGCTATTCACAGTATAGGTCTAACAATTTTAATTTTGAATCCTGGCAAACTGCAGCAGTAGTTTGATTTAAAAAATATAATACTTGGTACCATACTACCGATATTTTAATGGAAAACTGAAACTCAAAACCTAATACAGTATGGCTGCTACTTATGGGTCATGTGAGTTTTTGGTTTTAGTTATTAACTTCAAATTTGGTACACAGCTATATTCTGTGATCCTCTCAGTCAAGTGTGCTTGCCGGTAGTTGTACAGTATCAATATCTTTAAAGTGTTTATTTAATTATCAAAATAAACATGTGGAAATTATTAATTAAGCCTGGAAAAAAGGGATAGAATTTCACAAAATGTGTGTGTGTGTGTGTGTGTATATATATATATATATATATATATATATATATATATATATATATATATATATATATATAAATGTAAATAATGAAAGAAAACATAGACATGTCCTTTCAAGAGTAACATCTTCCACTGCCACTTCAAAGCCTTTGTTTGTTTTTGTTAATTTTAACATAATTTTATGGTGTTATATTTTATCTTTGAACAAATTCCCCTATATTGTCTCTAACTTACTTTCAGCTAAACTCTTGCTGGGGACTGTCCTGTCTTCGATTTCCTCTTTCCAGAATTCCCTGCGATTCAACTTTCAAACACTATACTATAATATAATACACTAAACACACTTAGAAAATAGAATAATGGTACATGTGTTGTGTTTTAAATATAAATACACCCCTAATTAACATACTTGTGACATATTACAACGTCCCCCCTCTCCCACTACCCAGCAGCTGATTTTCTCTGGGGGAGGCTCCCTGCTGAAGACAACCTGTCATTCATAAACTATAAATGTCTTCTTTCTGTTGTTCATTCATTTATTTTATTCATCCGTCCAATCAGTGATTGACTGGTTGGGGCCAAACTGGTGTATTTAGTGTAAATATTATAATAGCATTTAATATGCAATTCATATTTCATTCAGTTTGGTTTTCTTTTGATACAGTAAAACTAAAAAGAACATGTCTAATATACTCGACTAAAGCATCAATAAGTTGAAATCAGCGTTTCTGACGTACAGTTCAATGATCCATCATTTTAAAAGTCATCCATTTCAGATACCTTTCTAACATTTTTGCATGAACAAGATACAGATGTTATACAAGTGTTTGAGAATGTTAATTCATTTTCAGTAGAATTTCAGTGGAAACTGTTTAAATTGTAGAAAGAAGAATTGTCTTTGCCTTTTTTTGTTCTATTCCCACTTGTTGCCAGATGATGTCAGTATAAGCTCATGAACGGGAGTTCATTCTAGCAAATCTGTGGCAGTCTCCAAAATGTCATGATTTTTTACTGTGGTGTACTGTATGAGAAATGTGATGCTGTGAAATACTTATTTGGTGTTTTGAAACATAGGAAATTACATTTTAAAAGTAGACGACATCAAGAACTACACTGTAAATGTGTCGGAATTAAACCAGTCTCATGCAACAGATTGTAAACACATTTTATTACAGTATTTGTACACTCTGATATTTTTTCTAACGCTTGTTTTTTTGGTGTGCTTTAAAATAGTATAATCCATTGTAGAATGTGTTTGTAATCTGTTTCATAATACGTATGTTCTTCTTAAACATTTGTTTTACAGTGCCTGATTAGGATATAATTATAGATACTGTACCTTGTGTAGTATAAGCAGTGACATTCGTGACATTCCAGAACTTGATTGATACCTTTTTCCTTATAACCTGGAAAGGCGTAGGAAATCATTATCTGCTTTCTGTAAGTAGTCAGAACCAGGTAGAATTTGTTTGCACATTTTATGCCAAATAAAATGTAAAAAATAAAAAAAACAGCTACCAGTACTCCTAATGATGATTTATCTCTCTTATTTTACAGCTGTGGTCTCTGTAACCTGCTTTAATTACATGGTGTCTTTAGTCACTGTAATTCTGTGCTACATTTTCTACATTTCACCTGGCAGCTGCATTCAGCATATATTCTTCCTTGTCTGCAATACCGTTGTTTGTATTTTGGCCTCTTTAATATCACTGCATCCAAAGGTCCAGGCAAGTCTCCTTGATACATATTGCACAAGGTCTCCTGTTTGTTTGATACAAATCTGAATAAACTTAAGATAACTTTAGTCCAGTAAACAAACTGGTCACCTTTGATGGGTTATTTTATAAATTCACCAGAAACTATACTGGATTTGATATGCATTTAAAAAGGTGAAATAAACAGTAACTGCCCCAATATATATTGATAAACAAATGTATGTACAGTATCTTGTTTAATAATGAGAATTGACAGTAACAAAAATGATATGTAATTTACTTGAAACCTGAAATTATGGCAAGAGTGAAACACATTTCCTGTACATTTTTTTTGAGCATTTATAGAACAGTTTAGTGAAAAAATGAGAATTTCCTGTACACATTTACTTGAACTAGCTTTCTTTTTTCTTTTCCCTCGATCAGAAATTGCAGCATGGGTCTAGCCTTCTCCAGTCCTCTCTTATCACACTGTATATTGTGAACCTCACCTGGTCTGCAATGTCAAATATGCCTGGTAATAATGAATTTGCATGTGCAGCACTTACTCATTTTTTACAGATACAGTACTAAGGTGAAAATATTGACGTTAACATTGCTGTTGGGAGAAACTGTTGGTAGTTTTACCTTGTTCCTTTTTCCTTGAATATATATATATATATATATATATATATATATATATATATATATATATATATATATATATATATATATATATATATATACTGTATATATATATATACAGTACTGTGCAAAAGTTTTAGGCAGGTGTGATAAAATGCTGTAAAGTAAGAATGCTTTCAAAAATAGACATGTTAATAGTTTATCAATTAACAAAATGCAAAGTGAGTGAACAGAAGAAAAATCTACATTAAATCAATATTTGGTGTGACCACCCTTTGCCTTCAAAACAGCATCAATTCTTCTAGGTACACTTGCGCACAGTTTTTGAAGGAACTCGGCAGGTAGGTTGGCCCAAACATCTTGGAGAACTAACCACAGTTCTTCTGTGGATTTAGGCAGCCTCAGTTGCTTCTCTCTCTTCATGTAATCCCAGACAGACTCGATGATGTTGAGATCAGCGCTCTGTGGGGGCCATACCATCACTTCCAGGACTCCTTGTTCTTCTTTACGCTGAAGATAGTTCTTAATGACTTTCGCTGTATGTTTGGGGTCGTTGTCATGCTGCAGAATAAATTTGGGGCCAATCAGATGCCTCCCTGATGGTATTGCATGATGGATAAGTATCTGCCTGTACTTCTCAGCATTGAGGAGACCATTAATTCTGACCAAATCCCCAACTCCATTTGCAGAAATGCAGCCCCAAACTTGCAAGGAACCTCCACCATGCTTCACTGTTGCCTGCAGACACTCATTCGTGTACCAGGGTCCCACTGTTTTCTGCCAGTTCTGAGCTGATGGCACTGCTGGACATCTTCCGATTGCGAAGGAAAGTAAGCATGATGTGTCTTTCATCTGCTGCAGTAAGTTTCCTTGGCCGAGTGCTTCTTCAAAAGAGCTTGGACAGCACATCTGGAAACCCCTGTCTGCCTTGAAATTTCTGCCTGGGAGAGACCTTGCTGATGCAGTATAACTCCCTTGTGTCTTGTTGCTGTGCTCAGTCTTGCCATGGTGTATGACTTTTGACAGTAAACTGTCTTCAGCAACCTCACCTTGTTAGCTGAGTTTGGCTGTTCCTCACCCAGTTTTATTCCTCCTACACAGCTGTTTCTGTTTCAGTTAATGATTGTGTTTCAACCTACATATTGAATTGATGATCATTAGCACCTGTTTGGTATAATTGTTTAATCATACACCTGACTATATGCCTACAAAATCCCTGACTTTGTGCAAGTGTACCTAGAAGAATTGATGCTGTTTTGAAGGCAAAGGGTGGTCACACCAAATATGGATTTGATTTAGATTTTTCTTCTGTTCACTCACTTTGCATTTAGTTAATTGATAAATATAATCTATTAACATGTCTATTTTTGAAAGCATTCTTACTTTACAGCATTTTTTCACACCTGCCTAAAACTTTTGCACAGTACTGTATATATATATATATATATATATATATATATATATATATATATATATAGAGAGAGAGAGAGAGATATATATAGAGAGATATATATATATATATGTACTCCTTACTGTTTCTCAGCCTGCCAGGACTTTCGGCAATTGTTTAAAAATATGTAGAATACTGTCTTGAACAGTGCTCTTTCTGCCATTAGCATCACAAATCTTGGGGATTTGGAGAACTTGGAGATTTGGGGAGGGGAAGCATGTAAGCAAGGGATATCCTAGTGAAGTAGTTTGAAATATACACATACCGAGTATCAAAAGAAACGTATCATTATTATAACACATTTATTTTTCGAAAAAAAATAAGGTATATAAATTATGGCCATAGACTAAATATTTTTGGTTTCTTTTTAATCACTCAATCATTCATCCTTGACCATGACATGCTTGAGTGACTATGACTGAAGCATATGCACTTAATCACCTAATTAGTGAGACAGTTGGTTGGTCACCGGATATGGAGTGATTTCAGCTGTTGAATTGCAAGCTTGAATAAAAGCAATAAAGAAAATCACAGAAAAAAAAAACCAATATGCCACGTCTGTGAAGAGAGAAGCGCCTTTGTGCAATTGGGATGTTGGAGGCTGGACTAGGGCAGCATACTGTGGCTCGCCGTCTTGGATGCTCACAGCCAGCAATTTCAAACCTGGCAAGACGGTATAACCAGACACACTCTATCAATGACAAGCCATGAAATGGGAGACCAAGAGTCATAACACCTGCCCATGATCGACAGATCATTGTGCAGCATCTTCATGATGTCAATTGTTAATCAGCACAGAGTTTTTCGATCACATCTAGTGAATTTTATCCAAATAAAAGTGATACGTTCTTTTGATGCTCAAATATAAGTGATAAGTTTCTTTTGATGCTCAGTGTATATATCAGGGCTTGAATTTCAGTGCGGAATCGCACATTTTCGAAGTTGCTCCCGCATATCTGCAACTGTATTTTCCACCCAATTTAGAATGCCTGAAACGCTACAACAATCTCTAAGGAAGTAGGTGTCAGTGACAAAAGCACTATGAGCCGCATTCTGAGTAGTTTTGGTTAAAGTAAATAAATAAATAAATGTAGTGCTAGATATTTTAAGTGCCGCGAGAATGTATTCTCTCATACGTGACTCTCATCCGCTATCTTTAAGCATTATATAAACTCAGTACACTGCAGTAAGTAAACAGTTTTGAAAAAAACAACGATATTTAGTCTATCTAGGTGTTTTTTTGCAAGCGGTGACTCTTAAAACTCAGCCCCATTCATTTTGGGGCATCAGCGCACCGAAGGTTATGCACATATTACTCAGGCACCGTAAAAGCAACCTTCCTGGTTTGTTTAAAAGTACAGACTCTGGGTTTTCCAAAGACGTATTCAGTGTGTGTATGCGGTACTCCTAGCCAGAACTACGATCGCCTGAAGTTAAGCCTCTCATCATGTGACAGAGTTCACAGCACAGGTTTCATTTTGAATCTATAGCTCCGTCATTGTAGCAGCTAGACTGAAAGGGGCGGTATTGTTAGAAAGCTTAGAAGCTCAGCTTCCCCCTATGTTCATTTCATATTGAGGTTCAATGGTGCAGTGTTTTTTTTGTTGTTTTTTTTTTACAATATATATATATATAGCAGTGACCAAACATTATTTTTTTGGAAAAGTGTTGCAACTTACATAATATGAAAGGACATTTTGTGACATTTTGCATGCAGCACAAACTAGCCAGTAATTAAACATACATAAATGAAAACAGTGAATAACAGGCGGAAATAGGGCTCAGTGTAAAGAGATAAAAAAAAGAAATGGAGCGCTGGTTTAAAAGAAAAGCATCTTTTTCTTCTGTTGCATGCAAAAACTTCACGTCAGGCAATGGCAAAAGCAATGGAGAGTGCTCTGTCTCACAGTAATGAACAGCTGTTAGGTCTCCTGAAAGCAGCTTATTTTAAAGCAACACCAGTGTGAATGATGATGCAGTAAAACATATATAGTTTTTTATATGCTAACTAAACTAAACATTTTGAATCCCCCCCCACTGGCTGCAGCATAGGGGGTAAATCCCCCTAGCACACAACAAGCCCTGTAATATATATACAGTACTGTGCAAAAGTTTTAGGCAGGTTGAAAAATGCTGTAAAGTAAGAATGCTTTCAAAAATAGACATGTTAATAGATTATATTTATCAATTAACTAAATGCAAAGTGAGTGAACAGAAGAAAAATCTAAATCAAATCCATATTTGGTGTGACCACCCTTTGCCTTCAAAACAGCATCAAGCATCAATTCTTCTAGGTACACGTGCACACAGTTTTTGAAGGAACTCGGCAGGTAGGTTGGCCCAGACATCTTGGAGAACTAACCACAGTTCTTCTGTGGATTTAGGCAGCCTCAGTTACTTCTCTCTCTTCATGTAATCCCAGACAGACTCGATGATGTTGAGATCAGGGCTCTGTGGGGGCCATACCATCACTTCCAGGACTCCTTGTTCTTCTTTACGCTGAACATAGTTCTTAATGACTTTCGCTGTATGTTTGGGGTCGTTGTCATGCTGCAGAATAAATTTGGGGCCAATCAGATGCCTCCCTGATGGTATTGCATGATGGATAAGTATCTGCCTGTACTTCTCAGCATTGTGGAGACCATTAATTCTGACCAAATCCCCAACTCCATTTGCAGAAATGCAGCCCCAAACTTGCAAGGAATCTCCACCATGCTTCACTGTTGCCTGCAGACACTCATTCGTGTACGCTCTCCAGCCCTTCAGCGAACAAACTGCCTTCTGCTACAGCCAAATATTTCAAATTTTGACTCATCAGTCCAGAGCACCTGCTGCCATTTTTCTGCACCCCAGTTCCTGTGTTTTCGTGCATAGTTCAGTCACTTGGCCATGTTTCCACGTCGGAGGTATGGCCTTTTGGCCGCAAGTCTTCCATGAAGGCCACTTCTGACCAGACTTCTCCGGACAGTAGATGGGTGTACCATGGTCCCACTGTTTTCTGCCAGTTCTGAGCTGATGGCACTGCTGGATATCTTCCGATTGCGAAGGGAAGTAAGCATGATGTGTCTTTCATCTGCTGCAGTAAGTTTCCTTGGCCGACCACTACGTCTACGGTCCTCAACGTTACCCGTTTCTTTGTGCTTATTCAAAAGAGCTTGGACAGCACATCTGGAAACCCCTGTCTGCCTTGAAATTTCTGCCTGGGAGAGACCTTGCTGATGCAGTATAACTACCTTGTGTCTTGTTGCTGTGCTCAGTCTTGCCATGGTGTATGACTTTTGACAGTAAACTGTCTTCAGCAACCTCACCTTGTTAGCTGAGTTTGGCTGTTCCTCACCCAGTTTTATTCCTCCTACACAGCTGTTTCTGTTTCAGTTAATGATTAACCTACATATTGAATTGATGATCATTAGCACCTGTTTGGTATAATTGTTTAATCATAAACCTGACTATATGCCTACAAAATCCCTAACTTTGTGCAAGTGTACCTAGAAGAACTGATGCTGTTTTGAAGGCAAAGGGTTGTCACACCAAATATGGATTTGATTTAGATTTTTCTTCTGTTCACTCACTTTGCATTTAGTTAATTGATAAATATAATCTATTAACATGTCTATTTTTGAAAGCATTCTTACTTTACAGCATTTTTTCACACCTGCCTAAAACTTTTGCACAGTACTGTATATATATATATATATATATATATATATATATATATATATATATATATATATATATATATATATATAATTTCATGTATTTAGTTTTATCAAGAGTATCCTTTATTTTTTTTTTTATTTGATTCAAAATCATCTAATTATGAAAGTAGTTGAAATTCTATAGAATGACCTCTGCAACCAATTTTCATGTTTGTTTTTTTTAATCTGCTCTGTTTAAGACTCAAATTGCTACTTCAGTGCTGTTAGTTCTGATGAACAAGCTGTGGAATTGGATGTATTGCCCGAGAACATGTCTGTTTCCACACAAGGCCCTCCAGAGGTGGGAGGAAGGTCGACTGCCCAGAGCATTGCGGGACTACCAGTCTTTATTCTGTGTCTTTTGTATATAAGGTACAGTACACTTCACTGACATTGTATGCCCTGTATTTCAGGTAGTTCAGGTATCACCTTACAGATTCATTATTTGCAAGTGGTAAGTGGTTTGTACCTAGTTGTTTATCTGGAGGTGTATCACATAAAGTTTAATTGAGGACCAAAGTGTTGTATCACAAGATTTAAATAAGGCTTGTCTGTGGAGACTCCATGGGTTGATCTAAATACTGCTGCTGTTTCCCATGTACAAGTTTACAGAGGTAATGTTGCAGTTTTTCTATGATTTTCCCATGCTTGTACTATGCATTTACCATAGTTTACCATGGGTTGCCTTTTTATTGCTTTAATTGTGCTTTACTACACTTTTATATGCTTTAATATACACATGATGATGACGGCTGTTAAGAATTGCTGTGTTATATTGCGTTGCACATTCTCAGATCTTTTCTACTCTTCACCACCTTTTAGGTTCATTCTACTTATGCTTAACATTGTAATGAGATTCTCCAGAAATATGATCTGCTGAAAATGCTGTGATGTGCTCACAAAACATGCAAACATTAAAGTGCAACATCTAAAATATGCAAGATTGACATTTTAATATATTATATATTGCTAATATATTCAAGGACATTATTATGGGGAGTAAACATGACAGCCCTTGAAGATCCCCTCCTCCTTTAACAATCAGTGTAATTCAGAATTTCAAGGGCTCCCCCAAACACAGACAAGAACCACACAATGCTTAGCCCCGGGGAATACTAGAAATGACTCTTCAGTAATGAATGCAAAATAAGATGATCAAAAGTGCTATCTAATCACAACAGCATGTTTATCGTGATCTCACGAGTGTGAGTGTCTTGCTTAACCTGGTAAAAATGAATGCAGTATTTCTATGGATAAATTAATGCAATAAAACAACGTCAAATATTGTTTCGCTAAACAAACAAAAAATAAAATGATCATGTACAGCATTTACATTGATGAAGAATGTATTATTTGTTATTTTATTTGTTAGCGTTATACAGCCTACCTAAAGGCTCGCTATTTATTAAGTTATACCGTTATTACGGCTTTGGACACAAATTACATTAAATGATAACAAATATTTCAACAGTCTTCTACAAGATGACAAATGTAGAAACATTCGCTATCACACCCAGAGTCGGCTTCTCTGCGTTCATTCCTTGCAATAAACATATCCAGAAGAACATTACACATTGTTTTATTAAACCCATGTCTTTACGAAGCAGTAACTTCAGGAGAAGCTGTTTAGCTGACTCATTTCAGTGCAGTGTTTTAATGAAAATATCAGCAATATTTTATATTTTGTAAACTTCAAAGCTCATACATAACTCATTAAGAGACCAGTACAAAATCAAATGGTTACTCTGGGGACTACAATACAGCAAATACATGGACATAATTTTTTACATCAGGGCTGACTGAATGCAATTGTTTTCTTTCTCTGTGCAAGCCTAATAAAATAAAACATGAATGGGGTAATTGGCAACATTGTAGACACAACAACATTAGCTTTATAATTAGTTTACTTTTAAATTTAGTCTACTTGTTTGACTATTTGCAACCTAAATAAAGTAATTCACCATTAGTAAATTGCTGACAAAGAACAGCATGGTATTTTTTGTTTGCAAATATTTAATAGAGTTAATGCACTAAAGCCCAATGCTGACACTTGATTTAAATTGTAGAATTTAAACAGTCTCTGGTAAGGAAAAGGTGATATAATTACATATCATTAAAATGGTGAAGGGTTTCAGTTGAGAATAAATGACGGATACAGAGGGATATACAGTAGTGACAGCGTGAATTGAGATAGTAGTAGGGGTAGCCTATTGGAACAACTTTAGCCCATCACATTGCTAAAGCTTTCTTTGTGCTATGAATGGAAATATTTAACAAGCAATTAAATTTAACCAAGAAGAGATGACAAATAGAATGCTTCAGTTACATCTATTGTACATAACCAAGGCAATGACACAGTAATAATCCTTTTCATACGGCTAAATATAAACCTGTCATTACTGTAGGTTATTTCTGCTAGATGTGCAGATGAAGATCCAAAGATAACTTTGTTTGATTAATAAATGCATTTTTTCTGAAGGAAATGAAATGCAACCACACCTGTCTGAAATGTCCCCTGATAATACAGCTGAATGAGTTTTATTCTTCTTTGTGAAAATTAATAAAATAAAAAAATAAAAAATATGCCAGTTTTTAACTCAGTTACGACCCTTGAGGCCCAATCAAGTCCGGAAACATTACCGGTATTCTATAGTTTTATATTTCATTTTACTGCCAAGTTAGAATAGTATAGCAACTGGGACCCTGTGAGAAACTTTCTGGAAAAAACCATTGTCAGTTCTTTAGATGCCACTACTGTAATTATGTTGTGATACAATACAGACCTAAAACCACATGCAAAACCCCATATCCAAACCACAGTCACATGCATATTTGCATCTGTGTTTGGCGTGTTTTTAAAAAATCATACATTCAGTACTAAAATTAAATGAATTGAGATGTTATGGAAATATCATAAAGCAAAACTTAGGGGGAGACCATGTGACCTTTTGACTGGAATGCACGCATAGCTCAGGCTCTGTCCAGGCAGCTCTCTTTTCTCCTTTTAACTTGAATCTGTAAAACAGTCAACCAGCTATTGAACTAGTAGTTTAACTAGAAGTATGTCAGCAATCAGGGGGAACCCGGGAAAAGTGGACGGGAGCTCTCCTTTGAAGAAAAAGCTTAAAGAATCACTGATCCAATGGCGCTGGAGCCTTTCTAAAAGGGGGGAAGGGGGGTTGGGGGGTTTCATTCATTGAAATGAATGATGGTTTAACAGGTGTTTATATATCAAGAGCTATTCACACTATACGGTTATTCAGGTTATTTATTTGCTGCGTTTTCTAGGGTAAAAAAATCAAACCTTTGTAATTGAATACTACCTTTCACACTTTAGCGTAATCGCTGCGAAAAAAATGCGAAATTCTGTGTGAATTGTTTTTTAAACAGGTGCGATTTTTGGACAAAAAACCCTGTGATCACCACCCTGTCCTGCTAAATTTAGGTATAATCTGAAGGAAATATGTATTGGATGCAAACTGCCGTATGGTTATTACTCGGAAGAATTAGAGAATTTTTTTTTTGTTTGTTTTTATTATTTAGTATTTATTTATGTATTTATGAAATTCAAGAGGTTATCATATCATATATATAGAAAATCCAGAACCAGGTACCCGCCGTAAAAAATACCCAGATACCTGGGTCTTTTCTGGGTAATGATTAAAAAATAAATAAATAAATAAATAATCATATATTAATGTTTATATACATGATACATATTTAAATACTATATAGTACACAAACATTTAGTCCCTTCAAGTCTGTAGACTTGTGTAACCTTTTTCAGTACTGGAAACATAATAATAATAATAATAATAATAATAATAATAATAATAATAATAATAATAATAATAATAATCATCTCAGTTTGAATACAGTTATGTTAAATGCGCTTCATGCTGCGTGATTCTTTGCAACATCTATTGGCTATATTCCGCTGTTGTTGTTGTTGTTGTTAATGTACCATACTTGTATTAATTCAGGGTGATGCAAGCATTCCAATAATGGAGGTTTTATTTATTTTCTCAATCGGAACACAGCGTAGTTTACACAAAACAAAAGTATAGGCAAAGAGCATATCTTGCTCCTCCTTCTCTATCTCTCGCTTTTCCTGAGTATACCTTTTTGTCACATCCGGTTTGTCCTAACTTTATTGTTTACCGGTCTCTCTATGGCAAACACAATAGTCTAAAACGAAACTTAAAGGTGCAGTCCTCCAAATCTGAACTGATAAATAAGTGTAAATATTATTATTAATGCATAATTAAAGAGTTATCACTGACATAAACCCAACAGGATGTTGTTCTGTTGTTTTCTTTCCGATTTAGTTCCTAAGAAGAATTTCGCCGCAGTTATTATTATTGAGGAGTACTTGCCACTAATGCAAAGCTTGTTTTAACGTTGTCTTTATTACACCAGCCAGAGACCTGTGCTTACAACTGCATTGTCATATTTTCTAAATTTTCTTTAAATTCTCAAATTAATAAAAAGAGACCCGGGTCCGTGTGTGTCATGCGAATGGGCAAGTGAGTCTGGAGTGCCAATAAAAAGGGAGCATTTATCGTATCGTCTGCTGTATTGGGAACAAATAATCTCAAACAATATTATTGGCAACGAAAACATTGTTTAAACAAAATTAGAAGTACAGACAGGACTACCAAACACAATCATTTTGATGCATTCATTTTTATTTTTTATTTTCAATTTTTTTTACTTCTCACAGCTACCTTGTTACCGGCGACTCCTTCACAACCATAGCATACAGCTATAGGATAGGTATCTCAACTGTGCGTGAATATATGTATATATATATATATTAATTATTAATATATGTAATAATGGGCCTGGTATCTCATGGCATGCACTTTCTAGAAGCTACACCCAGACATTTAACGAATACCTGCAGTCAAAAACAGTGTGTTTATTTTAACATACCAAGTGCTTACTTTCCGATTTCCTCACTTATAGTTTCCCATAATTTCTGTTTGTATTCTTTATCGAGATATATTTCTTGTGCTGCTTATCAAAGAACAGGATATTGCTGCGCTGCTATAATCAGATGCCCCCAACTGAAACAAAAAAATGAAATGTTCATAGGGACTATTTTATGTTGTATGAGGTTATACATCAAAATGTTAATATATCTTTAGAAACTATACAGATTTCTCCTTTTGTTTTTATAAAATGTTTATAAATCCATTTTATAAAAGCAATAAGGCACTTGAGGGCATGGGTTGTGCTGGATATTGTCACTTCTTGGTTGGTTGCAACGCACCAAGAAGTGACAATATCTAGCACAATCCATGCCCTCATGTGCCTTATTGCTTAAATGTTTACCTACGTTTGTGTGGGGCAGAGCCCAGAGGGATAATTCCTTAAAGTGACAGTAGCCTAATGTACATACAACAGTTTGACAATGGTGTGCTGCAAGTGAGCATCCAAATTCAAGACTAAGGGAAGCAATATGCGCGGCCCTTTGAGGCGCATAGGTTGCATAGGCCTAAGGCCGGCCCTGTATAGTCCTGAATTTTCCCTCTTAACTACAGCCAAATTTACTATGTACCAAATTAAACAAAAATTTAAAAAGATTCTACAAGCATCAGTCAGTTTCGCCCTATATTCAGCATTATTGCTCAGAGATTGTCAACTTACCTATTATAGAACTGCGTCATTGACACTTCAGTACAAAAAGCGGGCATTCCAGGTTTCCCAGGATGCTTAGAACACATCAATGTGATCTGGCAACAAATTCAATCGGCTAAAAAGGAGAGGAAGGAGCTCCATGTGACATTCCTGGATTTGGCTAATGCATATGGTTCAGTGCCACATGAACTTCTTTGGGCAGCATTTGATTTTTCGAGTGTACCGATGACAATAACAAATTTAGTGAAAGCCTACTTTGGAGATTTGCAATTTAATTTTTCAACTTCAGAATTCAGCACTACATGGCAATGCCTAGAAGTTGGAATAATGGCAGGATGCACCATTTCTCCACTGGCTTTTACCATGGCAATGGAAGTAATCATTAGGGCATCAAAATGGGTAGTGGGAGGAGAGCGCTTGGCTTCTGGAATGCGACTACCACCAATTCGAGCATACATGGATGACATGACAACCATGACTACAACAGTAGCCTGCACTAATCGGTTATTGGGCAAATTAACCAATAACATTGAATGGGCACGAATGCAATTCAAGCCCACTAAATCAAGGAGCATCTCTATAATTAAAGGTAAAGTAGTAGATAAAACGTTCTTCATTTATGGTGAGGCAATACCAACAGTGTCTGAGAAGCCAGTGAAGAGCCTTGGGAGATGGTACGACGGGGATCTAAAGGACACAGTTCATGTGGGAGAAGTTAGACAACAAGCTGTGGAAGGGTTGAAGAGCATAGACAGCAGCGCTTTACATGGCAAACTAAAACTCTGGTGCTTTCAGTTTGGTCTACTGCCAAGGTTGCTGTGGCCACTGACTGTGTACGAGGTTTCTTTGACAATCAGTTAACACATCAGGAAATGGTTGGGAGTTCCACGCTGCCTCAGCAGAGTGGGACTTTATGGTAAAGGAATACTGCAGCTACCTGTCTCCGCTCTAACTGAGGAGTTTAAGTGCGCCAAGGTCCGACTGAAAATGACATTAGTAGAGTCACGCGACAAATGCGTAAGGGAGGCAGCACCTGTGTTGAAAACTGGAAGAAAATGGGCGGCAAAGAAAGCTGTGGAAGATGCAAAGGCTGACCTTCGAATTGGTGATATCATGGAAGAGGGGGTCTTGGTCTCAGTTCAGCTCCTCCTACATGGCACAAGGCAGCCCCAGCTCAACGGAGGAAGCTGGTAGTCAATAAGGTGCAAAAGCAGGAGGAAAGGATGAGGTGCATAAAGGCCGTTTCCCAGGCGAAGCAGGGAGAATGGATGAGATGGGAGAGTGTGGAACAACGGAAGATTGACTGGCAAGACCTATGGTCAATGGAACAGAGCAGGATCAGTTTCCTCATCAGGTCAACATATGATGTTCTCCCATCACCACAGAACCTAAACCTCTGGGTAGGAGAGGATCCCTCATGTCCTCTGTGTTCGTCAACTGCAACATTAAGGCACATTTTGATAGGATGTAAGGTGGCTCTTAGCCAAGGACGGTTTATTTGGCGCCATGACCAGGTGCTGCGATGTTTGGCCTTAGCATTGGAAGACAAGCGTAACATGACCAATAAGTTGCCACCAGTTCCATCAAAACATTACACACAAAAGACAACATTCCTCCGCCCAGGAGAGCAACCAAGAAGAAAAGGTGTTAAAAGCAAGCCTCACCCAGGACAATTGAATGCTGCTAGAGACTGGAAAATGCTGGAAGATGTTGGTCAACAGCTTATTTTTCCACCGGAGATTGCCACCACTAACCTTCGACCACATATTGTCTTGTGGTCTGGAACAGCACACCTTGTTCCCCTGGTAGAGTTAACAGTGCCATGGGAGGATGCTGTAGCTGAGACGTATGAGAGGAAGAAACTGCAGTATGATAAACTAGCCGCTGAAGCAGAACAGCGAGTATGGAGAGTCCGGGTTTACCCAGCGGACGTGGGTTGTCGAGGATTTGTGGCACACTCTACAACCTGGTTTCTCAGAGACGTCGGATTTAGTGGCCAAGAGTTGTGTCGCATAGTGAAGAACTTATCTGAAACAGCAGAGGAACAGCAACTGGCTGTGGTTGAGACGGAAAGATTCTGGTTGGGGATCTCAAGTACAATAGAAAGAAAGAAACGCTAATGTACGGGTAAGTAAGCTGGGCTGAGTTGAGTGGGAGACGGAGGGGGGTGATGCTGGGATGCCAGAATCACCGTTGAGCCCTCTTGAGGTGTCGTGGGCTAGTCGACGAAACACTGAGGATGGAAGGTGCCCACTTGAAGACCCCAGAGATGTACCCTACTTCGCTCAATCCAGACGGTTGCCATGCTGATGCGCTGGGGAGACCGCACTGTGGTTGATCCCCGGAGCCAGCATCGCAGCCGTTGTGTGTGCTGATGCGCTAGGGAGGCAAATAAGCTGATCCCTGGAGCCAGCATTACACTTCAGCCATCAACACCAGGCAGAAGGATATCTACATTATCATATGTAAGGAAACGCAAATGGATGGAGACACAGATGGATCACATTAGTTTAATGTAAAGCTACGTCTTAGTTAGTGCTTATCTTGGCGAGAGCCAAGTTCAAATCAGCATGAAGTTTTTAACATCTACTCTCATGTAATGGAAATCAGAAACTTAAGAAGAGTGAACCAAAAGACTTAAGTTCTCAATGTCATGAGAAAACTCAGTACTGTGGAAATTAAATAACACAGTGTATGAGCTATATATGTTAGTCACTCCATTCCAAGCATTGTGCTTCTTTACAAATATATATTTTTAAGTAAATGATAGTATTTTTAAGTAAATGATAGTTATTCAGTTGTGGAGTACTTGTCATTCAGTTGTGGAGTACTACTAGTAATCTAAAATGTAATACGAAACGATAAAATTATAGGTCTCAGAACCTCTGTACTGCTATATAATCTATATTTCCATGCATGGAAATATACTGTGCACAAGACTAACTGTTACAAATAAAAGTGTTGTGATACTTAATTGGCTTAATTATTACCTGAAACTTTAAAGTGAATATTGATAGGTATGAAAGTTTACCTTTGTTGTGCTTATCTTGTTTTGTGCATTATTCACTTTTTCTCGGATATAATGTTTAGTTGCCGTTTGAACATTAAACTCATTATATATCTCCTTTGCATCCAAACACCCCTATTTTCTTTACTAAACTTTACAGTAAACTGCAGTTTTTTCCTCTGTCAACTTCTAGGTGCATCAAAAAAGGTCTCCTAAAAAAAACAGTTTTTCTCAGAGAAGAGCGAGTTTTATCCAGACAAGTGACGTGCAGAGAAATCACAGACAGATCACACAGACTATAGAGACAAAGTAATCGCGTGGAATAGTTTTCAAGACATTTCACCCACTCCCTGCTGTAAATTAACATGTCCAGCTGCTTTTCTAGTTACTTGTGGCTACTTGTAGTTCAAACATTTGTATAAATGTATCGGATTATAGCCAAATCAATTTGAAAAGTCTATATGAGGCCAAGAGTGAATGACACATGAAGCTAGTTATCGTGTTCACCAATCATAAAAACATTGTCTGCACATGGACATGGAGACACTCAGGAGCACTATGGTGCTGGTCTCACAGGTAGGTACATACTTTTTTACATACTTTGTGTGTGTGTGTGTCATGGCGTCATCCCGAAAGTCTGTCCCACGCCTCTTTCAAGATCTCTACGTGGCATGATTTCACAGGCTGTGGGGTGGAATGATTTCAAGGACATCATCAAACAGGTACCAGAGGATGTCATCACGAACAGGCCAGAAGAATCTGTTTGATCCAACGCGATGCATACACTTTACTTGGACATGCATTTCATCTGTGTTAAGGATGATGCCTGGATATAGGTCTTCATCGTATCTGAGCATACACCACTGCCCAAGCAGCCCTGGACTTCCCCACTGGATTTCCTTCACTGGTTGTGGCTTTCCTTCACTGGCTGGCTGTGGCGCAGCAGTTGGAACCTTCCTGCTGAAACTGAAATGCTGTGTGTTGAAGCACTTGCAGTCGAAGTTGCTTCTGTGTTGACCACATGCAGCTGACATCACGATATATCAGCTCTCTTGGAGCAAGAGTAATCACCTGGTGGATCCTCATTGTTGATGGCACTGCTGGTATCTGGGTTGGCATCTTCTCCAATGCGTTCTCTACGTTCTCACTCTTCACAAAGAACAATTTCACTTTTGTGTTTGTCTCAGTCAGGGCCTTGAAGAGCTCATGTGCATCAGGGATATCACGGCCCTTAGCCACCAACATGTCAGCTGTTCTTTTAAGGTTCCCCGACACCATCAGGAGCCCCTTTTGCCCCTTCAATGCCAGCCTTGAAGCCTCTTCTGTCCAATTCCGTGCTGAAAAGGAAGAAGTTGCCTCTTTGCTTGTATAGTGTACAGGGGCCATCACTAAAAAGTGCAGCACAGTCACTTGCGGATGTGTGGCCTGAAGGTAATCCAGCACTGGATCGAGGTGTTGCCATATTGCTGGAGGGCCTTTGTGCCTGGAGGGGAGATGGTGCTGAAGCATATGGGCTCTAGTTTTTCACCTATGTACAACACCCCAGTATGCAGAGTGGCCTGCTGGTGTGAGGCCCCAAAGTGGACAGCTTGTATCTCAGAGCTGTATTTACAGGTGTAGTTTTCTGAAAAGTCTACATGGATCAAGGCCTCATCCATTGACATGCATTCCTTCAGCTCTCTGCAGTAAGCATACTGCTGTTTAATGTTGAACAAGTGTCTTTTAAACCTGTGCAAGTAGGTGTTGAGTAACAGGGTTGAGTGTGACGGGGTTGAGTTTTTGGCTCAAAATGGCCACTGCTCCTCATGTGGTGAAGAACAGGAGACCACATGGCATGCATGAAATTAAGAAATTGCATATATTTTTGCAATAAAAAGATAGTTTTGATAAGTAATACTTTTCTATCTCTATTTCATGTAACAGAGTTGAGTTGTTGAGCTCGACGGCCCCAATCTAACAATAAAAATCTATGAAATATAGATATAAAATAATGTGATAACGTGCCTGTCTTTGCACCAATGTACTGTGACAGGCAGAGACGGACAGGTGGACAGACATGATTAGGCAAAATTGTGACAGAGAAAGGCTAACAAGACATTGCCAGTACAGGTAGAAATCAGTCAAAAAGCAACATTAGTTTCGCTAGCAGTTTAAATTGCCATTCCTGGGGCATATCTTGATACCAGTATTTACCCCCGGGGCCATCTGAAAAGGTTTTATGAAAACGTTTGTAGTTCTGTATGGTAATTGCTGTCATGTCCTCCAAATCCAACATGGGTATTCATTTAAAACACATGACATTAAATGAAAACTATGTGCATTTTTTTTAACCACAGGATTGAACACGAATACATTCCATGCTTCTTTTTTTCTGGGTTGATTCTGGTTGTTTTAAATCCCTTAGCAACAATTGCTAGAGGTAACATTAAAATTACCTTACAACTAGTTAAAAAAAAAAACTCTATGGTGGGGGGGCAATATGTCAGAGGTAATTCGTCCTGTCTGAAATGTGTTTACTTTATGACATGTATTATTGTTTTATTAGAAAACAATTCAGTATCATCAGCCAATCAGCTTCCAGCTGTAGCAGGCATTAATAATACAAAGATGCCCGCTGGAATGTCACAGCATCACCTGTGAATCAAATTTTAAATCAATTCGCAGGTGCAGTACAGTCAGTGCCGCCCAATAGGGATACGAATAATCGGGATTGCTGCTTAAATGGGATACAACTCTAGGAGACGGTTCTTCCCAATGTTATCTATGTCGTTTAATTGAGACGTCACTTTGTTTACAGTATTTTCAAATGATGAATGGGAATTACTTTTCAGAGCAAGACAGGTGTGTGTACTGCAGTGCAGTGAGTATGTGATTACGCTGTGACTTGCGGAAATTGCGTAAACCATGTTGAACTCTTGAAGAAGGAGGAGTCTGAGGTTTCTCAGGCTGCTGTTGCAAAGAAAATTGCCATGTCAACATCGCAGGTGCCTTGCCTTTGAAATTATGTATTTAACATTTAATCATAATGGGATGTAATTTCATTCTTTTTCTTTCCATTTAGAAACAAAAAGTGTAATTAAGGTCCTCTCAAATGCCTCACGTTTATCGCTTAAATGTTCTACATGCATCCAAAATGCAGTGCAATGCATCAGTCAGGGAAAACATACACGCAATGATGGTGAACTCTTTTTTTTGTTAAACTATCACACCTATAAATATTCCCTTTAATGAGATTCTGCCTAACTTTTCCTTTTCACTTGCTTTAATTTTTTTTTGTTTATTTCTGGGTTCCATTTTTCTATTTGACTCCATGCCTTGTATATATTCTGAACACATTTTAGTGCTCATATTTGTATATTTTGGTTTACTGTCAGGTTTACTACACAGTGGGATTATTTGAAAATTAATACATTATTTACAATTGGATCAGATGCATTAATTAAATTAAAAATAGTTTAAACAGAATATAAAGCTTGTGAGATTTTTAGGCAGGAAATTTATAGTATTGTAGCGTTTTGCCAGAGGCAGAAAACAGAAGGACACACTTTGTTCTCGGTTGCAACAATCTTTTATTTTGGATCTCGCACCCGCCTGAGACCACTGATCCATCCGCTTCACAGCATACAGACTTTCAGTGAATCAAGAACACAAGAAACCATTGCAACCAGAACAGCAACAAAACAAAATGGTGGTGCGGTGCCTCTACATAACCTTAGCTTAACCTTACACACACCCCATTGGTCCTCGGCCGTTACTCAAAGACCAATGGGCACAGACAAACAACAGCCAATCACAGGGGACCCACAAAAGCCACCACATGCATGATAGGATTACACAGGAACAGCTAGCGGCGGGAAATACCGAGGGAGAAGGGAACACAATTAAAGCGGGAATTACAGTACACAAACACAGTAGCCCGGATCGCTACAGTATTATTAATACAGTTCCTAGTACATCACATTTATGCATTGGTCAATCTACAACCCAATCACCGGCAAGTTCTCATCAACCTATAAACCTACTTCACAAACACAGTCCAAATTACCACCTCCTCCTCACTCCCAGCCTAGTCTGGAGGGGGTTCGGCGGGTGGTGAATGAACACGTCGCATAGATTTATTGTTTTATTGTTTGTTTTTTAGCAGGTGCCACCGGGATGCTCTGAAGGATGAGGCAGTGCTCCAACTATTTTTTATTCTATTATTTTTCTTCATCCTTTGTTTGGGTTCAATTTTTTGGAAATCTATAAGATTTTGCATTATAATAAAGATGGTTATTTAACGCAAGATTGTCCTGACTGAAATGAATATACATTCACTTGTGCTTCATTTTCATTTGCTAATTGCTGACATATTATATCAACAGCGTTAGGCAGTGTGGGAAGAGTTTTGTGAGAGAAATGAATCAAGCAGCTCCAGACCAGATTGCCCTGGAGGTGGAGTCCATTGACAGCGGATCCATTCAGGAAGGCTGTGAAGAAGTACACCGGTTTCAAGACAATGAACGAGACAGAGTTCAATACAGCTACTCTTATTTTCACTGCATGCTGTCCCTGGCTTCCCTCTATGCCATGATGATGCTGACAAACTGGGACAGGTGAGTTTCAGTTGAGGTACAGTATAAGCATTTAGTGTAAGTTTCAGATTTACTAGTACAATAATAGAGTAATTCAAGTGCAAGTTGACTTCAAAATGTGTTATTTATGTATGCATTTATTTATTTATTTTTAATAAAGCAATTCAATGCAGTAACTCAAAGTATATTAAACAAGCTTCATAGCAAACCGTTTTCACCGCTCTCTTGCCTTTCTAATCATTCTGATTGGTTCTGGGTTCTGCTGATGGCTGCCATCCTGTTTGCAGGCCTGTGAGGAATCATATGAAACTAACATTTCAATCATGAAGCAGGCGGAGTCAACAGAGTTGAAAAGTTAACATCACAAGATTTCTTCTCAAACCAGGAAGCCAAAAAAACAAACAAACAAACAAATAAACAAACAAAAAAAACATGCCACATGCTAAGCTTGGATCCATTCAGAATTATTACAAACATCGCTAAAGGAGGGTACAAATATTGAAATGGAATTTCCAGCTATACATTCTTGGATCTATGTTCTTTTAAACCTATTCATATCTCCTTTATAGTTATAGCATATGTAATACCATGGAATAGCATCATAATAAATTGATTGTTTAACTAAAGCATATATTCGTCACTGAAGAACTTGGATTCATCACAATGTTATTGTAGCAATGAGGTGGAGAAGTTACAGTATAGGGTAGTGCCAGGAAAAAAAAAAAAAAAAAAAAACTTTTTACTACAGGTTACAGTCATTTTAGCTTGGGAAACAAATAAAAAAAAACATGACAACAATAGGGTGCTGAGAATGGTGTTAAATAGAGATATGAAAATGTTTTTCCAAAGCCTTCACTTATAAAAGTTTAGCACAGTAAAAACCTAGTAAGAAAATGTAATAAAGCACAGTGGAAGCATGGTAAAGCATAGGTAAGCATGGTAAAGAATAAGGAGATACTGTAAAGCATATTAATAAATATGTATACGATGGGTAAACTGCGGTAACCACCAGAATAGCATTCCTTAACTCTAGCATGTATTGGCAACATTCCAAGACACTGTCAATTTTTTTTTTAATCAATTCACATTTTTTGTATATCTACATTAACTTTTTTCTTTTTGATTTTTCTCCTTTTGGTACACAGCAGTTTTTCTTTTTCACATATATATATAGACACACACACACACACACACACACACACACACACACACACACACACAGTTGTAGTCAAAAGTTTACATACCCCAATGGAAATTTATAATTTCTAGAAATTTCTCAAAAACAAAGAATTATAGGAAAAATGTTTTGTAGTAAAAGTGTTGCTTTTGTGGATGAGGAAAAAACGTTACAAGAAATATATGTTATATACTCAAAAAATGCAAATTCAAAAGTATTCATACCCTGACAAAGAAAATGAAATTAATAGCTAGTTGAGGAACCTTCAGCAATAATAACCTCTTTTAAATGATTAGGATATTTGTCAATGAGCTTTTGGCATGATTCTTTAGTGATTTTTTATCATTTTTCAACGCAAAATTGTTCCAGTTCATTCAAATTCTGAGGACTTCCCTTGTGCACAGCCTTCTTCAACTCATACCAAAGATTCTCAATCGGATTTAGATCGGGACTTTGACTAGGCCATTCCAGAACTTTGATTTTATTGTTTTTTAACCATTTGCTTTGGATCGTTGTTGTGCTGGAACGTCCAGCTGTGCTTTAAACCAAGTTTTGTAGTGGAGGGTTTCAGATGATTGGCCGATATCTTTTGGTATGCTATGGAATACATTTTACCATGTATTGGAACTAAATTTCCTGTGCCATTAGAGGAAAAACAGCCCCATAGAAGGATACTACCACCTCCATGCTTGACAGTAGATATGGTGTTCTTTTCTTTGTATGCCTCACCAGACTTTCTTAACAAACGTAACAACTATCAGCGTGACCAAATAGCTTTTTTTTTGGTTTCATCACTGCACAAAACCTCTGACCAGAACTCATATCCATCATTCAAATGCCATTTTGCAAACTTTAAGCAATTGTCCTTGTGACGTTTTCCTAAGAGTGGCTTTTTCCTTGGCCTGCGACCATTGAGACCTTCACTATACAATACTCAACCCATGGTTGAAATGGAAACCCCAGTCCCACTTGCAGCCAATTCACTTTGAATATCTTTGGCAGTCAATTTTGGATTTTTCTTAACCTTCCTCACAATTCTTCTACTTGTTCTTGTAAGAACCTTCTTTCTTCCAGACTGAGGGAGCGTTGTGACAGTGCCATGAGTCTTGTACTTCTTGATAATAGAAACAATTGGGATACTCAAATGCTTGGAAATCTTCTTGTCTCCTCCTCCAAATATTTTCTGCCTAAAGTCTTCAGATAGGTCTTTACTTTTTCCCATATTGACTTATTGGTAATGACAGCAATCATCCTATGCCTAACCCTTTTATACTCTCTGAGGATGTTCAGCTACAGCCCAGCATTTTCTAGACTTTTCAAGAATTAGGTTCTGCATTATCATATTGACATTTCTAACACCTTGTAAGCAATATTATCATAGCATCAAAGGGTATGAATACTTTTGAATTAGCATTTTTAGAGTTTTGCAAAAGACTCTAAAACTTTGTAACTTTGTAACTTTTTTTCCTGATCTACAAAAGCAAAACTTTGCTGCAAGAGATTTTTCGTAAAATTCTTTGTTTTCGAGAAATTTCTAGATATTATAAATTTCCATCGGGGTAGGTCAACTTTTGACTACAACTGTGTGTATGTATGTATGTATATATATATATATATATATATATATATATATATATATATATATATATATATATATATATATATATATACACACACACAATTCATTGGAGGAAACCCATAAGAAAAACAAATGGGTAGCTCTCTGTAAGGTAAAACATATGATTTAGGTTTCCATTCACTTCTCTTATCAAGTTGCCATGGAAACAAGCTCAGTTGCAGACATAAAAAAGCAGGCGTGGAAGGTAGTGTGTTTATTTATATTAGAATTCAAATAACAAATATACAAACAGTGAACAAATCCGCAGCATGTTTATCATAGAAAGGTAGCCACACCAGTTAATAGTAACTATACAACTTAAATGTATCATTCCATTTTTTTTTTTTTTAATGTTCCTGAAGCAATTAATTCCACCAAGCAGCTGCTCAATACAGCTGTTTATTATTAGACAAGTGATCAAGGACATATGAAGTCACTAAAACAGTACTCATTAGTTAAGCAGAATAGACAATTGTCTTGCTGCATCACTTCCTTTCATATTGAGAGAGGTTCATGTTGAAGGCAAATTATAACTGATGTGCAACGTCCTCACTGTGCTTGTTAACAGCAAGCATTCTAATGACTGTCTGACAGTCTCCTTCCAATCCATTGTGATTTTAAGTTAACAGCTGAGAATTACTGATGGTGCAGACTGGACTCTGTAGAGCAAGTCCACAATGTCTGTCTAATCGAGAGTGTGCAGCAGGCATTGCCTGGGGTAGGGTTTCATTGTAGGAAGAGAAAGAGCTGCAGGTGTCATATGATGATCTTCAAGATCAAGGATGACTGTAATTAGACCATGACATTAAATGGCAGTGTGATGTCCATAATGAGGATAGTGTGGGTTTATGGGAAATATTCCACATGTTTTATTTATTTATTTATTTATTTATTTATTAAAAAACTCAAGAATCATTTAGCATTTGTTTTTACAGTAAAATGTACATACTTAAAATTCATGTCTCAATGTTGAAGTGATAAAAAATGATTTCATTTGAGCCAAAATAATACATAAAAAAATACTGTAAACCCATAAATATTATCGACCAAAATATTTGGTGAATCTCCCCCATAAAACCTATTTTGCTCTAGAAATGTTGGCAACCTGTTGCAATATACAAAGTATGTATTGTTAGTGGAATTTGATACTCGTGCCAAAATTGTTTGCGTTTTTTATACGCAAAAAACGCACAATAAAAGGCTCCCAAATATGTATGGCTTTACAGTACATGCCTGCTGATTTCTAATACCTTTTCAGAATATCAAAATACACTATATCTACACTGCACTACACTTTTGTTCCATTATTTAGTTCATGAATTTAGAGCAAAATTATATGATCAAATGTCTGCTTATGTACAGTATCTTCACAATGCAGAAGATAATAACTATTGAATAACTACACATAGTATTTTGAAGTGCATATGAAAAAAACATTAAAAAAAGATTAGTCATTATGACATATTGGGGGGATTTTCAAAAGTATGTAATTGATAACTTCAGGGTTAATGAACAAATCGGTATGTAGCATTGATTTTGGAATTTTCAAGCGGTTGTTATGTCTGTTATTAAATAATCGTGCTAATGTGATTTCCGAAATTGTTGATTTACGAAATAATGTTACTATCTTAACAAGCAGTGCTTTTTGCTACTGTTTTGTTTGCGTGGGAATTTAAAAGCAAATAATTGTCATAATTTATCAGGAGTTAATTTTCACTTGGAAAAGCAGGGTTTTAATTAACGAAAAAGTATATAACTCACCTTGAAACAGTATTTAAGTTCTTCAGTGTTAAAAACAGAATAAACAAACTACAGTATGGATTTGCTGGGAGTTGCAGCAACAGGAGCAGCAAATTTAATTTTAGAGCTTGACTGAGTCTGAGACTGACAGACCCCAGCTGTGACGCTGACAATACAGAGAGACGGTGTTCAGGACCAGGGTTAATTTCTTAGATTTACCAGATGATGATCTAAAAAACTTGATTGCGTCTGTATAGGGCATTTTGTAAACCTCTGTCAGACTCTGCAGGAAGACCTTGAATTGCCTACGAAAAGGGGTCGTGCCGTACCGTCGCATACAAAGGTGTTGGCTTGACAGCATTGTCCTTCTATGTCTCTGGGTCATTTCAAAGGTCATGGGTGATTTGATAAAGCGGTTAATGATTGTATCAGTATCCCACTTAATCAGGAGCAGCTACAAAATATTAAAAGGGAGTTTTATGACAGTGCTGGATTTCCCAGAGTAATGGGAGCCATTGATTGCACACATGTTGCACTCAAATCACTGCAGCACTATGCATACATATGTGAACAGGATGGGGTTCCCAAACGTGCAGGTGATTTGTGATGCATCCTATAACATCTGGAACGTATGTGCAAATTTCCCTGGCTCCTGTCATGACTTACATTTTGACACAATCCGCTAGGTTTAATCATTTAAGAGACCCAATATACCAGATGGCATGTTAGTAGGTCAGTATTGTAAGACTACCTAGATAATTCAGTATTTGTAATTATGAAAATATTTAGCCTTTTCTATACTTGTGGTTATGAATGAGATTTATTCACTTGTTTTAACCATTTGTAACCTTACGGAACATTTGTTGTATTGCTAAAATGACAGTGTAATGTTACTACCAAGAAATTATCAATGCAACTGTGCAGCCTATCTGAACTCTGGATACGTATTATACAAATAAAAAACTAAGAGTAAATAATGACTTGGTATAGAAAATGGCATACTATTACAATTAAGTTTCCTTACAGGTGCTTGCGGATTTGCAATGTGTCCTTGTTAGGGAGTTCTATCGTAATTTTAAAAGCTTAATAAATATATAATGAATTGTTACATACATGGTATACAAGTATAATAACTAACAACTACAAACAGAAATGGCACTTGAAACATATTTATTTATAGCCTACAATCCTACATACTAAAATACATACAAATGTAGATGTCAACATAAGAAAATTAATTCCAACCAAGCCTACATGGATGGCTTACTGCCCCGCCCTATCCAGAAAAAGATTGCAAAATTTACATTAAAAGAGTTGTATATAATAAGCTGTGGCAAAATATCCCCCCGAATGAGGGTAGGTGACTGGTGGAGTTTAAATGTTTCTAAATCCTTACCGTCCAATTTCTACCCACACGCCAGATGATCGTAAAAATCAGCATTTTATATGTGAAGTGTTCTAAATAATTGTACATCCTGGGTGACAAAATGCAAAAAATTAAATGAAGTTTACCAATTATACACAAAATAGATATTCCCATTATTTTTTATTTCCATTTGGCTGCTGCTCGCTGGTGGGAGAGTCGGCTCCCTGTACGCTAGTAGTTCCCATAACAGCAAATTATGCTTCCATTCATTTTTGTTGATCTCATTAACATGCACTTTGATTAACGAGTCCCCCTTATCTAGTCGTTGAATGTGACTCATGTGACCTGTGACATTTAAGCTTTTTTAACGAGAAATTTGTTCATTAATGACCTCATCGACTCAATTTCAAATAGGATTGATTTTATTAACAAATTCCCTTTGAAAATCACTTGCTACTAAAACTGTTGTTACTATACCACTAGTTTGATACAATAACGCTGTCTGAATAACCCCCATTATGACTAATCATTTTATTTACACATACTGTAAAAGTACCATTAAAGGAAATATGTGTAACCATTTATATAACTGTCCACCCCCATTCACTAGATTACTATTCTGCTGAAATACACACACAAAATGGGTACACAAATACCAATCACCAATACCAGATGCAGCTTTACTGTGTGCTGGCAGTAAATGGAATAAATGAAGTCATCCCCAGCATCCTGCAATACACTAAAACCTGTAAAATGACCTAAAGGGACCACCATTTAGTAGAGGGATATTGTAATTTAGAATTCAAGCTTATTTCATGCCTTCCATTTTTGTCAAATTAAGTGGGCTACTGCTTGCTAAAGACTATAGGCAGTGACTGAAGCTCATTTGTGAGCTAAACAGAATTGGTTTTGGGGTTTGCAAAGGTGCAGAACAGTGGCTATTGAAGCAGAAAAGGTCAAAAGCAATCATTAAGGTTTTCAAGATTCAGTACAACATGTAGCATTTAGGAGAAGACTGTATAGATACACAGTATTTACAGAGGTGGCTTGATGAAAAACTGCAATCAACGAAGCTTAAAATGGATAACTTGTTCTGTTTTTTGACATTGCTGTGTTGAGTTGTAGACCATCCAATTTTGAATTGCAAGTGTACTAATATTTTTAATACATTTGATACGCAGCCCTGACTCGGAATCAATGCCCAGCAGTTGGATTGTAGTGTGGATGAAGATCAGTGCTGCATGGGTCTGTATCGTTGTCTTCATTTGGACACTGGTAGCCCCCCTCGTTCTAACTGAACAAGACTTGCAGTGCACTGACCTGTAACTGTGTTCCATCATAGTTCCACAAAAGTAATAAAGAAATATTATACAAAAATGTACCCAGAACATTATCATAATTGATGGTCATAAACCAGTAAGATTTTAATTTTGAATGGCATACATAATCATTTAACTGATAACCAATTACCAATTTATTGAAGTTCAGTTACTATATACTTAGAAATGCAGACATATAAAAATTACAAAATAACAGTATTATTCCAAAACGTAATAACTGATGGCTATGTTTACAAAGACTTTTGACACCCAGAATGGAACATTCTTGTCATTATACTGTCATTGTGCTATACTTTCCTAGATTTTGGAAATGCATGTTCCATGTGTGGAGGGACAGTGCCAGTTTGGTACGATTAACACCTTTCCATTGGACGAAAAGCATCAGATTCAAGAGACAAATTGAAGACAGAAATACACTTACTGAGAGACAGAAATACACTTCCTTATCCCGCAATCCCGTTGCAAAGCTAATAGAAATGCTTATTGGACAACTTCAAAACAAATAAAGCAGAACCAATGAAACTTGGTTTAAAAAAAAAGTATGCCAGGCATAGCATTGAATCCACTGTTGAAAAGTATTTAATACAAGGTACTTTATTATAAGTGTAGAAGTTATACCTCTCTTTGAAAATGTAATTGATTTGGAGTTAAGAATCGTATATATATTTCACCAGAAATTTTGTTTTAACTTGAAATTCATATTACTGTGGAGCTATTGATACTGATGATTGCTTTGTTGAGTGAGGAGGGGTAATGAAACACATATTAATGGAACACAGCACAAAAAACACAATTCATGGAGCTAGTTGTTAGAGATAGCCTATTGGCACAGCATGCACAGCACATTAACAAATTCCTTTTAACCGTCCTCGAAGACAGGGAAAAGGCAAGGGGATGTGGAATGCTCCAGTTACACCTGTAATAAACCTGGGTGGTCACGATTAGGTAGGGATGCAACGAAGGGTACATTTTGACCTTCGAAGGTTTGGAACTCATTATTGAAGGAAGGTTCGAACCTTTGATGGTGCTCATTTGCATAATGTATCGGTGACGTCGCCATACTACTTGTTTATATTTGACTGAAAATTCTATTATTTTACAGGTAATCTATATTAATTGAATACAACATTCACATGTAGTTTAAAAATACGTTATATAGAGCAATAATAATGTTTTTATAATTTAAATACAAATAAAAATACACATTGTTTATTAACACGTAACTGAGCCTGTTTGCGATATATACAGTTTGCATTGCACGAGCACCAACTGCAGCGGACAAAGCTTTATTTAACAGTCACCGTTCCAAGCAGGTTATCCGTCACATTTTACTACGACTAAAAATAATAATACGAATTTACCTTTGTCAAGTGACCCCAGAGATTGGTTATGCATCCATGATGATACGAGTCGCTTGCACAGTTTGCATTCAACTTTTTTTTGGTCATCTGGGCATTTAACAAAAAAAAATCCCAAACAGCAGAGGGGTTTCCAGACATATCTCTTAATACAGTTTACGCCTTTCGCACGCTACAACGCTTTGCTGTGGAGACGGCCAATGAAGAAATTAAAGGGTTGCTTCTGGATAACACAAGCTGGAGCACAGAGCGGTGGACGGTGCTCAGTTTTTTTAAAATTAAAATTATTAGTGTTAGCATATATTTTGTATGTTTCAAACATATTCTACCATAGCACTTCTCTTACACTGTCTTGGTATTGTCTAGGTATTCAGTATATATTTTACACGAAGCAATACAGCCTAGAGGTACAAGCCCACTGCTTTGGATACTTTATACCCTTCTCCATACACGGCAGCGGCGCCATTTAGAGTTGCTACGTAACGATTTGGTAGCAGATTTTAATAACAACTTTTGTTTACGTAATATGCATTATACAAATCAAAATTTTGCATTTAATATGTGATTTATAGTATTCACACGTTGACAAACAGTTTCTGTTAACAGAAAACAAACAAACAAACAATACAGTGCGTGAACCCGTCTGACGAACCTTCGAAGGTTTAATTAAAACAATCTTCTAATCCCTGGCTAGCGAACGAACTTTCAAACCTTCGGATACAGCCCTACGATTAGGCAATAAAATTTGAACATTTCTGTAATATCATTTTAAAATCTTACAGCGTTGTAAACATCCTTTGAATGCAATGCATGTTTAATTCATAGTACGTTTTTTATGATAACTGACATCCAAAATATTAGCATACCCTTATCTCCTATAACATGACACCCATGACACTCTGGCAACACATACAAGTTCAATGTAAAACTGTGTCAAAATAAAAAGGACACTACTTACACTACCAATACACTGTAAGTCCTAATAAACATTAATAAGTAATAGGACCATAGCATTGCAATGACAGTCTAATGGTGGATACACACAGGTACCCCTATTGCATATATCCGTTAACTGCTTATTGCCATAGAACTGAAATTCAATATCAATTAACTGCTTCTTTGTGACACTTAGTGTTACCAATAAATGTATATAGCTTTGTGTATACAATCAAGTGCATATTGTGTAGAATATGTAATATTTAGTAACTTACAGTACATTCTATACAGCCTGATAAATTATTCTGTTGCTTTCAACATGCATTACTGTACATTTGTGTTTGGTGGCCAATCATGTAGAGAGTGGTTTCATGCAGACCGTGATTTATTAATATCAAATTACAATTACATTTTTGAAACCACATTAAAAGTAAAAAATGTGAAAATGCAATTAGCCATCCAGTCGCATTTTTAGTTGAGGTGCAATAATTTTTATTATTGGTCAGTGAACCAGGAGGATACAAACTGATGCTTTAAATTCAACCTTTATTTTACAATGTGTGGCTGGAAGCCAACAAAAGTGATTTCCATGCAAACCCTTAAATTATAATTTCCTATGAATACATATGCATCATGAGTTTAAATTCAAATTAAAATTAGTCTTTATACAGTAAACTGTATTAAAAAAATCAAATCATTAAGGATGCTTATCTAAAAAAAAAAGAAAAAAAAAAGCTGATGGCCTTTTATTAAATACATTTATTTATTTATTTATTTACTTTTACCACATATTACATGTATGTCAGACCCATAACTCACTGAAACGACTTGAGGCTACACCGGACATGAGTTATGCAGTTTTGAAATTATTCTTATGGTAATTGCATTTAATTATTTCAGTATCTATTACTCAAATCTTCTCTGTTATGAATGTATTTAAAGGCATGCTTCATATCTACATTTTCTAATAGTTAATTGTCTACCTGTTTAATATCATAGTGTTGTTATGTAATAGAACTGAGTACTTTGAGCTACAGCATCTGATCTAAAACCAAGGCATTTTATTTTCAGTGTTTTACTATGTGTGCTATTATGTGTTTTCCACCTGATTTTTGGACCACTGAAGTATATGTCAATATGGATTTTGCTTGGAACATGCAATCATTGACATAAGTTACACACAAACACCCAACCAATAAACTACAACATTAAAGGTTCACAGAACACCTTCCGTGTTAATAAGAAATGTATTGCTTATCTTTGTTGCATCTCATGCTCTCTGTATCACAGCAATATATTTTTCAACTAAATTGATTTGCTGTTTTTATTTACACATGGGTCATTGAATATTGTGGTTCAACTACTCCCTTCAAGGTGTTCATATTTTCCTTTGATTTTAATGATTTTCCTGTCGACCCTATGGCGCCAACTAAGGGCCAAGTATTGCAAGTGTGCTTCTATTTTTTAAAGAGTAAGTTGCTTCAAACGTAATTTTAATTTCTTTTTTTACAGCTTCATTCAAGTCATGTAAATGGCCGGGTTTCCATGCAGCACAGAAAGTCGATACTCTCTCCACAGTTATTATTTATGTGCCGTAGCACACACATACCACACATATTGGAAATGGGTGTCTAAAACATTGTACAACTTTAAGGGGTGGGTAAATCGCTAAAAACGCTTAAAAGCCAACAATTGACCAAAAACTTGGGTTCTTTTGCATGGAAACATGTCCAGAAGTCGTACATTCTTACGTTTGTATAAGTTAGTGATGAGCAGATTTGTCAGGCGTATGAAGAGCAGAACATGTGGTTTTCACTAACTTCAGCAGGCTTACAGTCGTGCCACAACCAGTGAAGTTCATATAACCAGTGGCAGTACAGTAAAAAAAAAAAAAAATTTAAAAAAAGGTATGCTTTTTTGTTTTTATGGAACTGTTGTTTGGGTGATTAAACACTAAATGAGTGTTTATTTATTTATTTATTTATTTATTTATTTATTTATTTATTTATTTTTAAGTATAAACTGTTCCTCAAAAGTAACCATGTATGTTTCATACAGATGGGAAAGAAAAAAAAAACGTCATTAGTAGACAGACTGTTGTGTTAAGAACTAGTACTGTAGTTTTAAAAAGATTAATGTTTTATTAAAATGGCCTGGAGATACTGTAATTGTATAACTAAAATAAAACATTTGAATTTATTGCAAACATAGTAGGTTGTGTGTGTGTGTGTGTGTTTTTTTTGTTGGCACTCACTCTAACGCCACCCTCGCTTATTGCCCATTTTTGCCCATGGCCCTTACCTGGCGGTATAAAGACGGTTGACTGTACAAAAAAAAAAAATACCCTTTGCAATAAATTCATAAATGAATAACAAATGCCTTTATACTTACTTTCGCTATCTTTGTGAGTGGTCATCCGATAGCTGATTGCTTTAGCCTAGACTTTTCTGTCCCTTAGCAATAAGATGCATCTATAATGGGTATTGTGACAGGGTAGCATCATGGCCAAGCTGTTACCACCAGGAAGAGAGACTCAGAACACAGAAAGCTGCTGTTTAAGCGCAAATGCACAAGTTTAATAACAAGCAAAACACATTAATAAAATAAAAGGTCTATACAAAATACTCACGGACATAAACACAGCACCTTTACTACGAACACCGACATGAACTCCAAAACGAATTCTAAATTAACACCTGTGATTACCCTTTTTATACACCTGTGGATGGGTCTAATTAATCATTTATTCAGTTTTCGGCTCCAGCCACATGCAGAAATGCTGGTAGCGGTGCAGGGCACTCCAGATGTGGCAAAGCTAGTAGTGGTAACGTTGGCAGCGGTGCGGACAGCGAGGTTTCTCCCTGTGGTGCTGGAGACAGTGGGGCTTCTCCCTGTGGTTTTGGAGACAGTGGGGCTTCTTCCTGAGGCACTGGAGACAGTGGGGCTTCTCCCTGTGGTGCTGGAGACAGTGGGGTTTCTCCCTGTGGTGCTGGAGACAGCGGGGCTTCTCCCTGTGGTGTTGGAGACAGCGGGGCTTCTCCCTGAGGCACTGGAGACAGTGGGGCTTCTCCCTGTGGCACTGCAGATGGCTCCCACTTCTTGGACACTGGAGACGGCTCCCACTTCTTGGGTGCTGGAGACAGCTCCCCTCCTCCTCCTCCTGGAGGCAGCAGTTGACTACGAAGTACCCCCACTCCCCACAGACGAGGCCTTGAGGCCTCAAGAGTACTGAGGTAGGCTTCCCAGCTACCCTCCTAACGTGTAGCTGGCAGGGGTGCGGGGTGCTCTGGCAGTGGGGACGGTGGCTGCTTCTTCTTTGGCTCTGGAGCTGGCACCAGTTCCTTTGGAACGACAGCACGTGTCGGAGGGGCTGGACCTTGCACCATAGGGGGATGGAATGAATGGCAGTCTTCATCACAAGTGGGGCTTGAGCAGGGCATCCTGCAAGAGCCGTGGCACATTCGACAGGATAACCCTACTGCCAAGCTTCGCCACGGGTTCAGTGGGGACAAAATCCCCCCCACCCCCATTTTATTTGATTTTTTTTTTCAAACAACTTGACACTTGTTTAATCTGTACAATATTTTATTTAAATGCAGAGCATATAATAACTCTTACAATCAGGAAAATAAAGCAGAAATAAACTATATGTTTGTTTTTTTTAAACTGTACTAGTACATCAAAAGCAAACATATGACATTTTCTCAACATTCCATTACCTACCTATGTTCTTTTAGAAAACACTTTCAGCTCTATGCTTGTTTAACTGTTGTTCAATTTGTAGGACCAAATCAACGTTAGTTTTCACCATTTTGGAAGAAGGTCCTGTTGACATTATTGGGAGTGTGGTTATATAGTCAGCGAAAAAGAAACAGGAAAAGGAGTTTGCAGCACATTTGATGACAATTTTTTTTTTTTTTTAAATCAGACATCCAGCGACTGACTTATGTATTGACATGGCAGCTCATATACACTTACTTTTATTAAACCATTCAAACAATATTGTATTTTATTACACATTTAACTGTGTATTAGTCCTCACCATTCCCAAGCAAGGCAAATACACTACGAAAATACACATTAAACCTTTTAGTATATCAACGTGGCTGTAAAGGCCTAATTAACCTTTAAATAAGACTGAGGAAGGAGCTATAATGTGTTTTTTTCTCCTTCAAAATCCAATGCAGGTGTAATATTTCAATGGTTGAATTTTTTTTTTAGAGAATATCGTATGAGTAAGAAAGCTGATCCTTGGATTTAAATTTTTTTTATAAAAATTGCTCACCCTTTTTTGAGTAAAAAAAAAAATACATTTCCTTACAACAGGTTTGCTATTTATAACATATAAACACCAGTCAAAGCCCAGGTATTGCTGTATATATCATTTGAGATGTATTTTATATAGGTGTCCTTCCAACATCTCACTTACATATTTCTCTATACAATTTTCTGTGATACATGCGTTGCATTTAGCTATTGAGCATACACCGTTTCTAGGCAGATTCAAATATTTTTCATATTTATTAAAGAATAATAAGCCCATTTTTCTTATTTATCTGTCAACTCCAACAAACCTACATACATCAAAAATATAACAATGCAGACACTAACGAGGTATAATTATTGTAGGGTCTGTCCCTGTTGCCAATAAATATAATTATGTAGTAGCATATTGCTCATATTAGGTCAAACTTTGCATAATGGTACCTCATGACTTTTAAGCAATATAAAAAAAGATTTTTCAGAAATACAATTTATTCACATTTCCTGTCTTCTAAACGCAATACTTTTATAGCACAGGATGGTTTTTTTTAAAGATGCATCAGTCAACTTATGTGACAGACAAAAGGCCTTTCTTGTTTCCTGTTGTACTATTATGAATATTACTGCAACCTTTCTTTTTTAAATCTTTACTGTCAAATGCAATTCTTGTTAGTTAATATGTCAGAAGTTTTACATATAATACCTGATTAGAAGAAAACACAAATGATTTGTATTCCTAGTCTATATATTTCTTTATCCATATGTGAAGTAACATGTTTATTTTATCTTCTTTGGATGGAAAAGGTAACGTCAAAGAAGCAGTGTTGACTTTATGATATCTGTATTTTATAATAATAATAATAATAATAATGACAATAATAATAACAATAATAATAATAATAATAATAATAATAATAATAGCTAGAACTGCCAGGCAGTTTTACGGCTTTCAAACTCAGTACCAGTTGGAAATTTTGGCAAGCTGTAGCATTGCAGCATCAGATCAGTTTTATGGAGCAGTTTCAATTCAAAATACTACATTAGTTCATTATATCACGATGCTTTATAACTTTAAACACCATAGTAACCATGACCCTATCTACACACTGTAAGGAGTTATAAGCTAGTTTTACATTTAACCTTAAGGAGAGGTCAAAGGTCACAATCAAGGTCATTTTTTAATAGGGCATATATGGGTTCTTAAATGTGTTGTATAGTAACCATAACCCTATGTGCACGGTAAGGAGTTATAAGCTAGTTTTACATTTGAAATTAGAGAGATCAAATGCTTTGGATAGAGCACATATGGTTTCATATATGTGTTCCATAGTAACCATTATCCTATCTGCACTTTGTAAGGAGTTATAAGCTAGTTTTACATTTGACTATTTTTGCACAAACACCAGTTTTGATAAAGTCAATTGTATTGACACAGAGATGATGCTTGTCAACTTTGTAGTTAATCAAATAAACAATTTTTCAACTGAAGAGGTGTTAAATTTAAGAAGAAAATGGAGGTCTGGTGGCCATCTTGTTTTACAAAAGAACACCATTTTTCCCTATTTGAATTCCATTGACCCCAGAATAATGCCCACCAAGTTCAGTTTGTTGGTTAAACGGTTTTCAAACAGAAGCATTTTGATGTTTGGGGCACGTTTCAGTGAATTTGCTGTCAGTCATTTTGATATTAAAATTTATCACTGCAACTTATGCTTCGCAACTTGAATCAGGTTTGGTTGTTGATGACATATGCAATGTTTCAGATCAATCGGTTCACTGGTTCCCAAGAAGAAGATTTTGAAAATGTTTTTAAAGAAATGCGCCAGATGGCCATCTTGGTTTATGCACAAACACCATTTTTGAAAAAGTCAATTGTATTGACACAGGGATGATGCTTGTCATCTTTGGCGTTAATCAACTAAACCATGTTCAACTGAAGTAGTTTTAAATTTAAGAACGAAACGTAGGTCTGGCAGCCATCTTGTTTTGCAAAAGAACACCATTTTGCCGTATTTGAATTCTATTGTCACCAGGGAGATGCCTACCAAGCGAACAGGCGCAGTTTAAGTTTTAGGGAGAAAAAACAACAATAATAAAATAAATAAATAAATAAATGAATTAATAAATAAATCTTTACAATAACAATAGGCTTCCCAAACCACTTTGGAAGCCTATTAATAATAATACAAAACTATTCACAACGTGTGGTTCTATGCATTTATGCAAAACATGTATGTCAATATTTTACAGGTTTTAATGATGATGAGTGAGTATTGAAGAGAATAATTCCCTGACTCTGTCGCAGAACCCTAGCTCGGTACCTCTGGATACATCAGCAGGTGTTATATATATATATACAGTACTGTGCAAAAGTTTTAGGCAGGTGTGAAAAAATGCTGTAAAGTAAGAATGCTTTCAAAAATAGACATGTTAATAAATTATATTTATCAATTAACTAAATGCAAAGTGAGTGAACAGAAGAAAAATCTAAATCAAATCCATATTTGGTGTGACCACCCTTTGCCTTCAAAACAGCATCAAGCATCAATTCTTCTAGGTACACTTGCACACAGTTTTTGAAGGAACTCGGCAGGTAGGTTGGCCCAAACATCTTGGAGAATTAACCACAGTTCTTCTGTGGATTTAGGCAGCCTCAGTTGTTTCTCTCTCTTCATGTAATCCCAGACAGACTCGATGATGTTGAGATCAGGGCTCTGTGGGGGCCATACCATCACTTCCAGGACTCCTTGTTCTTCTTTACGCTGAAGATAGTTCTTAATGACTTTCGCTGTATGTTTGGGGTCGTTGTCATGCTGCAGAATAAATTTGGGGCCAATCAGATGCCTCCCTGATGGTATTGCATGATGGATAAGTATCTGCCTGTACTTCTCAGCATTGAGGAGACCATTAATTCTGACCAAATCCCCAACTCCATTTGCAGAAATGCAGCCCTAAACTTGCAAGGAACCTCCACCATGCTTCACTGTTCTCTGCAGACACTCATTCATGTACGCTCTCCAGCCCTTCGGCGAACAAACTGCCTTCTGCTACAGCCAAATATTTCAAATTTTGACTCATCAGTCCAGAGCACCTGCTGCCATTTTTCTGCACCCCAGTTCCTGTGTATTCGTGCATAGTTGAGTCGCTTGGCCTTGTTTCCATGTCGGAAGTATGGCTTTTTGGCCACAAGTCTTCCATGAAGGCCACTTCTGACCAGACTTCTCCGGACAGTAGATGGGTGTACCAGGGTCCCACTGTTTTCTGCCAGTTCTGAGCTGATGGCACTGCTGGACATCTTCCGATTGCGAAGGTTAGTAAGCATGATGTGTCTTTCTTCTGCTGCAGTAAGTTTCCTTGGCCGACCACTGCGTCTACGGTCCTCAACGTTGCCCGTTTCTTTGTGCTTCTTCAAAAGAGCTTGGACAGCACATCTGGAAACCCCTGTCTGCCTTGAAATTTCTGCCTGGGAGAGACCTTGCTGATGCAGTATAACTACCTTGTGTCTTGTTGCTGTGCTCAGTCTTGCCATGGTGTATGACTTTTGACAGTAAACTGTCTTCAGCAACCTCACCTTGTTAGCTGAGTTTGGCTGTTCCTCACCCAGTTTTATTCCTCCTACACAGCTGTTTCTGTTTCAGTTAATGATTGTGTTTCAACCTACATATTGAATTGATGATCATTAGCACCTGTTTGGTATAATTGTTTAATCATACACCTGACTATATGCCTACAAAATCCCTGACTTTCTGCAAGTGTACCTAGAAGAATTGATGCTGTTTTGAAGGCAAAGGGTGGTCACACCAAATATGGATTTGATTTAGATTTTCTTCTGTTCACTCACTTTGCATTTAGTTAATTGATAAATATAATCTATTAACATGTCTATTTTTGAAAGCATTCTTACTTTACAGCATTTTTTCACACCTGCCTAAAACTTTTGCACAGTACTGTATATATATATATATATATATATATATATATATATATATATATATATATATATATATATATATATATATATATAAAGAAAAACTATAATAAACTAAACATTTAAAAATACACTAGTGTGTAAACAGGTATATGTACATATAAAACTGTAAGAACAGCCTTGTATATAAAAATAAAATAGAATATTGTAGGTTATATTAATTTGGATTTGAAAACCTCAAACCGTCAAAATGACTGCTGTGGTGGTTCTAGAGTTAAATACTCTATCCTGATTGGTCAAAACAAGTCAAATAATAATAAAAAAAAGAACTTTCAATGGCAATGTTCAATTTAACTTCTATGATTCATTTTTAAATGAATTAATTTTTGGTTTTATAAATTATATTTTGGTTTTATTTTTAGCTCAGTTTTAGGTGGAAGGATATTTAATAAAAAATACTTTTTTGTTAATTAAAAAAACGTTTTTACTTTTTTTCAATTTAGTTAGTTAACCCATTTTACAAGCGCAATAAGGCATTTCAGGGTGTGATATCTTGTCATGCCTTATTGCTTACATATAACCGATAACCGTTTTAAACGATAATAACCGAAATAACACCCCCGAAGACCTATTTAGAAAATTAGTTTAATTTTACAGATAAACCTGGTTTTGGCAATATATTTTAAATCATGTAAATTCATTCATTACTGTTTCAACATAAAGAAAATGGCTTTCAGAAGGCAGGGCAGTGTGCAAAGACATGGTACTGACCAATCCTCAATTTTGTGGACCTACATAATAAGCTAGGAAAGTCAATGCGTCATTTGCTTAGCAACAGGCTTAATGACCACGAACCTGGTTGTAAACAAACCAGCAATATGGCGTCACAAGTTAGTTTTTATGGCGTTAAGATTCTATTCACTGATGAACCGAAAAAGTTTTTTTGTAAATACTTCTTTACAGTTCTGCTTCTACTAATGCATTTTAAATGTGTTCTTGTGTACAATGACTGCCTAATAATAATAATAATAATAATAATAATAATAATAATAATAATAATAATTATTATTATTATTATTATTATTATTATTATTAGTATACCTACATAAATATCAAACCTTAATCACAGTACCATGATGAATGTTTAATCTTAGGAAAAAATGTAAAAAACTTTATGTATGCTGGCTGAGATTACTGTAATTACTACAGTATGCTATAATCATATGCTGGGGTGGGCTGGGAAAAAAAAACAACCCAAAAAACATTAACTAGTCTGTAGTGTGCTAGATACGTGGGTGGCGTAAAATGAAATCTGTTTCTTCTCACAATTCTTAAATGCATCCAGAGTTTACACTGCCAGAATCCTCACTTCAACACAGTAAGTTAACTTTTATAAGTATTAGTGAAACATACATGCAATTTATTATAGAAACTGAAAATTCATGCGTTTGAGTGTTGCTTATTTTTAATAACTGTAATAACCAATTTTGCCAAATAATAATGAAAAACAAAAATAAACCCGAACTGAACAAAAAATAAAAAACAAAAAATTGAAGCCCTATATGTACTGTACTGTCACTAACATTTTTGAATTTCAATTCCATTTAGAAAGGCAAAACCATTGAAAAAAATAGGAGACCTCTTTAACTGCAGCACTTTTCTGTAGTGTGGGATTTACCATTTGGAATGATTTTGTTGATTTAACTTGCTATTTACTGTGTAACCTTCTGAATATGAATATTTGTTTGTTTGGTGGATGTAGGAATGTTACAATTTACTGTTCTATTGAAGATCTTACAAGCTGCTATATAATATGTAAAAAGACACCTGTGCCACCTTACCTGACAATACACTAACAGCTCTGTAGAACAACATTTGAACAATAATCTGAAATACAAGGAATACAAACCCTACCCACAAATTAAATGCAAATGCAGACACCAGAAGACCAACATCAGTCTCGACTGCTGATTAGAATAATGAATAATGGGACAAAAATGGTAATGCTCATTTCCATTGAGGTCAAAGGTGAAGTGGTAAAAGCCAGCTGTCAATATACAAATATAGTAATAAAGGAGTCATCTTTCGTGTGGGTTTCCTTCATGTTAGGTTCTGACTGAGAGCATTTCTGAATATAAAGATAAAACGTGTCAATACATAACATCCTGTCACTTCTTACTTAGGAAATTCAAATTCTGAAAGAGCACTATATTAACCCAACCTAGGTTTCTTATGCATAGGTTAGCTTATTTGTGTCAACCAGAAAAAAAAAGATAGTAGATAATTTAGAAACCATTCTAGTCCCAATGGATTCCAGAAATCTGAAATGTGCTCTGTAAAAAGTACTAAAAACAGAGAGGTGGGACCTAAAAATACCAGTCTTGAAACAGATTGTTACCAACATCATGAAAAAGATCATGAATAAAGCATTTCTAAGAGAAGTGAATCCAGTGGGAGCTGTAATCTTGCTTTGACTATTATGGCAAAGCAATTCATCAGTCAATGAGCACATTCCCAGTCAATCCAGGATACATTGTAGAAACCTACACTGAAAGGGATCAGACTTTTAGAGAGCCAGTATATGGAACCAGGCTGCACTCCTAAAGCTGGACTGGTAACCAGCTAGTGACAGGCATGGTGTGAAAAAGAATATCACAGCTCCCTGAGTCGCTCAAAACAATTGCATGCATACTGCAGTACAATAACAAAGTCAGATAATCAGTAGTCTGGGCTGAAGATAAAGCGTTAAACCAAGACATTAGACAACTGGTTGAATACAAAAGCTATTAGAATAAGTGCCATCAAAATGGAAGGCTCCAGAAGATGTCATTAAGAAAGAAGGAGCTACATATATTTTGTAAAAGTGTACTTTGTCAAAAAAACTAAAAGGTCATACAACATTGACATGCAGTAATTTTAGAAGTAGTAAAGTGAGGCAGACAGCTGCTATATTGTTGTAAACAGTGCGGAGAAAATATTAAAGCTTCAGGACACATGCTAAGATGTGGGAGGGTTTTCATAAAACTGCCCCTACATTGAGCTCTGAATAAACAATCAATCAGTGAGTAAAACTAAGAACCACCTCAAAATACAGAAATTAGTAGATTGATCCTTCTCAGAAAAAAACAAACATTTTAGTTGGATAATATAAGGCTTTTAGACTTATATAATGTTTCCATCTTAGCGTTTTCATGTCTGTTACACGTTATTCTCTCAGGAACACGAAGGTCTAGAACACAGGAAACAGCAACTTGCTAGTGTTTTCAGGTATAAATATTTATTGTGGCACTGGATACTTCACACAAATTACAACTGACTAACAGGCTGTACATACAGTGACTGACATTCACACAGACAAAATCACGACCAAATAATGCCCCCTCCTAAGGAAAGAAACAGCATTAAATAATCCCCAGCCCCGCCTACTCCTACAGGATCAAATATTCAATAAACACCTGAAATCCTTTTATACAAAAGTAAACTCCTATTTAACATTAATTGCATTCATTTTAAATAAACATTCATATATTTTACATTACATGTTTCTTCTCCTTGTACATATTTGTTTAACCTGCATGAATACTGTCCTTGTTTACAAACACAACCGGTAAACTATTCTATTGTTTACTTGTTATTATTATCTTTGCCATTATTATTCTCTAGTCGCTAACATCTTGAAATGTATTTTTGTTTACGACTTTAAGTCGCCTTCGATAAGGGCGTCTGCTAAGAAATAAATAATAATAATAATAATAATAATAATAATAATAATAATAATAATAATAATAACTATTACCAGTAAAGACTGAACATTAGCATTACCCCTTCTCTTGGAAGATTACCGAACATATGACTATAAGAAAACCCTTGTCCCACATGTATAGCTACGGCAACTTCATTAAGGGAAGCACCCCAATCTAATTACAGCAGTGCACCGCCATATATCAAATATACCTGCTCAACATGCACGATACATAATAAACCGTGGCTCTGTCGCCAGTAGAATAACATTAACAATAATAAACACAATAACAGGCATTGAAATATTGGAGTGAGGGTCTGACCCTCACAGTGTCGTATGCACATTAGAAGATCCAAAGAGGTGTCTCCAGTGCAAAGAACTGGTGGGCATTGTCAGAGTGTTTCTGCAAGACATCACGTGAGCTGGATTGCTACTCAATAACATCAGCACTTGTTAACCTTAGAAGGGTCCTTCAATAGATATCAGCTCAAACTAGTTACCTCTTATCATAAAGCAATTATGGACTGACAAAGGATTAAGAAAATTATTAGTTCAGCCAAAAAAAAAAAAAAAAAGGATTTTCAAAGCAAAGTGGAAGTTAAGCTGGCTGTCATGTCAACCAGGACAACAGCTTTAAATCAGGCCATAAGGGACAAAGATTACAAAGAACAATATAACTAACCTTAAAAATCTGAAGGCTATAGACTGTGTCTGCTTTATTGTGGCTTGTAGAAGATAATAGGCATTTTATAAAAGAAACAAGAAAAATAATATTTAGTCTACATCTACAGTAGCATTTTAAGAGGGAGTCTGTCTGGGCCAGCACAAAGGGTCTATTGTACTACTGCGACTTTCATTAAGGCAGTTTAGCATGAACAAAGTCCAAATTGTTTGGACATTTCTGGTGCTCACAGGTATTAGGGGGAAAGCCCAGATTTGTAAAGACACCGAATAAGATTTCTGGTTCAGGCCCAGCCCTAATACAAAACATCACATTCTAAATGACAGCCAGTATAAGAGCACAACACAAAATAAGCCTTACTGACCTGTATATAAGCTACACAGGTAGATACATCGACTGCCCCCTCTGCCCCCTCTAGAAAAGCAGCTTATAAACTGAATTTCTGAGTAACCTTCATGCTTTTCAGGATGTACTTGATAATTCATCTCATGGGTTTATCCCAGTGCCAGTGCTTTAAGACATATATAAAATAGCCCAGTATTATATCTGTTATGATTTATGTTTTGGAGCTAAGAAGAATCATATATTACAGCCATTAAGCTAGTCAATGGTTAAAGAAGCATCATGACCACATAGATTATCCTCAACCACAAATTTTGTTACTGTAGCAATATAGGTGCCAGGAAAATATATGCATGAAAGAATCAAGAAACTATTAAAACTGAACTCACTGTGATAGCCTTGAGACTTGCAACATATTGTTTTCTAACCAGCTATGTGGGATGCTTTCACCTCAGAAAAACACTTACTGTGTGAATGGGATTGGTTTGTCTTAAATAAGTTTAACATGTTCTTGATGCGACTAGGTACCAGTACCATAAGACTGCTAGAAATAATGTCATACTGTAATTTCAGTTCTTTGCCTTCTGTTTGAAAAACATATTTACAAGACTTTAGATGGCCTAGTCGAATGTTTTTTTTTTAAAAATTTTTATTCACAATTTGTATTTTTGTTTTGCATCTGAAGAGATTTGAATGTGATTTGTATAGTCGCATAAGGGAGATTGAAACATAACTTACTTGTTGTGTATGAATGAATTCACAGGACAAAATAGTCCAGATATTTCTGTGAAAAAAATGATTTAAATGAAGGATTTATTTTTACTCCCTGGTAAATTTCGTTTTTATAACCAGTTATAAAGATAGTATGTCTCTTGGTTTAAGACCTAACATTTGAGTGTTTGCACTGCTGTGAATCTAATGCAGTGATCAGTGTATCTGTGAACGACTACTGAGCCTTGGTGCTAAATGTGGACATATTTACTCAAATATAGTGTACCAGGTGGAGGCAGTGGCTGCTTTGGTAGGTTTCGGCTGATTTTTATTATATTTCAGTGTTTTTAATAATGTCTCTGTGTCTGTGATTACAATATGGAGTAGATGGTTTTGAAAATTTTTAATTTTTAACATCAATCTCTCTTTCCTACTTTCACCTGAAGAAGAGACCCATGAGGTCTTGAAGGTTTGTGATTAATTATTGTGTAGTTAGTAAAAGGTATCACATTTCCTTCTCTTTGTGTAAAGGACAGTTCCAAAACTCCAAGGTTTTACAGTCATCACACGTGGGATAATGACTGCACCACTTGGAACCTGAAATGAGACAAGAGAGACGATAAAGTTTATAATTGACAAATAGACTATTTAAAGGACATGCTCTAATATATTGTACATGGTCTACACTTTTATAATAGGGGAAAACAAATGGCTTCTTACTGTACATTTGTTGCGTAACCACACTGGGGAAGAAATTAACACCTAGGATGGCATTTCATAAAAAAACATGATCATGAAGAATTGCTACAAGTCCAGGACTTTCATTTTTTTCCCCCCAAATATATTGCTGACCTTTCATATTACGTATATTGTTCTCCATTATTTCAAACATGAGTGAATTGCTGGTATCAGGAGAAGCTCATACATTGTACTCCAGTGTATGTGTTACTTCTTGAAGGTGTATATACACTTGAACCCAGGGCTGGATTAACCCATCACAGGGCCCTAGGAAAACCTACACTTCAGGGCCCCTACCTTATATGAAAAACAACCAATAGCCGATATATATATATATATATATATATATATATATATATATATATATATATATATATATATATATATATATATATATTAGCTTCTATAACTCACACTCCACCAATTTGGAAAATGTATCATTTTTGTTTTTAAGTTATTATACTTGGTTTTGAACAGACATGGTCAATTATGCTGAATTCTAGTTATTAATTATGACGAAAGTTTCACGCACTGCTCTGAACTGTGAACAACTGACCGAATCTGACAGAAACAATTTAATTGAAGGCTAATACTAATTTCAGCACAGTATTGTTAATTGGCATTCTTCATTTGATACTTTTCACTGTAATCACATAAGGTGCAGGTATATGTCATTCGAGCTGATTGGGAAAGCCGCAACGCAATACAAAAAAAAAAAAAAAATACCATCCTTTATTTCGATTCGAAATCACAGACATTGTTTTGTTATTTACTTTTTAGTGTTAAAACGTGACTTTTTACCGACTGGCCTTAAATGTATGGACAGTTGGCAAATGCAGTTTAAAGTGGCTTACTTCTTTCTCAATCGCCAATACAGCAAAGGCAGTTCGCTTTCTTTGCTTTACTGTTGATCGGAGGTGGTTTTTGACGTGCTTCGTTAAAGAAAATGCTTGTTCTCCAGGGTCAGGCATAGGGTTTTCGACGGTTCGGAGCTTTTAGCACCGACTTGGAAAAATATTTCTAATGCCCCCCTTTGCCGCTGGCATTCTTCTTCTTCCCGTTTCTTGTGTTTATGCTTTGCTGCCCCCGAAAGAGACATCGCTTGCTCTATTCAAGCAAAATAAAACCGACTGACCTGGAATTTATTTATGTCACCACAAGAAAGTGAGCGAGAGTAAATTCCGGGTCAGACAGTTTCATTTTGTGTGAACACAAGTGAGATACACTGCCGCGTTTGAAATGCCAGTGAGTAAAGTTCCACATCTGTTTAAAATAAATAAATAAATAAATAAATTTAGTTTTGGGCCCCTCCATGACTTTGAGCAGCTGCCTAGTTTGCCAATGCGTTAATCCGGCCCTGCTTGAAGCAACTTGTAAATTTAGCTTGCCATGAAATGTCAAAGTTGCTAGCTTGACTGGTTCTAGTGTCCAGCTGGTGAATAAAACATTTAAAAAACCAGACAGCCCCTAAGTAACTGTGAGACGCAATGTGGTGCTGTGATACATTGTTATTTGTCTAATTGCTAATTACTTCATTGCAATTTATGTATGGTCATGACCACTGGTAAAAGTCCTGCCATATTAACTAACCAACACTTGCAAATGCTTTTACATACACGTTTTCCTAAAACTGGGTTTTAATGTGTATTTAATGTGTGACATAAGTTTACAAGTCCCTTTTACTGATATTTTAGTGGTGTCATGAAATTATAGTATTAAACTTTACACAGCAATTGAGATGCATGTTGTTTATATATATATATATATATATATATATATATATATATATATATATATATATATATATATATATATATAGCTTTTGATGCCATGGTAACTAGACTAATTTACTTCTATTTAAATCTAATAGATTTGTTTAGTTACCATGGCATCAAAAGCCTATAAGTAGCTTGACTGTTTGTTTTCAAGCACACTTTTCCGAAAAGTTGGGATGTTGGCTCTTTTGAGCAAAAAGTGTATATATATATATATATATATATATATATATATATATATATATATATATATATATATATATATATATATTCTTTCAATTTGTACGCATCATTTATTAATAGCCTTATTGAGATAAGAATGTTTTTCTGGTCACACAAGTTAGCATTTGGTATGGATTTAATAAATTGAGAAAGCCCAACTATTAAAGGAAAATAAATAAATAAACAGACCAGGGATCATGCGACTTGTTTATGCAATCAGTAAACCCCACAGTTACCAAGGTTGAATTATGAGCTACATAAATATATAATATTGCACAGGTTCCTAAATATGAAGGAGATCTATTGCCATGGCATCGGTTCCCTCCTTCATGAGCCTGAAGGGCATTTTATGCTATTAACCTTTAGACTGTGGAGAATTTGTTCAGTGTGTGTTAAAAATGTTTCTCATGGAGGCAGCTTGTAGCAGGGCTTATATATTTTGTTTGATCATTCATCTAACACAACATATTAAAGGTTTTCAACAAATCTGTTGTTACTGGCATACGTCCCCATATTTTAAAGGTTAAACCTGACTTGAACTTGGTTTGAAAACCTGTTACGTTAAACTAAACATTACAGGCTTGGCCAGCCATTAAGCCTAAACAAAAAAATATTATGGAAAGGAAGTGTTATTCTTTAAAAAGCAGAGATTTCAATTGACCCTTTTAAATCATCTCTAGAAACATACACAAGAAATATTGTAATGAAAATATGAAATTCAACAAAGAAACAAAGTGGACAGTGTTTTTGACAGAAAGCTAAATATATATATATATATATATATATATATATATATATATATATATATATATATATATATATATACTGTACTTTTAGAGAAAAAAAAAACCCATAAATATACTATTAAGCATTCTATATGTATGTTCTGTCAGGATTGATTCAAACCAAGGTGGACCATGTGCTCAGGTGCATGGTCATAAAAACATCTGGTGTTGACATCCTTTGTTTATAAAGTTGTGTGATAGCAGTTGCAATATATGTGGGGATATAAAGGAAAACATCGGTACACGCATAGATTCAAACATACATTCTATAAAAGTAATTAATGTTCCTTTTCTATCTCTAATAACAACAATTATAAGTTAACACCTTCAATTTGTTGTGACTAAGTCAAGTTAGCCGTCGCAACACATGCTCACGATGTAAAAACATGCATTGATTTTCATACTGTGGGGGTATAAACCCACTGCCATGCCCAGTTGTAAATGACAACAATGTTATTAACACTTTAATTCCTAATAAATAATGTAACATGTATCAAGGAGGCAATATATAACTTGTTATAAACTGCAGTAACAACATTTACAAATGTTTTATGGTGTGGTTTACTATGAGGGTCACAGTTTTTCTGTGGGACTACAGAGCAACACTAAAAACACGCCTGTAAAAAGTCTATTGTTATGTAACAATCTTACAGATTTTGATTGGATTACACCTAGTCTTATTTGCACTGTATATGTTGTTATACTGTACTGTGCCTTTATTTTAGTCTTGGACTTTTAATTGCTTAAATCCTTCCCTGTTGCCACAAGGGGGCACTGTTGCATTATGTAAAGAGGTTGGTTTACATCATTATGCATGCTGTTATCTGCTTCAGGCTTTGTGGAATACATATTGTAAACAGAACATTAATCTGATACAATGTTGCCTAATGAGTGTACATATTTAACTACTGTACATCTGGCTTACAACTACATATTAAAAATAAATAGACATTTGTAATATGATTTTATGTTTGTCAATTATCACAAAGGAAATAAAACAGTCACTATGATATTATTCCTGCTAGGCTGATGGCTTTTCTACTTATATATAACTTGACTAACTTAAGGTGGTTTAGCGAAATGTTGAAATACTTCACTTACCTTTTTATTTCTCGCTTCCAAACCACGAAAGACACACATTACAAACAATTCATTATCTAATGTTTGTGAAGTATTAAATAGTCATACAGGGAAGTTAGTTCTCATACTTTAATTATGGAAATCTTGATTCTAATTTACTATTAAAATGATCATTTAGTGCCTCAAGTTATGGTAAGATATAATAATTGTGTTTGTATTAAGCAAAACAAGCCTGGTCTCTAAGGCAACAGTCATACACATTAGGAAATTATCCTCTGAGTTGCATAGATTCTACTGTGAGAGGAGGAACTAAGATTATTGAGTGTTGTGCAAATTGGGTCATATATAGATTATGCCAGTTTTTTTTTTCTTATACTGTAACATGTAATTAGAAACAACATATACATAATTGTAGGTTATACTTTTAAATTCATATTTTAACTAGTTAGTTTGTCTAAAAGAGGCACTATTATGAGCAACACCAGGGTCAATAGTTTTTGTAATTTTCAGGTTGCATACCCAGTTTTCCTAATTTGTATGGAAAGCACAGTACAATGTTTAAAATTAGGACAGACTATATTTTAGTCCTTCTTAATAAATAAATAAGCAACAAAAACAGCAGCACAGAAATAATGTACAAAGTATGTGTAAACGCGTAGTTATTGCTTCAGAAGAGATGGAGTTACAGTAGCTGTTTTATTTAAAAAACTAAAATCTAATTTAGAAATGAACAATCAATTGAACTTCATTATCAAAAAAGCATCACTGTTTTAAGCAGCATAAACAAAAAGTGTAAGAAAGTAATCCACAGTTCCTCGTGCCTAACGGCACTTGACAACAGTGAATTATTTTTACTGATTCAACACATCGTTGTTTATCCCTTAATTAAGTCCTTTCTAAGCAAATGCTTCCTAAATATGCATTGAAAAATACAAACCCATTGCACAAGGTAGGATGAAATTAAAAAACAAATTATATATATATATATATATATATATATATATATATATATATATATATATATATATATATATATATATATAATATCTCCTTTTATTAAAATATTAAGGTACCTGCTAAAGCAACAGCTGTTTCGTAGACATTGGAGCAAACTGTTTTAGCTTACCACAGGCTGAGTACTAATTCAAACATTCTGTGGTGTTGCTATACAACTGCCGTAGGAGTTTTCCCCAAATAGGGAAATCTATTTTGTTTTCTTGGAATACCTCAAAACAATTAAGTTTGCTCCCTTGGCATGGTATCTTTTCAACTTAAAGGCAGGTCCATTTCTGTTCCATTTCTGGGCTCTGCATATAACCACCAGTATTTTGCTAAATTGCTGTATTTTTTTTTTTTTTTAAGAGTAATATGATACTGTGTCTGTTAAATTAAATTGACAAAACATTATTTTTACTTGAGAAACAGCAGTTTATACTGCTCAGAGCTTTTTTTTAAGTATTTGGTTTATTCTACAAAACATTTTTGTTTGCTAGAATACAATCATCCATAGGTTAGTCAGGAGTTGCTTTACAAATGCATTATAAAACCTTTCCATTAATATCACCACTGAAGAACCGCCCAGTTATAGTGTAGTTTAAATGCATGTATGTAATCTATCTGTCTATCTCTACTCATACTTGGGAAGACCTTGGCTAGCCAGTTGGCCTGCTGCATCCGTTTGTAGATCAGTTGTATGCTAACTCGGGCCCTAGTGTCTCAGGTAGTTTGATCAAAGTAAAAAAAAAAAAAATTAAACCCATAACTAAAAGTATCTTTGACAGGACTCTAAATGTCCAACATGGTTATGGTTGTGATGCACAGTGTAAAGTGAGCACTATAATAACCACAATTCTCTGAATATAAAATGCACTACATGTATAATGTGTATGATCTTAGGTGTATAACACACACTTGTTATTCTGTCCTACCAAATTGCCCTATACTATATAGAATACTAAAACTTGAGTATACTGCACATCCATATGTAACACACATCATATATAACTAGTGCTGGGACGAACACAGAATTGTCATGTTCGGATATTCACTCATAATTTAAATATTCGTTCAGATATTCGTTCGTTTTTCAAAAAGTAATAAAAGCCATTTTATTGCTCTGAACACAGACAGAGACAGCAAAGCAGCAGGTCCAGGGGGGCCTGGCCCCTGTGGGTGTGCCTTTATTTTACAGCAAGACCTTACAATATGTAACACATTAAAATAGAAAAATATCCCAGGATTAAAGAATAAGTTGTGTATGACTTATTTTACCCCAGTGAATTAACTACAAAACAAAGGATGCCCAATGGCAGTTCAAGTTAAACTTTGTTTTGTTTATTCCTGAAATAAATAGTACATAAAGTTGACAATGCGTCAGAATGGTAACCTTTTATCAAAACAAGCCCTGTTTTGTAATGGGACAGCCCATCTCTAGTATGTCCAATAGGAATGCGTGGGTGGGGTCATGTATTTATTTCCAGTCTTTTGGATCGTTTCCAAGTCGCGTCTGGTGTGGACTGACATTCGGCGACTTCGCTCGCTCGCGTCCAGTGTGGATGCAGCTTTGGAAGCATTTCAAGACAAACTTTCTCTGGCAAAAAAATTAATGATTTTAGTGTTGCTAACCTAGTTTGTTGCTTACCATATTTACATGTTTTATTTTTTTTTATTTAAACGCTATATTATTTATTTATTTATTTATTTATTACTAGATTTGAACAGAAGTGATAATAGTTATTTATTGGCCATGCACAATCCATCGATTTGTGAAACTATTAAAACATGAAGATTGACAAATATGTTCATTATGATAGATATAGATGAGATTCTGTAATAAATATATAATACAGACTGTAACTCTCAAGGCAATGTGTGTGTATTCATTCATTTATGTATTTATTTTTCAGTGAGAGTAGTGCAGGGAAAGAATACTGCCCTACCAAAAAAAAAAACAATTCCATCAGGATCACCGTTCCAGTTAGCCATCATGGGACGAGATGCTAGATGAGGGAAAATAGCTGTATAATGTCCTGTCTTTTTTTTTTTTTTAAAAGTACATAATAGAAATAAACAAAAGAAAAAAATATTTTGTCTTTGCAGAATTTGATGGAGCCTACTGTAAATATTGTGTGCATTTTTGTAGAAAAACAGTAAAAAATGCAGAGAAACTTGACAGGTTATACACAAGTCCTTTAAAAATCTGGAGTTCAGCAGTTACAAAACTGAAAACTTCAAGAAAAATCACCTTTACATCAGGAACTGGATTCAGCTTATAGAGAAAGTGGGAAAAAAAACCAGAAGCAGCTATTTTTTTATATTTGAATAACTCCCAAGTATTGCTTATTATAGTTGCACTCTTAGTATGTTACTTAAATTTACTAGCAAATGTGATCCAAACTGCACTGAAAGGAACATTTCCTTAAAGTATGTTATACATACATTTGTTGAGGTGAAGTGGGGTCACAGGGAACCTTTTGTGTATCTTGAAGAATTTAGTGAACCAGTCAAGCTACAAGGCTAGATCTGCCCGATAATCACTAATTGATTGATTGTGTTCACTGTTAAATAAAACCAAAATCCTACAAGTTATATTCTACTTGGGGGATGGGGGTCATATGCATCATACACATGGGAGGGGTCATACACAAAAAACACTCATCATCATATAATAGATGTATCCCCCCCAACTCAACACCACACGACCAGCATGACAGTAAACACAGACATAATGAAGCGTTCTTACCTTTGTATAAGTTAGTGATCAGCAGATGTGTCAGCTGCATGAAGAGCAGTGTGTGGTTTTCACTAACTCTACTGTGCAGAACAAATGATTTTTTTTTCTATGAGTAAATATCTGGACTTTCTTCCTATGCATCGGGACGCAGGACATTTGCTAGGAAATTGGGACTGTCCTGACCATATAGGGACTGTTGGCATGTATGCTTCAATGGTTCTGTGTGTACTAATGCCACCTTTTTTTTAAAGAACAGAGGCAACTTGAAAAAGGCTCCATAGCCAGAACGGTGTTGTTAACACACTGATTTTGTTTGGCATATACGGCAAATGGGAAAGGCACATACACATTGTCACTGTTAAGTTCGAGTCCTTGGATTATGTTTAAAAAGATATTTCATAAATACATACAGTAGTAAGTAATAAGTATTTTCTAAACTGTTCAGTAGTATCACTTCAAAGTGGTAAAAACACCCCCTGGTTTTTGTTACATTTTTAAACAAACACCTCCATTTTGTTTCCTGAATGTTACAGTGCAGTACACTTCTACCCAGCGCCCCAGATAAGGTTTTGGGTCTGGGAGTAGCTTACCATCTAATTTTAACAGAGAGACAGTAAAATGTATTTTTAGGTGGTAAAATGCAACATTACCTTGCAGTCATGTGTAATCTCGATGAATACTGTACATTCCTTAATGGTAATGAGGTAGGCATTAAAAAAGAGCCTTCCATTTTATCTGCAATGTTACTTTGAACAACTGTAAATCCACACGTGTGTTCTACAAGGTTCTTTATTGGCTCAGCACATTTTTTTTGAGGTATCACACTGACTGCAAATTAATTATTTTACTTACATTTTAACATTATATTCTTAAACTCAGTGCACATGTTAAATCGTCAATATAAAGCCATACTGTGGCTGCAAAGACAACGGGACTAGCCAGAGATTGGATAATGTTTGTTTCCTAGTAACTGAAGACATTGTATTCTGGGAGATGTAGTTGTTAGTGGAAGTTTTAGGGGAGGCGGGAGGGGAGGTAGGCAAGCTGAATAAAAGTTGTTCTCTAGCACTGCTACTGCTAAACAGATAAAATCGCATCATGTTTGAAAGTGCACAGCAGAATGCCCAAAGACAGGTTAAGAGGTTAGCAGTGAAATTGTTTAGAATAGAATATCTTTTCTGAGGCTATGATGGTATGTCTAGTCTGTTCATTTTTTTAATTGATACCTGTTAATGTCATATCCAAACAAGCAGCATAAAGGGGATTGGAAAACAAAGGGTACTCAGAAGGCCAGTCTGTTTTACCAGTGGTTGCTGAAGGAGATGCTGGTAAGGAAAGGGAGTGCAATGGAAGGCAGCCTGGCTCAGTAAAACAGGTTTTAGAATAGATTTATTACTTGTTTGCATATTTGTACCTGATCAAGACCAGGTAAAAATATGTAAAAAAAAAAGCAGTAAATCTACCCACCCGAAATCTGTTTTACTGAGCAAATGTGATTATATGTTGTAGTCAATTCAATGTGTCAATGTACTATATCTAAACAATAATGCTATTTAGCACATTTTATAAATCCTTATATAGTTGATCATCGCTGTCAAACATACAGTTCTACAGTCTAAACAATAAGCATCTGTAATTTGATCATTAGAACATCTGCAAGAGGCAAAACTGGTTTACACCAGTGGTGTCGTCAGAAAATTACACAAACCAGACACCCAGCTTTGACTGAAATGGCTTATAAATATTAACCTAAAATTTAAAGTGGAGATTCCTCAGGCAGTCCTCTGTAGATAATCAATTTGCAAGAACACTGAGCTGAGAATGAAACAAAACAATCCTGGCTGTCAAAGAATAGCTTGTAGTGGGTGGGATAGCTGTCGTTCCTCTGTGCAGGGGGCCATATTAGCCTATGGTAGACCCCATAAAGACCGAAAACAATAAGCCAGGCTCTTCAGTTTAGATATGCTAAGACCATACTTTAGACTTACCATAATAAGATATTTTATTTGCTGTCAAAGCAGACTCAGATATTAAGAAATGTCTTGTGATGTATATATTGTGACATACAGTGTGATGAAACAAAGGTCACGCAACATGTTTAAATGGGGGCCTAGCTGTTCACTTGCCAAAGTCGCTCTTTATCAGGCCTTGAAACAGTTGAGCCCCATTGCCCTATTGGCATTCTCTAGTCAGACAGCATTGCAGCAATGTCTGTTGTGGGAAAATCTTCTATTTCCTTTTAGAACTTTAAGTTCACTGGAAGTGATTTATGAATTGATGTTCACCACACATGTAAGATATGCTATGATTTTGTTAATTTCCCAGGTATCAACACAAAAGGGGATCCCTGAGGTTGTGCTAATATTTTCAACTAATGTTAATTTTTTTTTTTTTTTTTTAAAAAGCAAAAAACTGCAATCGAAAATATTAGCCATGAACCTGATGAAAAGTAAACATGAATTGGATGGCCTTATGCCAAAGTAAACCAACTCCAAAAACAAGGATTACAGGAAAGTGTGATTACTTTACTGTCATTTGCTGGTATTTTTAGTATAGATGATTTAAACCCAATGTTTAACTTAGTACGGCATACGACTCTTCAATTGTGAACGCATGATCGCTCAACAATGAGAAAAATATACCACTTTAACAGGTCATAGGGAAGGCCCTTGGGTGACACTTTTATATAATGTTTACATTTAGTACCAGGCTTAGGGATCGGTGTACTAAGATGGGCCAGTCACAGCACAAACATACCGTGATAAACATTTTGCCGTATGTACTAAGTGAAAATATGTTAACGAAGAGAGACACAATATACTAATTTAAATATTTGTTGCGTCTTCTTAGCGAGAGTTGTGCAACATAAATAGTGGAAGTGGAGTTGTGGTTTGCTGCAGCAGAGGGTGCCCAGGTGCAAGAATAAAAGTAACATTGTTTTTGTTAAATGTCATCTGTACAATGCATTCTGTTCTGTCTTTATTTTACCTAATTTAATACTGTTATATGTAAGCAATAATACCTGACACAGAGGGCATTATGCTTTCAAAAGTTCTTAACAAATTGATGCAATTGTAAGTGTCACAATTGCCGGGAGCTTCCATACATCTCATAATATCTCTGACCCCTTTCTGCGAATTTATGCAGGAACGCCCATAAATACATACAAATACATACAAATCATCTAAGTTTGAACCGCCAAGTAAAACTGCTGCCACAAAGCATTCCCTAAAAAGTCACAAATAGCATTGCTCTTGTTTAGGAGATTTCACTCTAGACTCGTTTGCAACTGGTACACCTTTAGTACACCTACCCCTCAGTTTTTTGTTGGTCCTGAATATTGGACCTTTGCCTCCAATCATATTGCGCTTCAGTTCGATTCAAGATTTAGCTTTTATGTCTCAGCAGAGTCTTTTTCTTGTAAACATTTTGAATAAACACATGATTAGTAAATGTAGAAAAAGACATTCTTTAGGAACAATGTGATCGGGCTGCTTAGTCATACAAAGACAAAATCCTAACCTTTTATTTTATAGCTTTAAATGCACAATACTTTAAAATATGACATAGAATGACCATGTACTTTTTTCCCCAAAGAAATAGTAAAGTTGAAAACCCAAAATGCATACAGGCTTAGAATTATTAATTAATGAAATTGCATAATATAGTTTTATTTTAGCTAAATAAAACATGGACGGTGGAGCTCACTTTATGTAAAAAATAAAATAAAATAAAAAACATTTAATTTCATAGAGAAGATATGCTCTTTGACATTTTGTTGCACTAGCCCTTGAAACAGAAGCTTGGAATTATTCTTTTTTAAAATTATGATGGCTTATTTACATAGCTGTGTAGCTCCCTATATATGCTGATGTACATTTATATTGCTAAGTGCTCCTAATGCAGCTAATGTGCCCCCAAAATGTCTGTAAACATTAGATTTTTTTAATGTATTCATGTAATTTTACAGCGTTATCTACATTTTAATGAAATATTGATATATTTGGTGCGTCAAAAGCAATTACTGGTATGTTCAGTACATTTTATATTGCTGCAGTGTTTGTGTGACCTTATGTGAATTAAATGAATTATCAATGGAAGTCCTAAATAACTTCACGATCAAGTTTTTTATTCAAAGTATGATGGTACATAATCAACAATCAGCTTCTCTAAATGAAACCACACTGATTGTGATATACTATGCTTAACATCTTGTGTTGGGCCTTTGTGAAGAGTCTTTGCAGCAACAAACCATGGTGGTGATGAGTGGAGAGAGAAGGGCCGTCCACCATACAAAATTGCTTATCATTTCTTCAGGTGCCTCTGCCCCGTCCAAGAACAAATAGATTGAAAGCACAAATGGCATACTATATAAAAAAAGTTACAATTTAAAAAGGCTGAAATAATCATAGACTCAATTTGAAAAATAATAAAAATAAATAAGTACCCAATTCTGCTTTCTCTCTGTTATAGTTCAGGTGGCTATTGACAATCAGCTAAAAGGTTGTTCTTATGAAAACAATTCTATTTAATAAATCTTTCAAAGTGCTACAGTTTTTTCTTTGCCAACATGTATGGTTGTGTGTATGCTTGTGTGTCTGTGTACTGTACTGTTTTGTTTAGATGTAGACCACTTTGGACCATAACGTACAGGCAGACAATAAGGGGCCGAATGTCAGGTTCTGTTATTTTGTGTTAAGATTTAAAGTATGTACTAAAATGAAATCTGTGTCTTAGAGTATATTGTACACACATTTTGCATTTATGCTTTACATTTTTAAACCACACAAAAAAACTCCTAATTGGGATGTGTGACAGGGTGGCTGGGTGGATGGAGACTCTGAGACAGTAACTGCAGGTTTATTAAACAAAAATAAGAAAACAAAAGACAGCTCACAGAGCAAAATAAAGGTTATAACAAAACAATCACATACCACAAAAATTAACACACAAAAGAACCCTCACCCAAGCAGTGCTATCACAATGAGGCTTTCCCAGAAACATTAACACACACATGTGTCTCTCTCCCAGGCACTCCCCAAAATGGAGCTCTTTAGCTCCCTTAAATACCATGTGGCCAGGGCTGATTACTAATAATTCAATCAACACCTGGCCACATTCTGCACATGTATTTGGCAGAGATAGAAATTAACCTTATCCCTGCCAACCACCACCACAAACACACTCAAAACAACCAGGGATGGAATCTTAACTTCCAGCCCTGCCATATCTAACACACACTTTTTCATAATTACACATTTTATATTTACACATATTATTTACAAATTATATTTATTTACATGTGCAGGGCTTATGTCCTGCCACAAGATGTTTGTGTATTTTGTTTGGTTTCTTGTAGTTCTGCCTTGCAATTCTGAGCATATTGAAGTTATGAATGAAATGATGCAAATGATATACATTCTAATAATGTAAACTGAAAGAGAAAATAAAATCATATTATTATACTACAATAAATGTATGCTGTTGTTTGTAAAATATGTTGTTATTTTAAATATATACCGTATTGAATTTAAGATGCACTTTTTAAACCAATTTTTTCTTAAATTCGAGCACAGTATAGTGATGCGTGTATTAAAATCGACAACAATAGATGTGACAGGCTGAGCACAGAAATAGCAACGTGACTGACTGGCAGTTGAAGGGTTCCGTAGTATTTATCCTGCAGAGCCTGCAGAGCTTTCGCTCAGAGCCTGTCTGTGTAGCTATGGCCATGGTGCAGTAGCCTCGAACTGGCACTGCTGCGTTAAGACTCCCGGGCACACCCCCCAACCAATCAGAACCTCCCGATCAGCTCAGCTCCGGGAAATCCTTCCTGTTTACCACATCAGCAGCATTTCGTTGTTAGGCTCAGTTTTAATCAGATCCCCATACATTTATATACACAACTTACTGCAATCTCAATTGTGTTGCTTTACAAATTCCTTCTTTGATGCTTTTTGCTTCTCAGACAAGTATTTTAAAGTACAACATTATTATTATTATTATTATTATTATTATTATTATTATTATTATTATTATTATTATTATGTTGTTGTTAAGCACTACATAATCACCATCTTCATTCTTCTTCTTCATTTTTCTTCTTCTTCATTCTTCTTCTTCTTCTTCTTCTTCTTCTTCTTCTTCTTCTTAAAATCTGTGTTATTATGCACAGGTCACCACTTACCTTGTATTATTATTTACTTTTATATAGTTTTTCCTTTTAAAACAGTCCAGTGTGCTTGACAGAAAGTGGAAAAGGGGAGTGGAAATCTAAGAAAATGTTATAATACAGAAATATAAAGTTCTGTATTAATATGCCCAGTAAGGAATCTATTTGTCAAAACATTTCCTGAATCTTTTTTGCTGTCTATATTGTTACAGACATACCTGCAGACAGGAATTTTGAAATAAATTACCAAAATAATGGTGTGTTATTTTGACAAATAAAATATGCAGAATTTTGCAGAATTTCTAAATATTGTGCACAGAATTTGCAACAAATGTGCACAGAAGTTTTCATTTTTTGGCGCAGAATCCCCTCAGGAGTAAAATCAGTTAAAAACAAAGTGCGGTTAAAAACAAATCCTGAAATTTTTCGCTAAAATTCATAATAAACGGAAATGCAGAATACTGCTAATATAGGACAGTGTATTTTAAGATTAAAGTATATTGACAGCCCATGGCAACCTGTTCTTGAGTCTAAATAGCCTATACAGTTTTTTCAACAAATGTTACTAGATTTTCTATTTGATATCTAGTGGTAAATATGGTGATTCCAGAGTGTATATACAGTACATACAAACACACATATACAGCTACATACATACACACATATACAGCTACATACATATATACAGTACAAACATATGCAGCACATATATTCTTTCTAATGTGCTACCTTAGCATCTGTTTTAAGATTTTCAGGTCACGTTTTAAATGAATTTTAGCATTATAAAAATATGTCTGCAATCGTTTTACATAACTTTATAGCTATTCCTCTTTTGTAAATGCCTTGAAAAAGACCTTCAGCCAAATGTCAAATATTAAAGCAGTGGACAACAAATGCATTATGCATATCAAAGATACAATCCCTAGGATATACTTCACAGATAATAATAATAATAATAATAATAATAATAATAATAATAATAATAATAATAATAATAATAATATGGTAGGGACGGGAATGGCATTTTCTCAGACAAGGAGGCTTTCTGTTGACTAATAAAGCATCTGTTTTTTGGTGAAACACTTGTAATTTTATTTTATGAGCTTTAAACAGCATTTTAATGACTGGATTGGGATGAAATAAGGGTAAGAAAAGAGGTAGTGCAGTTTTAATTTATCAATGTACACAAGGTGCAGGCAATAGCCTGTGGGTAACAGAATGTGATTTTCTACTCAAGTACATTCTCATGTTTTACTGATGAGATACTGATGAAACGCTCTTGTTCCCTCTACCATGAGCTTCATGCAACATCTGCTTCAATTGCACTATTGCTTGTTTTTTGTCAATAAATGTACTGAAAATGGAGGACCACTGATACTGTAAGAGGCTATTTCTATTCCTTGTCATATCAAAGTAGGCTGCCTTCTAAAACAAGAAATTGCATTTAAAATATGTACACAATTCTGCAAGTTATTGCAGCTAGATATTGCATTGCCTGTCTCTTATTGGTAATTCTGCTGTCTTTGCAATGCAGTAACAAAATGGATAGACAGCTAAAATTAAGAACCCAATCTGTATGTGTGTGGAATATTAATATCTATCTATCTATCTATCTATCTATCTATCTATCTATCTACAACAAAACATTAAAAACACCTGCCATAATTCTGTCAATAGGCTATAACCCTGGGTAGCCAGGACTGTACTGTCTCAATTTGACAACGGAGATACAGAACGATTTTATATAGAGTGTTCCCTTGCTATAAGGCTCTCGGTTATAACACGCCTCGGATATAACGCTCCTACAGCATGTCCCCCAATTCCCTATGTGATTCATGCAATATTTCTACAGTAAATACAGTACCGGTGTTGTTCAAACTGTAAACAACTTCTCAGTCTAACTTCCGTTTCTGTCTCTCCCTTTTGATACAATATCTGAACTGAAGAAAAGCTGCACTGGCACTTTATAACACAGACATCTTATTCAGCATTTGTTTTATAACTAAATAAATATTAGGCCTGTTACGTGGTTATCTTTCCTCACGTATTTACTTTTTTGTTGAGAGGAGCTGCGGCTTTCTCTGGGAGACAAGACGCTTCAGCTTCACTTCAGCCCCGCTCAGGCAGCCGAACCTGGGGCGAGCCCATTCCCTCTTCCCCTCGCCCGACCCGCTGTCCTTCTCGCACGTGGTTTGCTTGTCTGTCGCTTTGAACTGAACTCCCAACTGCCGTTTAGACAGGCTATTTATAGTTTAAAAACTGCTAATTAAAATGATCCATGAGTGGGAATGTTTGTTTTTTTTTGTAAAAAATATAGCATTGATTACTTGGTGCTTTATGCATGGTTAATTCATGGAACGTTACATTTTTACTGCACTATACGTCCATTATAGAGAGGGAGTTATTTTATTTGTATTTTAGTCAAATGTGTGTGTTATGTGTTCTGCAGCGCCCCCTACCCCTTTATAACACTCTTCGGTTATAACTCTCATATTGTGTGTCCCCCGAGACCCGCCTTATAGCGAGGGAGCACTGTATTACAAAATACATGTCATTCCCTTTGCACAGTAAGTACTGGTAAGCGACAAGTACTGTGTTTACAACCCTTTAAATACATGTGTGTGGTGTGTGTTGCATATTGCAGTTGTTTACAATTTATTGTCTAACTGATTGTCCTTGTGTTTGTTTGGTGTTGTGGCCATATGGATATGTGCCTGCCTATTTCTAACTAGCTACTTACAAACTGAGAACATTGAATAATTAAGCGGTTACCCACAGGCCATATGCAGCACATGCATTGACTACAGTATCAATGTGCCTTAATCCTTACGGTCAGTTTATACCAGTTTTGTTTCTTAGTTTCTCACGTACTCTGATTGTGCTTTAACTACAATACTTCCATGTGGGACCAGCGTAACTGTCAGATTAGCATGACATTTTGTCACCTTGGTCTGGGCTGGATTCAAATTTAAAAGTGAAAAGGCAACACTTTAAAGCAGCATTAATCCACTTTACCATTTTGTAGTCTCATCACTCTATCTGGTAGAATACATACCATACTAAACTGACATTTAATTCCACAGTCTCAGGTCTAAGATTTCCTGGCTAAGCTATAGCAGTTTAGAGAATGTTATTGATTCAGTGTCATCGCAAAGGGCACTCTGCTGAGACAGGGATCTGGGCAAAAAGGGTAAAAATAAGATTTTTATTGTCAACCCTCAACTGACCTGAAGATATATTTTATAATTATAGATCTACCTCTTTCAACGCTGGTATTGTTCACCTTGATTAGATCACTAGCAAAATGAAAAAAAGGCTCCCTGCATAACCATATAATAAAAATGAAAAGAAAACATCCCATTGTAAAGGTTTTCCATAGTAAAATTATAGCAAAGTGTAATAAAGCTAAAGCAGAGGTAAGCATTGTAAATAACTGAGGTATAGTAAAGCATGTTAATAAACATGGCAAACTATGCTAAATGCATAGTAAAACAATGGGAAAAGCATGAGAAAACTGCAAAAATAACATGGTAAACTTTTTTAAGGTTTTTGCATCGTCAAATCTGCACACTTCCATTAGGATTCTGGCAGCAATTAACACTGTCATAAAAATAAAATAACAGGATAACAAGGATTTAAATTGAAAGCAGAGATCAAAATGTTTTTGCTCCACAGCATAAGGCCAACCACATGTTTGTGATGGAGCAGAGCTAATTCTCATTAAGGTTCTCATTACAGTGCATTTTGAAGAATGTGGATGAGCGCTTGTAAAAGCAAAGCACTGAACTATTTTGAGAGTTTGTAAACTGAGCTGCTGGACACCAACTATCGAAATGTCTCTATTAATCAGCTACATTGTAAAGTATTCATTCTCTAATGAAGTATTGGAGATCCACCTACATGGAGTAATACGCATCAGCAGGGCAGCATAGTTGCATACAGTTAAAGCTAGATATAGAAAACCCATTATAGGTTAAATCTGATGATTTACTGCTAGACCATGGACAAGTCACTGCGTATCATTGTGCTTCAGTACTTAAGTTTTATTCTAGTACACACATAATCGTTTTGTGATCTTGATATTTAGAGTCTATAAGGGGGACATAGTGAAACAAACGGAAACAAAAGCATTTTACAGTAATTGTGGCTGACCTCCTAATTTTCAGAAATGTTAGTAATGGCTATGTTCTCAACGACTTTTGGCACGCAGAGTTGGAAGTTCTTTTTTTTCGATTTTTTGATGTCATCATCGTACAGTGTTAAATCCCAGGTGACAATCTGAAGAATTATCACTGAAACTCAGTATGAAGAAAGAAAATGCCAACCAGGTTAAGAGCAGAGGTACATCAGTGCTTCCCCATGATTGTCAAGATATACTGTTTTTTCTCAGAAATTTCACAACAGACCTCTGAAAAATCACAAAACAGGTTAATCTGTTTATACTGTACACATTATTATAAATATAAATTAGAAATACAGTATAAAGTTGCTATACACACTAGACTATCACTGATAAAACCACTCAAAGTTCAGCAGCAAGCTAAACGTTCCATGAAGCTCAATCAATAAAACCTTACCTTGCGGGCCTCACAATCATAGCATTGAATTTCACTGTTGGAAACTATTTTAACACAAAGGTACTTCTCCTATAATAATTACAGTCATTACAGCCTTTTTTTGAAAATGTAATGGGTTTGGAGTTAACAATTGTATAGCTTTTACCTGACATTTTGTTTTAAAAATTCATATTACAGTGAAGCTATGGAGACTGGTGGTCGCATTGCTGAGTGAAGAGGGGTAACCACTTAACAAACACAATAATAGCACATAGATCAACAAATAAACAATGGAATTAGTAGTCGCAGTAGCATAGTGGCACAACTTTTGCACTGTACATTAATACGTGTATTTTGTGCTACCTGGGAATCTTAAAGTAAACATATAACAAATCATTATTAATTAAATGTAACCACCCTCAGAGATGACCAGTGACATCTGAAATATTAGTAAAGCCCCCCGTAATTACCATAAACTGACACCCACTTAGTGGTAAGATTGTTGTAAACCCATTTTAAATTAAAAAAGGACAGGGTCAAATGGATTTTTATTCAGGAATGCCAGCTGTGCATTTAGATTTCCAACACTCACCATTTCCCTTTTTAAGACTAACCCTATGGCACTGCTAGCCTTATATGGGTTTTTAGAAAGCATTGTATCTTAGCATTAAATAACTGCACACAGAAATCGTTTGAATGTAATTCTAGGATATATGTATGTATATACTTTATGTATGCATGTTTTGTAGTCAATTAGCTATTATTTTCACAGATTCATATTTTAAAATTCATAGTAATAGGCCCCTATCTGTTGCTCCAGGGCTGTATGTGCTGTCCAAAGTCCTGTAAAATTTAAAGAATGCTTGGTATCATACTTAAATGCCATATATAAAAACAAATAAGTGATATTCACAAAAAAATATTCAAAAGCAATTAATGGGACATTACAAATGTTGCTTCTCATATGCTTTTTTATGACAAAACAGTACTGGGTAAGTACATTTTTTCCACTAGTTGAGAAACACGTTTTTGTTGATCGACTGTATTTGAGTACTATTTCGGGTCTGAAATATTTTCTTCAAGCCGATTTGATGGTCATGTCATAAAACTAACCCCTAAATGCCTCAGGCTGGTTAAGTCTTAAGCTAGTTTTGCAATTGCAATCCTGTAAATACGAAAATTAGACACACAGCTAAATCCAGGGTGGTAACCTTGAGCAGAAGTGGTGACCTGATTTTTCTTTTTTCTTTTTCTGAAACAGAAATAATATAGCAAATTATATATATATATATTTTATATTATTTATATTATTATATTATTATATTATTATTATATTATTTTTATAGTGCTCAGGAAGTAAAACAGAAATCATAAATAAATTATTATTATTATTATTATTATTATTATTATTATTATTATTATTATTATTATTATATCATATTTTAAATATTGACATTTTGCAGTACTGTAAACTCCTATGTACATGTACAGGTTAGTAACCACTGTTCAATCGAAAGTCCCCTTCAGTATTTTTCCTCTGAGCTATAAAAAAAAAAAAAAAAAACATCCCAGAACAAAATTCCGGCTGTTCCCCTGTGGGTGACACTGTGTGTATATATATATATATATATATATATATATATATATATATATATATATATATATATATATATAATGGTAGAGCAATAAACCTTGAATTGAATTGGGCCCTGTAATGTCATTGGATAGGGGTGCCCCAGTGATGCTGCAAAAATCTAAGAGGGAGTATCTGTTAATATGCACATCATGGACAAATCACAAGATTACAAAATATTTCATTCGGCAGTATTGGTAGCAACTCTATTCCCACCCCCTTCAAACAACTACACTCATAAAATTGACATGGTTTACTGTAAAGGCTTTTAGTTATTTTAGACAGTTAGGAAGCTGATAATGGCATAAAATGTACTGCAGTAAATAATGTTGCTCATTGCTTTTAAATAGCATCAGATTGCTTAGTGTTGAATTCTGCAGCCGAATGGACCAGTAAATGGCCTAATTAGTAACAAGTGCATGCAGTTTTGATATTATCTGTAAGGCAGAAAAAAATATTAGGCATCAGGTGGAATCCTAGAGCTAATAAAGAGAGGATAACCTCATTAGTTGTCAGACGTGCCTGCCCAGTTATTTCAATTATAAGCTGTTATTACCCACACATACGATGAGTCCCACAAGGGGACAGGGCTTTCATTTTAAAATACCTTGAAGCACTTCTAAACATAACCTTACTAAGAATTTGTTTGAATTTGAACATGGGGTTGGATAGTATGTTTGGTTTTTTATTATTTTTTATTTTAATTTTAAATGATAAATAAGTATATAGTTGCAAAATGCTTACATAATCTGAATTAGATTGCTAAAAAGCATGTTTTTTAACTGTTGTATTAGATTACACTTCTTTTTACACCAATGGAACCCTGAGCTGAGGGGATTTTTTTTAAAGCAATAACACCACCCATTTCAGGTTTTACCTGGAACATCCTGGAATTTAAAATCTGTTTTCAGAGGCCAAAGTGTTCATTACCGTTAAAACCTGTGTCTAAAGCCCTGACCACACTACATAACCGATCTCGAGAGCCATACTCAAAAATGTTTTAATTAATCCAGCTCAAAGCATCCACACTAAAGTACCGTTTCAATTTGGTTACAGTTCCTAGCAAGGCAATGGACTGTGCGACTTAATATTATTATTATTATTATTATTTATTTCTTAGCAGACGCCCTTATCCAGGGCGACTTACAATTGTAAGCAAATACATTTCAAGTGTTACAGTACAGGTAATACAATATGACATATAATATGACATTATCCCACCATGCACTGCATTTTATGTATACAACCCGGCAAATATGGAACCCGTGCCCACAGAAGACATAGCACTTCTTTGCATTAACATTATGGCTTTGTTTCTTAAAAACAAATCATAATGTGTGTGTTTCGTTTTGAACTCTGAAGTTCTCCTTTACCGATTTCATCGCTCCAGACATCAATGTGCCTTGATTTCGGCATCTGATCACTTCGCTCCATGATCCACCATTTTACAACAAGCCTCAGAAATTGTATACAGTACAGCAGTATTGATAGTCATTCTCAACGCCTTCAGGCACTTGTAATGTCCACATGCCAAAACTTATCGGAAAGCATTCTGGGATATTGGAGGATACACAAAAAATGTAATTTGGTATTACAGCGTCCACACTTCTAACAAACCACACAACCTGATGCAATCTAATTTAAAACCGAACTCAAGACTATAGAGGTGGTCTCAAGTACGGTATTAAATGCTGCGTAGTGTAAATACTGACCATATTATTCTGCTAAGAAATAAATAAATAAATAAATAAATAATATTTAGCACTTTTAAGCTGGGTTAAAAGCAACTAATCCGGTTTAAAAGTATGGTGTGGACAGGGCCTAAGTCACACCCCTTGTTTGGTTTGTAATTTTAGAAATGCATATTTTGCAAAGTAAAATATTTAATAAATCAACAGCCATATCCAGTTTAATTCCAGAAAGGAAATTACATTTAAACATGTATTTTTCTGTCAGTAACTTGCTGCCCTTAAAGCATTGCTGCTCCATGCCAGGAACTTTCTGTCAAATAAGTATATTAGCTGCACCACAATATAAGTCCCTCACCCTTTTCCTGTACCCCACATACCGTTTAGAATATTTTTTGTGTTTCACTCCAGATTCAGGCATAAGGATTAACATCTAGAATGTTTCTCCAATATTTGTGGCATATACTGTATATTTGTGTTTATAATGCCTAATTCTTACTTTTAAAAATATATATTATTTGGTGCCTTCATAGTGAATTGGATGTCCTCAGACCACTGAATGACCATGGAATAAACCTTTTAGCACAGCTTTAACAGCACCATTTGCTATAGACTATTACATAAATTACTGAGATAGATTTTATGGTAACACTTTACATTAAGTTTACTTACTGTGCATTTAGATAGTAGATACATAGTAAATGCATCTGTACTTACACATAATTACAGTGTTATTATGCATAGTTACAATGTACTTAACAGTCACATCTTTTTAGTACGATATATGCAAGTAAACAATTGTATCAGAAAATGGTGAGGGTTAGGGTTAGTTTTAGAGTTAGGGATAGGATTAGAGTTATATCAAGGAAAAAAGATATATATATATATATATATATATATATATATATTTTGTATATATATATATATATATATATATATATATACAAATTAAGTACATTGTAACTATGCATAATAACATTGTGATTATGTTTAAGTATGCATGTAATTACTAATAATTACTATATAAATACACAGTAATTAGAGACACAATGTTGTTACCAATTTTACTTTAGGCAAGAGATATTTCAATTTCAAGTGCATTTCTGTGACTCGCACCCCTTAGCCCTTTTATGTACTCACTGAGGTCTATTAAATTAGGTAATTTGTGCAACATCATTATATGTTTGTGTGCATTCTGAATAACCATGTGGAAGTAAATACCTGTATTCTGTAGTTTCACAACTCTTCATCAGGCAGCTGCAAACTAGTGTGTGTCTGAGCCAGGACTTAACTCTTTAACCTCCAAAAGTCCTTGATAGCTTTGAGTATAGATATTGAAAACACACACACACACACAAAGTACAACATGTATATGCATATAAATGTTTGCTGATTGAAAAAGATTAGAAACATCCTCTTATAATCTCATGACTAGTACTCTCAGCCTGAGCCAACTGCCCAGCTCTTCCTAAACTCACGACCAGTGAAGTAATGAACCACTGGCAGGTGGGGGAATGTTGGGTTAAAAATTAGATTGATAGAATTTAAATAAAACCATACCGTCACCATGTAAAAATACATGTTACCTAGTGCTAAAGACTGTTTTAAAATAGCATACACCTCATTGCAAAAAAAAAAAAAAGAGTCATGGCATTTACAGGGAGATTTCCAATGCTTTTTCTCAGCCTCAGTTGAAATAAGACCTTGGGGCATATTGAATTTTAAATTGTATTGCGCTATATCCCCACAGTGATAGTTGGTTATTTGTATAGTCACAGGTTGCCCTTCATCCTACCAAATCTAAAAAGATCTGTAAAAAGAATTAAGGGCCACCTTTTTATTTTCTAACCATCTGGAAATGCCACTGTCAGTTTTGAAATGGACTCGATCAATGTGCAGCTTACTATATAATAAAACCAGGGGTGTGTATTGCAAAAAAGACAACTGCTGATGGCTAACCATCCAAATTTAACAAATTACTATGTTTCTCAGAAATTGACAATCTGGTTTTAATGTCCAGTATATTGGGTACATACATTATTGTGCATAAAATGTTTGTACACATTACTCAGTACCATAGGAGTATTTGCATGCTGCCACAACTATATGTAAACCATTCCAAGATACACAAAATACCACTAGCTTATAGTTTTGTTCTTGAAAGCAAAACTTAAAATACTACATAGGAACGTCTTTGAAGAGCAATAAATATGACACCCTGCATTTTGTTTGTGGACATTTGAGTGATTGATCAGGTAATGTGCCCATTTTCTACACCCAGCTAGCATGCCTGAATCATATTCCAGAATAACCGAATGACCGTTTATGATTCAGTTATGTTTAGCAGGGTAATTACATAGTTGGGCTTAGATGGGTGAGGTCATTTTGTAAGGGTTCAACATTTATGTTCTGATTGACTATAATTTTCTTCAATGTTGTATTTACATACATGTCTTTGCCATCATATCTTCGGCTTTTTATCTTTTTTTTTATATATATTCTAGGTTACCTTGGGTTTGTACATTAATGTGTGCAAAAATATATTCTAATAATATACAATCTCTTCATGATGTTTATTAGCATCAGGTTATTTTTGACATGCTTCAGTTCACTAGAATGAATAAAAAAGAAAACGCAAATTGAGCGTCACTATCCGAAATCAATTTGAGACCCTCATTATTGTGTGATGTTATATATAAAGAATAGGGTACTGTATGATATAGACTAGTAAAGCACCATAAGCAGAAATGATGATGTTCATGAGCGGGAATCGGAGCTGTGTGTTATGCACGATCTGAAAGGGATTTCTTATTGGTGTATCAGTATATCTGTGACCAGAAATTATAGTACATGGCAGTATACTGCTTTAGAGAAAGAGAAAAATGAGTCAACACATGATATTTAACACTATTCTGACAATGAGTATTAAATAGCTAATAAGCAACAAGGAAATGATGGACATTAATAAAAAGGAATCTGCAAGGATTCATTAAAACTCGATCAGAAGCCTCAAGTGAATTCATTTAAAATTCTCTGAAATAGAAAACGCAAACCATTTTACTTTCCGTTAACTGAACTAAAACATATATTTCAGGGCAAACAGCAATCATAAATTACATTTATGACACGTAAGGTTGCTGACTGCTGAGTAGGGAGCACACAGTAATGGTGTTAATATGCACTCCAGCTTGATTGTGTGCACTCCCAACATGCTGTAATTCCACACTACAAATCTTTACATGGCAGTTATATTTTAATTAATGTGATTATGTGCTGCCATTAGAGAGCCCTCCTCCAGTTTATTTCTGTGCCAAGCCCGTAAATGCCAGTAAACCATTAACATAAAATGTCTGTTTGCTTATTAAATTCATCTGCACAATTATGTAGGATTGCTTTTGGTGATTCGCTATTGTAAAAAAAAAACAAAATGGGGGAGAGAGTCCAATTCATGGCCTCTCGTAATTATCCAATGTAATTAAGTATAATTTATAAATCCCCCTCAAAAGGGAAATTAACAATTTTAGCTCATTAACAAGAAAATGTATATAGCCCGTTACCACCATCATTTGCAGCCCGCCTGGAAATACGGGCCAACTTCACTATAACGAACCCTTCTTATAACGAACACCCATTTTTAACGATCCCAACAGCGAGAACCGGTTTTTTCAATGCAAGTTAGCCCTATTAGAACGATCATGTAAAGGATCGACCCGGACACAACGATCTCAGTACTGACTGACACTGAACTTTCTCCAGTGTCAAGTGTGTTATTCTCTCAGTGAAAACAAAGACCATGGTTGACTAATTCAAAGATAACGCTAATTCAAAGATGACCTATTGTAGTACGAATCATGCATGATGAATGCAATCATTGCCTGTCAGTCATTTTCACACAAACTGCAACTAGGCAACGGGCGTGTGGAGCAATCTACGCTGGATAGGTTTTTCAATAGAAACGACATGTAATTACTGTATTCAGCATGTAAGTGTACTTTCTTTTTTCATTTCTTTACTGTTTTCTTTTAAACATACCTGTAGCAGGGCGATTGCCCTGCACAGGGGTAAATTAGTGTTGGTGTTTATATGTGGAAACAGGTTTGTTTTGTGTGCTTTTTGGAGTTGTTATGTTTGATCAAATGATTGTTTACAGACGGGCGCTCGACTGAGACGTGTTGCCTGCCAGGTTTGGTTGAGAGGAAGGGCAGCAAGTGATTGGCTTTGCCAGTCCTCAATCAGCAGGTGGGCGGGTCTCCACCATCAGCATAAAGAATTCCGGTGGGGATCGTTCTGGGTGACTGCAACGCCATGCTACACAGAGGGGTGCTGTGCACACTCAGGAAGAGAGCGTCACCCTGCGTGGCACCTTTTATTTGTAGTTTTTGTACTGTGTTTTATTTTGCCTTTTGTACAGTCTTCTGTATGTGTCCTCTGTGCGTTATCATCGTTGGTAGCATCACATGACCCGTTTGTTTACGTTCTGTTTTGTGTTTAATAAATCCTGCGTGCCTGTGCCGGCGTTTCAATGCCAACTCCCATGTCTCTCTGTCTTGCAATGCGGTTATCCACACATGTGACACGAGTACATTGTCACAATACCGTTTAAATGTTGATCAATGTGAAGGAATCTTCATAAAAGTACTATATATTGATGTTCAATTCAAATTTGCCGTTTTGTCATTATTCTGATAACGACAACCCTATTATAGTGAACACCCTGATATAACGAACATTTCTCCAGGTCCAATGGGGTTCGTTATAGTGACATTAGCCTTGTGTATTATTATTATTATTATTATTATTATTATTATTAGTATTATTATGATTTATTTCTTAGCAGACGCCCTTATCCAGGGCGACTTACAATTATATGGTTACAGGGTACATTACATATGCATTTTGCACAATAATCTATCCAGGCAGATGATTGAAATGGGAGACAGAATGGCTGGTATAATAGAGAGCAAAGAAGATCTACTGTTTTCATTTATCTTCACACAGATATAAGTGTTTTGTCGTTATCTTGTGCATAAGGATTCATTATTCTGATACTCTGTTACATTGCCTCATAACATCGTCCCAATAAGCCTGCAGGGCACAAGAGCACTTATCATTCCTGATGTCTGCTGAATCATTTAAAACAAGATATAAGTGAAACAATTAAAATGATATTGGCTCACAATTATATTTATAGCTGGCAGGCATAATGAAACAGTCTGAATTGCAGGAGGTGGGGGGTTAGTGGATGGCAATTGTGTAATTCAGAGACAAGAGAAACCTCTAATGAAAAACTAAATTGCAGGAGCGCATTAATTGTACTAGAGCATTTCATTTAATTGAGAACAAGGCAGAGTTTAAAAAAAAAAAAAATCACGTTATCAAAATTTTATGAACCCTGCAAAATACTGAAAATACAGCGTTGCTTGTCGCTTATTTGAGCTGTCAGAAATAAAAAATGTGAAAGATGATACTTTAGCTTTTACTACAGCAGGCTAATGCATTATTTAATGAGTTTAGCTAGTTAACATGGATTTTATTGGGGTGAAACAGCTTTAGCAGCAGTGCAGAGTTCCCAATGTGCAGTGAATAGACATATATCTAGAGTTAAGACACTAAGCTATGAAATCCAGGTTAAAGGCATCAATACAACATGAACACGCTGGCTTGGAATAGATAATGTAGAGAATATTGCTCCATATGAATACTCTGGATCATTAGCTCTGGGATGTGAGTTCAAGATCAAACCAGAGGCATGCTGGGTTTCAATTAAAGTGACTTATAAATATAAACTATTAGAAGGGGAAAAATGTACATTAATATAGAGGTAATTTCAAGATTAGAAAAAAAGACACAAGAGTAATAAGAAAACCTCTTTTTATTGCAAACCAGTGTGAATGAGCTCTCTCGCTCTCTGGTAATAAAACAAAACTCCATGGGGCCCTCTTTGAAAGCTAGACAATAGAGTGTTTAAACAGCGACTATTTAAATTGTATAACACCAGTGCATACAATAAAAAATGGTTCATTTCAAGTTGAAAAAAAGATTTATATGTATGGTTGTTGGAGATAGTGCCTGTGTGTGATGGAGACAATATACACAAACTGAAAGTAAAAAAAAAAGTGCTGTTAAGCGGTTTATTTATTCCACTCGTCTCTGTAACTTCTGTACAGCCTTTATTTATATTATTCTAGGGCCATCCTGTGCTTGTGAAGGAAACCAGGTGCAGGTAGCCACGTATTGGAATTTTCCCCGAGCTCACTCGGCAGGTTCCGGAACACTCCCGAAGTAACTCCTGTTTCCCCAGCTATCTGTCGGGCACTGTCGTGTCATTAAACCAAAAGGTTAGACTATCCACAAATACAGTTCACTGTTTGTGTAGACCGGGCTCCTCTCCACTATCCTGACCTCCCCAGCATGACCAAATCCCTCAACCACACACTCCCCTTATATACAACAGACCCCACCCATTGAATCAGTCCTGCACATATCCCTAGGGAACAGGTGCAGCTAATACGACAATGACTCATCAACATGGTGTTTGAAGCATATGTGTGGTTTTACCTCTCCCAAAATGGCTGCCCCAACCGGACATTAGACTTGAGGTCCACGCCATCTTGGAGAGGGTGGAGGTAGATGTCATGAGTTGTGAGGAAGTAAATACTGTAAGGAGGGCTAATGAGTAAAATATATCACAGTGGAATAGCTTTTACAAAATCCTGTTAGATGTCAAAATGAACTTTGGCCTGCACATCCAATAATATTGCAGTAACCCTTAACATCTCTCTCTCTCTCTCTCTCTCTCTCTCTCTCTCTCTCTCTCTATATATATATATATATATATATATTCAGTCAATTCTCATTAAAACAAACTCGCATTAGTTGAATTTGCTGATACTTTAAATTTTCTACATGGTTCCAGCCTTGTAAATTACTTCTTATGATACGCATTCACTTAACACAAATTTTCTGTTAGTGCACATTATTTTGGAGCTCTCCCAGGGAAGAAAAATCTGAATAAAATCAATATTGGGAAATGTATTAACTTGCATCCAGATTAGCACCTCTCTTCTGCATTTCAGTGTTGTTTTGAGGCTACTGATCCTATGATGCCATAGTTCTCACACATCAATGCCATTTCCATGAAGCAGTGCAAAAATATGGATTATCTTTGCAGGCAAAAGTGGATGTGTTGAAAACAGTGGATAATGCACCACCATACAAGAAAAAAAAAGATGTTGCTTCAGATTTCAATGTTCCCATGAACACTTTGTCAACCATTCTGAAAAACTGGGGTTCAATAATACAGGCCTATGAACAGCACACTGTTGATGCAAGATGTTGGCGTGTCCGATTTGCTCAATACCCTGATGTTGAGGACACCTTGCTTCTGTGGTTTAAAAATGCCTGTGATCAGAATGGGACATGCATGTTTTCATTAAAATGCACTGTTCTTTTAAAGTTACTTGAAATTTGATTTAACTGTAACTGTAACTTCAGTAAAAACTGACAGAATGCATTTGGCTTAGGCTCCTGATAATACTCTTTTTTTTGCTGATCCCTTCAAATTCGTATTAACGAGAATTGACTGTATATATATAAATGGCAACTTTAACACTGCATCACATATTTAAGAATACATATTTTGTTTTTGCTAGCAGAATGATTAAAGAAAATAGAGCAACACACCTAGCACAAGACCATGCTGCCAAGGAACAGGAAGACAGACTAATTGGACAGGTATTACTGCAATACTGGTTATTTGAATATGAACCCATTATGTCACAGGATTACTGGAAGGCGTGATATCCAAACTGTTGAACATTATCCCACCACTTAAAAGCAAAGAGGGATTTACTGCTGTCATACTCTGGGAAAAATCAAGATCATGAAAATCATAGCACTGAAGCTTATAGCAAAGCTCCTGAAAATTCCATAAGCCACTACTGAGTACACTGACAAGCACAGGAAGAGGTTATGGCAAGCCATTGAAAAAGATTTTTTTGTAAAAACACTTTGTCAAAATAAAGTTTACCCTATTATATTAAAAATAACTTAATGGAATATATACTGTCAAGCAGCTCACTATAGTTATACTTCAAACATATCTGGCATGGGTTATGTAACAAGTTGGAAACACCAAAAGGACGCTGTCTCTGTCAAATTAGGCAATCCCATGGCACATGATGTACAGTCATCCATGAAGGTGTCCCGGGTGACATGTCAACTATGTAATCGCGAGTGGTGCCAAGAAATAATTACGTGCACAGCTGCTGCCTGCATCTTCAATAGTGCGTGTGAGTACCTCTTGCCAAGAAGCCATCCCGCTAGACAACCACTGCAAACCGAGGGACTGAGGGAGGGATGCTCTGTCTGCCGTCCAAGCTGAGGATCATTTACAGATTAACATTATCCACACCGCAGTGGTAGGTGTAGTTAAATTGTCTTTGAAAAAATAATATCCACATAGCCATATATTCCTAGAGTTTTTAAGATTCACACCAGCGGAAGACTACAGCATTTAATCTATTTTGCAGAGAATATTTAGGAAAATTCTTTATATAAACTTTAGAACTTAAATAAAGATTTGATATCATCTTTTTTCCCTTTTTATTTTAAAGACAGCTGTCTATAATATTATGTAATGGAGTCACAGATTACTCCTCAAACCATGACAATCTGCAACACAACAGCCAGCATTTGACTCTCAACATTCCCTAAATACTTCTGTTATGGTGGCAGGATATGAACTAAAATTGTTCACTCGTAGATCTAGGTGCTAGAGAACTAGGAGAATTTATGTTGTTGTTTCTCACATGACTAATTAATTTGTCATGCAAATATCAGAATAGCAGTCATATATATATATATATATATATATATATATATATATATATATATATATATATATATATATATATATATAAGATTGACTTCTCCCTGTTGCAAGTCTATTTCAGTCAAATAGGCAATACAGAATTCAAGAGAGTTCTGGTAATATAGCAGCCAAACAACAAGTTGCATCGTACAGACTGCTTAAAAAGTCTTGGCCCATTGTAAGGTATAATATGCCATCACTGTAAGATTACAACTTTTGAAGTACAGTTAAAAATCAAACAGTTATAGTTACTGCAAGTGCAATAAGACACCATGCACTGTATGGCATGCTGAAAACAGTGATTCTTCCACAATCTTCATATGGGAGGTTTGCCCTCCTGCAGTCAGTGTGTCTGGCCACAACACTGCAACTGCTTTGCAAATGTGCCTCAGTTGTGGAGTGATTGCCTTATTTGACACAGGGAGCGTACGTCTTATGTTTATTAAATATGCATTAAAGTGACCATGTCTGTCTATTTCTGTAAATTAAATTAAAACAAAGCAAGTGTTGCATCAATGAAATAAGTTTTGTCTTGGCAGCCCAAGTGGCCCTTCACCCCAGTAACAGTGTTGTGGCAGTTGTTCATAATTGTTTTTCACTGTATTAGCAGTATATAGGCTTTGAATGTAATCAAAGCCAGAAATTTCAATTCATTTATGCAGGTGGCATTTGTACCCAAGGATGTGTTCCATTAGGCAGCAACAGATGAATAAGGAAAAACCTTCTGCAGGGTGGACTCCACCACTACTGTGTGATCAAAGAGTACTACATTTGACCCACCCATACAACATACGCCACCTAATGGCAAGACCTCAACGTGGTTATGTCAGTTATTATACAGCTCAACAGAGTGTTATTGAGTATACAAATAACAGGGATAAATTGTACCCTTGAAGAAAATTACACTAATATACTGTAGCAAGACAATTCTTCTTGTTAATTTTGTTGACCAAATAGGTGTATACAAAAATGACATAAGAGAAGCTTGCTTTGGACTGGTTGCTGGTGCAGAGTAGGAAACGGATGAGATAGAACCTCAAGCAGAAAGTTATGGGTTCATAGGATTCACAGTTATGATGCCCTAAAAACAAAAATAACTGCAAATGTGTCTGCATAAAACCCAATTACCATATCTATGTAGACACATGGATGTGCAACAGACATATGTGCAATTATTGTGTCTTTTATTCTCCATCACTGTTATACAGTACTCCTGTTTAGTACAGTTTCAGTAAAGCCGTGTGGAAACCATTGGGAGCTTAAAAGATCATAAATGTATGATAGGGTTGCTCTAAAGTTGTAATGTCATACCTGATGAAAAGATATTAAAAATGAAATATTCAAAACAATTTAAAAACATTGGGACTACACCTTAAATTCTATTGGCTATTGAGAACTATGACTCAAAACTATGATTCAAAACAAATTATCTTCAGTGGTACAGCAATGTAAGGGAACTCAGTGTACTGTATAACAGCTACAATGGTATGACTCAATAGTACAATTACCAGTGTGGTTACATTTTCATATTCTGGCATACTAATCTATCCATGGTCCCATGAACAATTACACTCCATACAGTATAGAACAAATTACAATTTTCAAAGAAGCAATGCAATAATGATACTTTGAGAAGTTTTTTTTTTCTCTTTCCTAAAAGAATTAGGCAGAACATACGCCTGCTGTAGGAAATAAGATGTTTATATTTTTTCCACCCACACAGGCTTAAATATATTACCAGTTAAAATAATTGACATTTTTTATATTATCAGTCCAGTTTCATATGTCAAAAACGTGTATTTTAAAGAAAGTGAATATGATGATGGTATTTATTTAAAGGTTTTAGTGCCGTATTTTTTAAAAGCTCCCTCCAAAGAAACTGGTAACGGGGTAGAACACATGTGCCTGCACCCTGACGTTTCGTATAAAACTAGCAGCAGGATGCAATCTCCTTAACAACCTCCATTTTAAGCAGGTGCAGAACTTGCAGTTTGGTGCGTTGATGTGGTAAACTTACTTTCTAATCACCCTGTTTTACAACAGGCTTTTCCCCCTTCCATTTCCCAATTGAAGATGGTTTGCTCCTGAACATGATGCATAAAAATTAAAATGAAAGAACACTAACAAGTTATAACAAGCAGACATCATACTTTTAAGAACACACAAAAGATTAGATAAACTCTCATAACATGTGCTTCTGTCTATACACCTCAGTACAGGGGTCGGCAACTTGTTGCTCGCGAGCCGCATGCGGCTCTTTGATTAGATAGGTGTGGCTCTTTAATAATATATAACACTCCCCATAATCAACAAAGAAGTGTTCATTTTTATCTGTCCGGGGAGAGATGTCATACAAATAAAGCATTCTGAATTTGAAAAGGATGCGCATGCGGTATGAATTTAACTTAGAGCGGATGGTACAAAATCACAGACATAGAGACACCTGTCTAAATAAATTCAAGATAATTCAACAAAAAAAAAAAAGCTTTGTGGAAATAGTTTAAAAAAGAGAAAGATCAAAGATAAACATCAAGGTTTCAAAGGAGAATGGATTGAATATGCATTTATCCCGAGTTTGGCTGAACTCCCGCAATACCTAATTCCATCCACCCATTATCTGTAACCACTTAATCCAATAGAGGGTCACGGTGAGCCAGAGCCTAACCCAGCAGACATAGGGCGCAAGGCCAGACCACACCCTGGATGGGACGCCAGTCCATCACAGGGCAACTAAGGGGCAATTTAGAGAGGTCAATCCACCTAGCCAGTACTCAGAGTACCCAGAGGAAACCCATGCAAACACGGGGAGAACATGCAGACTCCACACAGACAGAGCCCTAAGACCAGAATAGAACCCAGGACCCTGGAGCGCTAACTACCACGCCAACGTGCTGCCCGCAATGCCTAATTTGGAATGAAAAACTTGCCAACAACAAAAAATCAAATATTGAAAGACATTTTTCAACAAAACATGTCAAATTTGCTGAAAAGTATCCAGCTGGCGATGCAACAAAAAAAGCTGTCAAGGAGTTCCAATGCAAAGCAGAGCGCACAAAGTGTACATTTGCTCAATGGGTAAAATCATCAAACATCATCAATCTCTTCAGTGATTTTAAAAACAAAATCGTAATTTTTTTTTGAGATATGCCATTATCTGCTAAGACTGTAAGAGACAGAACTTAGTAATTCAGCACCGTTTTTTTTCTATTGCTTGCAATGAGTCATTACCCTTCTTGGAAAATATGTGAATTCACAAGGCCCTCAAGAAGAACTGATCAGATTATTGCCACTCACAAACTCACGGGGAAGATATCGTATCTGCTGTCACTGATTACTTGAAGATGGCCAAGATGGCCGCTGTTTGCACAAGCCACAAAACACCAGAGATGGAGTCTCGAGACCCGGTCTCTGTCTCAAGGCCGATCTCGAGGCCACATTTTAAGGTCTTGGTCTTGGTCTGGGTCTCGGCACGTCGGGTCTTGGGCTTGATAGCAGGCAGCAAGCAGAGTGGTCTCATTCATCAACATTCTCAAGATTATTTTATTTCCTTGATTATCATATATCCTTTTTATCCTTCAAAATTCACTCACATTTATACATTGACAGCTATTAAATACAAAATAATGTAGCCATTATACTCTAGAGCAGCATTCAAATTACTAAATTTAACACATCAGACTTTGTGCTGCTACAGCGTTTCTCAAAATTGCGTTAGAAACACAAATGCCTACAAATATGATTATCTGTACATACCTGTCAAGTCTTCTGTTGTGATTAGGACCCTCCCATTTTTAAAACCAATCTCCCGCCTGGGACCCGTTTAATCTAGACAAGTTTCTCTTCTCAAAGAGCTGAAATGGCATCGAAGCAGCCGCCATCATTCAGTTTGCCTACATCAATTGATAAACATAATAATAAATGGACGGTAAAGTGCAAGCATTGTAACACAAAGGTGACAGGGAATTTCTTTTTCTAGGTAAGCCAGTTGTTTTACATGCGTATAGCTGTTATATCTAGCTAAACCGTCTTCATCTGGGGGCGCCTGATCATAACACCACATCGAGCGTGTGGGTGTGTATTCCTAAGTGAATTGATTGTAACTGGAAAAAGTCAATAGAACACATTTTTCAGTTGTTGCATTTTTTGTGTTTATTTTGTTTGACAAAAGAAAAATAGCTTTCAAAAAATAAATATTTGTTATTACCATTGTTGTTGTTGTTGTTGTTCTTCTAGCAAGAGTGTATTTAGTTTATAAGGTTGGTTGCAACAAAAATATATTGGTTTCAGTCTTGGTCTCGCTCTCTGTATGCTTGGTCTGGGTCTTGGTATGTTTGGTCTCGGTACATTTGGTCTCGGTCTCGGTACGTTTGGTCTCGGTCTCGGTACGTTTGGTATCGGTACATTTGGTCTCGGTCTCGGTACGTTTGGTCTCGGTCTCGGTACGTTTGGTCTCGGTCTCGGTCTTGGTCTTGGTATGTTTGGTCTTGGTCTCGGTACGTTTGGTCTCGGTCTTGGTATGTTTGGTCTCAGTACGTTTGGTCTCGCTCTCAATACGTTTGGTCTTGGTCTCGGTACGTTTGGTCTCGGTACGTTTGGTCTCGGTCTCGGTCTCGGTCTTGGTCTCGGTATGTTTGGTCTCGGTCTTGGTATGTTTGGTCTTGGTCTCGGTACGTTTGGTCTCGGTCTTGGTATGTTTGGTCTCAGTACGTTTGGTCTTGCTCTCGATACGTTTGGTCTTGGTCTCGGTACGTTTGGTCTCGGTACGTTTGGTCTTGCTCGCGATACGTTTGGTCTTGGTCTCGATACGTTTGGTCTTGGTATGTTTGGTCTCGGTCTTGGTACGTTTGGTCTCGGTACGTCTGGTCTTGGTCTCGGTCTTGGTCTCGGTACGTTTGGTCTCGGGCTTGATCTTGGTCTCAGTCTTGGTCTCAGTACGTTTAGTCTTGGTCTCAGTCTTGGTCTCAGTACGTTTGATCTTGGTCTTGGTATGTTTGGTCTCGGCCTTGATCTTGATCTTGGTCTCGGTCTCGGTCTCGGTACGTTGGGTCTCGGTCTCGGTATGTTTGGTCTCGGTCTCGGTACGTTTGGTCTTGGTCTCGGTATGTTTGGTCTCGGTATGTTTGGTCTCGGTCACGGTAAGTTTGGTCTCGGTACGTTTGGTCTCGGTATGTTTGGTCTCGATCTTGGTCTCGGTCTCGGTACGTTTGGTCTCGGTATGTTTGGTCTCGGTCTCGGTACGTTTGGTCTTGGTCTCGGTATGTTTGGTCTCGGTACGTTTGGTCTCGGTCACGGTAAGTTTGGTCTTGGTACGTTTGGTCTTGATCTTGGTCTCGGTCTCGGTCTTGGTATGTTTGGTCTTGGTCTCGGTACGTTTGGTCTTGGTCTCGGTACGTTTGGTCTTGGTCTCGGTACGTTTGTGCTCGGTCTCGGTACGTTTGGTCTTGACTACATCACTGCAAAACACACACTCCAATGTGCAGAACCTCTGCTCTGCCCCAGTGTTTTAAATGTACTGTGGTATTGTGGACAGCCTGAATGTTATAGCATTGTTGTATATTATTAACTTATTGGATTTTGCTTTTCTTTATCCTTGAATGACCCTTTACTGCAAATGTAAGCAATAGAATCTTAAATAATTTAGACCAATAGACTTGGATGTAGCTGACATTATGTCATTATTATGTATATTTATTGGTAGAAATCCAGGTCAGAAGTCAGTATCAGAGCCACATTTACCATATTCCAAAATTATACCTAAATTATTTATTGAAAATATTGATTTATGCAAACAGATATGGTGACAAATGTATAAAAACTATTTTTTTCCACATTTAATTGACAGGGCAAAGATTACATGATTATATGATTTACGATGGTGAAAGTAAGAACAAAATAGCATTTTACTGACAAAAATCAATCACTGATGACATCTTATCAATAAATCCAATGTGTTATTTTCAGATACCTTTTTTTCTGTATTGAAAAAAACACATAGCATGACGATTCTGGCATTCACTAATTTTTTTCTGACATCAGTAATGAAATGTAATTTGTTTTCTCTTTTTATAACAGACAGAAATAATTTTAAAAAAAAAACTGAAAAAAATACAATTTTGTATTAAATTAAAAAAGAAATCTTGCAAATGCAAAGTTTAAATTGCAGTTTATCTTGTTACTGATAATTCAAATTAGCATTTGGGGATTTTGCTTATATTTTCCAGGATTGGTTGGCCTTATTAATTCAAATCTTACTTTCAATGCATACATGTAACCAGGATAATTATTACAAGGGTAGATCAAAGAAAGCATATTATAGTCCTATTCCATTTTCTGCTTATGTGAGTGATCTGCCGCCCCTTTGATGTTGTAAGCTTTTTCAGTTAATGTACAGAAGATAAAAAATAAAAAACTACACCATGTAATCTGGCATTTATCCCACGAGAGCAGCATTCCAAAATGTGACACACGTCAAAAAGTTTTAAAAAAAATTAAAATATAGGTGGTATTCCTTTTGAGGGCTACATAGTCCCTCTTTAAATAACATCAGACATAATTTCTGAGAATGTGTTAATAAAAGTAAAAGAATTTCAGTAGCTTTGCTCAAAAAACACAATAACACATTTAAAAAAATCATCTTTACCCACTGGTCTCTCACTTTGGTGTACCAATATAAAATAATAACACAAAATCTACAGTAAATTTAACAATGATCTCTTAATACAGATCCAACCAATTATTTGGATCAGGTCAGACTAGAGGAGTAAAGGATCAATCCTTTTCTGTTAGTCATATCTTCAGACAGCAGACAGCACGTGCTGCCTTTTCTTTCTGCTTTTCCAATTTGGAGTTTGTCAAAGATGAGGGATTGAGAGCTAAAGACAGCAGCCCTATCTATTCAAAGGCCAGGTATGACACAGACAGGTGCAATGCGGTGTTTCCCCAGTCTCAACTGACTTACTCCTGTGACTAGCAGAGAAGCACTAACCAGTGGTTTAAAAAGGGATATTTTAATTTATGTTAGTTTGTTTATTAGTAGTTTATTGGATAAAGCCTTTCACTTTCTATTTGATTGCTGATTTATCATATATTAGTGTGACTTTGGGGTCAGTTTAATTTCAGATCTACAGATGAAAACATTGGGACTATACTCAGAAACATCTTGTCCTTGAACCACAGACTGTTATGGAACTGTTAGTGTAAAATGGTACATGACAGATCATCACTGTGGTGAGTTCAAGAGGTAACTGTGGCAGCCATCATGTGCTCAGCAGAATTCCCAAATATAAGTTGTAATTTATTATTTATTCTGAATGACAATTTGTATTTCAGAGCAAGTCGTGGCAACCAATAATTAAAATAAGGCTTATACATACCAACCTACCTACCTACCTACATGTATGCGTGTATATATGTATGTATATATGTATGTATGTAGTAGGCCTATATATTTTTTTCAGCGTGTGTGCTAGGAATAGCTGTGTGTTATGTCCTCTTAAGAGAAAAGCTCTAAATTATCAGCGACTGAAAAACTACAAATTAAATAATCAAATTAAATAATTGAAATCTGGTTTGAAAAAAATAATTATTTCCAAATACATATACAGTAGCTAAAAAACTGCTTAATGGAAAAATAAATATCTGTATTAACTTTCATTTAAAATCAATTACATTTTTTTCTATTTCATTTATATATTAGTGAAATAAATCCAATATAATGGATTTTAAATATATAATATTAAAGTGTAAGAAAGGATACCATATATAAATTGCTTTCTTGATAATTGGATAATTGTTTTTTTCTGTTGGGTACACACAGATGTTATTAAAGAACTTAGAAAGAATAGAAATGTAGCCCAGTACTGTATGTGTGTACAAAACATGATCTTTAGGTGCATTGGGTTTATATTAACTCTGAGTAAAAGTGCCATTTTTATTTATATACTGGTATCAGAGATTTGAAAGAGACCCCTTCCTTAATAGGTCAAGATGACCATCTTCCTTAAAAACTGAGTTGAGTTCAGCTTTCTTTTCATTGGTTTCCCCATTTTATCAATTAACTAGTCTTAGTTCTTGACGGTTTTACGACATCCTAGGCCTAGGCAATGCCCTCAGGCGGTCCAGGCAATAACTGACACATTTTCTAACAGTGCGTAGTGATGCCCGATCCAGTACTTTCAGGCCGTGACTCTAGCTTATTTCCTTCTGCAGCGGGGACTCCTTTTATCCCTCATACATCAGAACTTGATGACAGCTTGCCCAGGCAGGGACCGGCCTGATCTCTCCCTCAGGAAAATGTATGCAAACACCTCAAGAGCAATTTAATGGTTGCTAGGCATTACAATGGTGACATCTTTATGATAAACACAGTATGCAGAAAACTGCTCAATAAAAGAATACAAATTATTATTATATCCACAGGGCACCAGCACAAGACTAACAGATATAATACATTACTGTTTTCTGGAATCTTAAAAATATAGAGACAAAGAAGAGTCAAGCTAACAAAAGACTGTGCGCATACTAAATATAATATATAATAAATACGTATAATAAATACGATTTTTGGAAGAAATACAAATGTTTCCTGGTTAAATACAAGAAAACTTTGTTTACTGAACACATATCTATTCTGCCACTTTTCGTTAGCATTTTAATCCAATTTTTAGCTGTTACTACAAAATATTGACATTACTGTCTTGGAATGCAAATATAACACTGGCTTTGAAATTCATTTTTTTTGCTCACGGATAGGCATAAAAACACATTTGGGATAGTTTGCATATTATTTATTATAAATCATTATTTTCTGCATATTTTCCACATGAAAGAAGGCCACGTCTTTCAAATTTCTCATTGATGCACTTCCTTTACAGCGTTTTTCACCTGGGATGCATTGTTTTCACTTTAGTCTGGATCCTCTTGAATGTGTAACAATCACTACCACCACCCCTGTATAAAAGGAGGAGAAGATTGGAAGTTGTATGAACAATAAGCAGGCTGTCAGACAATTCAAAGTTACAGCAAATACAAAGATTCAGTAGATTTCATTATACGGTTTAGTGGTGGAGCATTAAAAAAAAAAAAAAAGTACCTCTGTGTTTTTATCCAAATTTGTCCCTGGGGTCATCAGTGTCACCTTTAACAACATTAATTTATCTTTATGATTGGGCCAGTACTGCCCAATGTCCTCAAAACTGCTTTACAGTGGAAACTGGATAAGGGAAGAAGACATAGAATTGTTAAAAAGGACAATTTGCTAAAAAACAAAACAAAAAAAACAACATACATTTCCCACATTCCTGTTTAATAGAAGCCTTAACAATGTCTAGGGTCAGAGTTTGCAAACAGATACACAATGTTATTTACTAATTGCTGCTGCCCTTCCACACACCCTGTAGCATCATTAGCACGGGTATAAATTGGTGAAATTCAAAAACACAGTGGTATTATTATTATTTTATTATAATTTCATCTGGAAGCCTCCGCTGTTTTCTAAATAGCATTGTTTCCATAGTTTATGATGACGTTCCATACAGTTAATCAAGGCTGTGTTTATTAGTCTTGCCAGATATATTAAATTGTCCCACCATCCTTTCTTTCTCAGGGGCTGGCTTTCCATTATGGACTGCAATCACCAAAGCTCATTTCCTGTTTTTGCTACAGGTCACAAATAAAAGGTGGAAGCCTTGGCCTGTTTATTACATTCAGTAGTAGCATATTGGAAATTGTCCTGGATTAGAAAACCAGGGGATAGACACTATTTGCGTAATGCACTGCCATTTTATACAAGTGGAAATTCTGATTGCATTCGGGTCTTTCTTAACCATTCTCTAAATGTCACCTAACTACAGTCTGTGGGGTCTTGTGAAATGAAACACATGTTTGAATTTAACTCTTTGTTAAAAGAATCTGCCAGATGGCAGCATATTCTGTGGAAGAGAAAGTAACACATATATTCTTAACAAAAGTTAAGAGCTTAATTAGATATACTATTGTCATTATACGAAGAATTGACATTTCTCTACCTTTTGTGTCTACTGACATTTTGCCATTATATAGCAATTGTTGTATAACAATGCCTTCTCCAAAGATACCTGACCCACACTTTCAATGGATCTATTTATATGTTACAGTCAGAGAGCTGCAACTGAAGCAAGCCAACACGATTGTCAGTCTATGGGTCACATTTGATCATTTTGCAATGTAAAAATACCTCTTGGTAATTTAGTCTGCATGTTTTCTCTGCTGAATGGTCAGAAACTGTGAGATAACTTGCAGCTGCAGGCTGCAGAGAGACAATTATTTCTGTAGGACAGGCAGTAAGTTAGTAGAGCCATCAGTGTGGCATCTGTCATCCCGCTAGGCCTGAATTGTTTTCTATGATGGATGTCACAATCTGTATGATCAAAATAGGAACCCTGCTGCTTTTAATTGCAAAATCGGAGTACTTGCACATTTGTTATTATGCTGAGGTTATTACCTCACATGAAATGAATTAACAGGTGAAAATAATTGATGAGAGCTGGAGCCTTGAGATGCTAGCCTCTTCAAAGAGAAAGTATAATTACAGGATAATAAATGTTCAGAGACATATCAATGGGGGACAGCATTAGACAACCAAAAATGATTGCTGGCCTATGATAAATGCAGAAATTCCTACTTGAATATACACTTATCAACAGCTTAATAGAAGCTGTGTAATTAGAGCTGATGCGTGTAATTAAAAAAATGCATTTCATTTATAAATGATTTCAGCTACTTCATTCAAATGTTTGCTATTTTTTTCTTCATTCTAATTAAGATTTTTACCTGACAGCCCTGAACAGATTTTTTTTTATTTTATTCATGAACACTGTTAAATCCTGCCTACCTATGGCAAGCCAAATTATCATTTAGAGATATCTCAAATTCATTTATAGATAACTCTAAATATTTTAAGATATCTCCAAATTATTTCCAGATATCTTTAAATTGAGCTTTAAATGAGATATCTAAAATGTACTTGCAGCTATCTTTTATATTTAGAGATATTTAAATAACTTGTTTATTTACAGATATCTCAAAGTAACGTCCTGTTCATTTAGAGATATCGCTAAATCATTTCAAAGATATCTCTAAATGGACAGGAAGTCCATTCAAAACATAGAGATATACAGTATATCCACCATGATAGCAAAACATTATTTAAAGATTTAAAGAAATCAATTTGAGATATCTTTATTTCACTTTTAGATATCTCCAAATTAAATCAAGATATCTTCAAAAGGGGTTATTTATAGATATCTCATATTCTCTAAATATCTCTAAATATCTTAAAATGCAATTTGAGATACCTCTAAATGATCACTTGGCTTGCCATAGTCTACCTGGACATGATTAATTTACTGTATAAGGAAAAACGTGTCTTGAGCAAAATAAGAAACAGAGACAGAAACTGGGTAGTTTACTGCTAAAAATCATTATGAGCATGAGCTGTGTGTTCTTTAAAAATGATATACACTTAACATGTGTAACTGAAAATAACTGTCCCTACATCAGTGATATTGTTTTCAGAACTATTGGAACATAATAATAATAATAATAATAATAATAATAATAATAATAATAATAATAATAATAATAATGTTATGCAAGACACAAAATTGCTCACTCTTCTGACTTATTAGAAAACATCCAGCAAAATAACCCCACCTTGTATGTTTTTTTTTCAATTACCTCATACTAAGATGCCTATTTTTATTACAATAAAAAAAGGTACAGGTAGGAAATTATGTATTTACTGTACATTTTTATATATATTTTAGTCTGTAATCCATATATTTATTTTATATGGATTACAGACTAAAATATATTTTAAATATATCCCATATATTTTAAATATATAAAAAAGGGGGCCAATTTCTATATATGAAAAATAGAAGGATCATACTTTTCTACCATATATTAAAAAGATGTTTTTTCCATAAAGGGGTGCATTGTATGAGCCACTTGGAAGTGTATATAACAGAATAACACGATAGAAGCATTGTACATAGGTCTTTAAGATGACAAAAATGTATTCATTTGTAATATATTAGAACCCATTCAAACACAGTCTATAACAATGGAAATAGTTTAGCTGCACTCAAATTACTTCAAGTATCTTCAGCTATGAGTAAAACAATTACAGCATTTTTACTCCAAAGGTTTTTAAATGCAAAAGCAATACCTACCCTTATGAAGGATAGGAAAATGATGGTAGCAAATAATTTACTGTACATCAAAAAATACATGAACCCACATTAAAATGGTTCTATATATTCAGAAGATATCCTATTCTTTTGAACCACATTCTTGGAATTATTTCAAAAGAAGATCTAGATAATACTTCAAAAAATGGTGATGCTGTAGATATTGTATAATCCACTGTCTCTAGAAATGAATTGGATGTTGCCAGAGGGTGAATGCAATAACAGTGTCACAAAGGCAATATATCATGCTATATTTAAGGAAGAACTAATGAGGGGTTAAACTGTTTTGTTTGTGTTCAGTGGAAAGTATCAGGGGTTTCAGTGGCTCAGGTACATTGTATTGTATATTGTTTAGTCCTTAGAGGCCAGAAACAAACAGAAATACAGATCTATGCCACATAAAAGGCGAGCTGGGTAAATGCTCAGAGAGAGTTTTAAACCTAATTGCATTCAAATATAACAGTTTCATATCAATTTGAATTGATGTGTGTGATCTATTAAGCACTACACAAGTCCAACCTGAAACAGCTAAATTTCCTCTGCTAGTTGTAAAGCAAAAAGGGAATGCAAATATGTTTATATGTAGATGCTTTGGACAACTGTAGGTTAATGAGGGTTTGAAAATTGTTGCCCAAAATGATGTTATCACTAAAAGGGTAAATCAATCATAAACCATTTCAAAGATGATGCAGTGTTTCCAGGCAGTGCAAATGCATATGATATGCTGTAAACGAATACAGTACTTTGTACAGAACTATTACTGTAAAGCATGCTTGCTTTATTATACATTATACTGGGTACTACCAAGAAGAATTTCTGTATCTTTATTTAGTACTGGATAACAGTATTTTGTGTATTTTTCTTTTCTCATTACTAGTTAAATATATGCAAATCCTTACATGCTAACTTCAAAAGATTTGATTCTGACTTGCATGTTTATTAGAGTCTGGCAATATTATTCATTATTATTAATAAAGTCACAGTATTCCAAAAGTACAGGTGGAAAACATTATCAACGTTTCAACACCAAAAGAGGGCAAGCTGGGTCACAACTGAATGCAAACCTCTTGAACTTCTGCAGGATGTGAAAAAAAACATAGCTACACTTATTTTTAAAGTAAAAATAGACTGCAAAGGACAGGACAGCAGAAATATTATTGCAACCTGCAAAAATGTAAAAAAATAAATAAAAAAAGGGGTTGAGCTGACACATGTATGTCTTAAATTCGTGGTCAGTCAGGTGGGGTTTCTTCCACATTTCATTAAATTAACAGTGTAGTGCAAAATTATAGAATCTTATTCAATTGAATAGAGTGTAGAATAAATTCATTTTTGAAATCACATATGTATCGCCTTATTGTTGGTTTCCTTTTTTAAAATAGTGAGTAACATAAAATATAAAAAAATACCATGTTAAGTACCCGTACATTATTCCTTTTAATATTTTAATCTCTTGCTGGAGAAATTTGAGCGCCCTCATTGAGCTGGTGTTTATTTAACTGTAAGTTCAAGGCAGGGCTTGTTTTGTGTAAAACATACCATGGAGAATTTTATAATAGGAACTGAGGGAAATGGAACATTCTGAACCACACTTCCCTCCAACAAGCAGTGGGGCACAGGGTATCAAAATACTAGTCGAGTCATACTGATCCAGGGTGGGCAAGTACTGTAAATCTGTTAAAAGAGCATTATTTATCAGCAATTTAGGACTAGGGGAAACAGGGGACTGAAGGACATTTTGAAACTGCAAGACTATCAATCGAAGGAACATTTTATTAGGTTAAATAAGGAATACACAGGAAGGAGTCAGGCCACTACAGATTCAAAGCATTAGTTATAAATTAAGAGTGCATTGCATCCAATTTTCACTGAATTTTCATAGGCCCTACTTTGATGCAAGTGCAGAGGAGAGGAATGAAGTAAGTGTAATAGTATACAACTAGCAAGAAACCTCTTAGTTGCAGTTAAATTGTTCTGAGGTTTTTTTTTCTTCTAGTTTTATACCATTACAATGATTTGATTCCTCTCTAAAGTCTGTTTTTAATAGAAGATGTTATACACAAAGTACTATAAACCACAAGATGCGAGGAGTCTTTTTTCATGTTCATTGTGTAAGAGCAAATTCATAACACAATAAAAAAGAATAGGATGCCAAAATGATGTGTTATCAGGAAACTGATAACATAATCCTATCCTATGGTTCAATCAACAAGCACCCACAACAATGTAGGAAAGTAAAAAGGAAAATGTTTTCTCAAGATAGAAGAATGCCATCATTGTTGGACTAAATTAGTCTGAAGCATGGAATATGTTATTAGAATTAGGACTAGCATTGGCTACAGTTTACGCTCTCAGGATTCTGTTAATCCCGAAGAAGTGGAAGTGTTTCCATCATAGTCCTCCTCTCAATGCTTCTCCTTCAGTCCACACTAACAAATAGATAGGTCATTTATTATGTTCTTTGATCTCTGTATGCTGCAGATTATGGTTGAACCACACATGTTTTTATTGTGTTGTTTGTACTTTGCGATTGAGCTTTTATTGTTTTCCAGGACCTCCTTGTACATGAGGCCACAGTCTCAATGAGTAAATATCCCAGTTAAATAAATAAATACAAATAAAGATTTGTTTAGTGTTTCATGCTATTCATACCTCAAATTTGTAATTGACTGTTGAACACTACACACTGGTTAGTGTGGTAATATAACAATGCAGTACAAGTACTTTAAATATTCTGCGACCATTACTATAATTTAGTATTTTAGCTATATACAGTATATATGTCCACAATAAAATAAAGATTATCATCATACAGTAAAATGCATCACAACACAAGTAATGAATTCAAGAATGAAGAAAGAAAAAACATGTCACTGTTGACCATTGAAATTAAGCACTCAAAAAGTGTATTTTCTATGAACTTCAATAACTTGAAAAGAAAAGATTGTTTTATCTTTTAAAATAAAAAAAAATATACAATACAGTGTGATAAAAGGTGAGACAGACAGTTGAATTTTGGAGCGCACTTTCAATAAAAAGAAAAAGAAGTCTTAATACAAAGTGGTAATGGAACAAAGACAAACTTTCATCTCTTTAAGATTAGCTGGAGAAAGACTTTGATGCTTTGAAAATGATGATAAAATACTAAAAGTCAGCAGCTGAATGCAATACAACCCCCAATCCCACCATTAATACAAGTCTTCTGTGGTAAAGGGGCCACCAAATTGTGCCATTTCTAGTGTCCAAAATACACTTTGAATAAACAGGAAAGTTCAAAGAAAAATAATTAAGAATCCCATTAACTCTGTGTCAAGAAATTGCATTTACTTAAAAGAAGTAATCTTTTTCATACTTTGCACTATAAAAACATGGTTTGAAGTGAGTTCTGACTAGACTAAAATTGATGGCCATTAACACTGTTTTTTTATCCTTTCCTTTTCAGCTTTACCAATTCCCAGTGTGATGATGTAGGTAAACCATACTCTTGAGCAGAGCTAGAGTAACCCCATGTTTCTTCTGTTTGCCTGCTACTTATTAGGCATGATCTGAATAATTAGCTGCCCTGAATTGGTGTGAACTCCAGTTTTTCATTACCTCCAAATGGCAGCATCCTAGCTCATCACCCAGCAGTATCCCTTCTGCAGCAGGGCTCTGAGATTTAGAAACACGACTGCATCACTAAGTGCATTCAGATCTGAACTAATGACCTCTGGTTGCATTGGAACAACCCATTAGTGCAGTAATGTATTTAGCCAAAGTGTCAATGCAATCCAATTTAACTTACAATTTCCAATTTTTCCAATCGTTTACTCTAACTTTCCAGTGTCCCTCCTGTCCTCATGTTCAATGCACATCACCTACCAAGGTTTCTGTACACACACCCCCACACACACAACCATTTTCGGGATGTGCATGATCTGATACATTGACTGATGAAGCAGAAGTGATGTTGAACAATATATATGTACAACACCTTTGAAAAACCCAGATATTTAAGTGTTTAAGTTTGTACAAGGAAATGTTTGAAAATGATCAAATGAAATAGAAAATCAGAATGGAGAATTCTTAATGTAATATACAGATTCACACAGAAACCATCTCATTGAGCAAGTGCATGTATGGTAGGAGATGGACGGTATCATCCATATGGGGCTGTGGAAGGGCAGAAGCCCTGCTGCTGTAAATAGTGTGTGTGTGGTAATGTAAGGTTTGGCAGGGATGGGGTTAAATCTATCCCTGGCAGCAATCACACAATTAGGTAATTGTTGCTAAATGGGGAGTGGCCACATGTATAAAAGGAGGCAGAAATCCTTTGTTTTTGGAGGGAGTTTGGTGAGTGTTTGTTGGTATTGGTATTGGTATTGGTATTGGTATTGGTATTGGTATTGGTATTATTTATTTTATTTATTTATTTTTCTTTGTAGTGAGGGCTAATGCCCATCCTACAACTGTTTAGTCTTTTGTTTGGACCTTTATTTTGGTCCTTGTGCTGTGTTTATTTGTTCCTGCATTCTGTTTGTTTATTTGTTTAATAAATGTGCACTCTTGTGCTTAAACTGCAGCTTCCTTGTCTGTGTCTCTTTCCTGCAGTTCACAGCACGACTGCAGTTAAAAAAAAAAAGGATAATTGGATCTGCTGGAACCCCAACGTATCCCAAACCCAGTTGGATGGCAGACTGGAGGGCCTTCTTGGCGGCCTCGAGGACCAAGGTTGGTGCCTTGCCCGTGGGGAGTTTGGGCACAAGGTTTCATGCTGCACCCATCAAGAGGAAGTGGAGGAGCTGTCTGCCCAAAGGCTGGAGAAGACAGAACTGCCTGCACCAAAATGAAAGAAGGGGAGGAGTGGCCGTTCCTGGAAGAGAACAAAGGAGCTGGTGCCATCTCCAGCACCAGAGAGGGAAGTGTTGCCTGCCCGAGTGCCAGAGATGGAGGTGCTGCCTGCCCGAGTGCCAGAGAGGGAGCCGTTGCTGCCATCTCCAGCTCAAGAGAGAGAGGAGCTGTTGCCATCTCTAGAGCTGGAAGGGAAAGAGCTGTTGCCATCTCCAGTGACAAAGGGGGAAGGGCAGCTGTTGTCTTCAGAGCCTGAAGGGGGGGACCTTCCCCCGGTGCCAGCAGGGCAACCGCCGAGCCATCTAAGGTTGGTAGGGATGGGTCTAAATCTATCCCTGCCAACAATCCTATGTCTGGGTTCCTCAATTAGGTAATTGATGCTAATTGGGAAGTGGCCACATGTATAAAATAGACCCGGTGTTTGTTGGAGGAGTTTGGAGTTTGTTTGTGCTGTGAGTTTGTATTGTTTATCAATGTGGTAGTGAAGGCAAATGCCCAGCCTAAACTCCAACGACACTGCTGTGCTGCACTTTGTATTTGTGCCTCACAGGCCATGGTTACCACAGCAACGCCCTCATCGAGCTGTTACGTTGCCGTGGTAACCATGCAGTTTCATGAGGCCCTGTGAGCTCTGTGCCTCAGTACTGCAATCTTCCAGCTTCCTCCTGCTGCGTTTTCACAACTGGAGAGAGTAAGCTCAACTTGCCAAATTCATGACATTTAAATCAACTGCAGGCACGTCTCGTGAACCTATGTTAACTTTCTTATGTACATGCTTAACTGTCCTGAAATATGTATTCAGTATATTTAATTAATAATAAATATAGAAGGAATATACAAAATGTCTAAATAGATAGTCAGATAGACAACGCTCAGCAGGCCATGCCTCACTTGCCTGTACTGACGAGTCGCCTGTGATTTCAACAGCCCCTTCTATCAGGCGTCACTCTCTCTCCTAACATCAGAAAATAAATAATTAAAGATATCAATGTTACACTCAAGTAACAAGACATTAACTTCTACACCGCCATCAAGAGCTGGAGCAATACTTTATTCTACATCGTGGAGCTCTCTGTTAGATGCGGGGGTACTATGTTCTACGACTACCATAAAACATTCTCCCCTAAAGCCACCACCATCTTATCAGCAGATAACCATTTTGTCGATCATCTTACCCTGATTTTAGACCTCTTTTAACCGCGTTTTCAGTGGTTTGTGAGCCAACGCCTGCGGACTCTGCGCATCCACCGCCCATTCTACTTTCCTCTGTCCAAAAATACAATTCACCGTCATTCTCTTTCTACATAGATTTGCCACAATATTATTGAAGATCACCAGATTTCAGGTGTTGGCAAGATACAGTATTAGAACAATTAGGATAAACATTCCAATCACATGGACTATTGATCACAACAATCAAATCTATTCTATCCTGCAGCATTTTCTAAATCCAACAGTTTTATTTTATTCATAACGTCCAGATGGCAGTATAATACCACAAGTTCTATATTTTAGCTTGTCCTTTCACTGCGAAAGTCATGTATTTTCAAATCAGGTTAATGTTTAATTCGATGTGAGCTGCCAGTCAGGTACGGAAACCATGTCCTTCGATTTATCAGCTTTTCAGTTAAAACAGCCTCCTACCTTGCAATGGACAATACACTCAGACTGCTCCTGATTAAATCAATAGGTTTTGCAGCGACCTCACAGCAATGCATTCTGCATCTCTCCTGAAAGCAGCCTCATCTTTGGCTCCATCTAAATCGCCTTAACACTTAAAGACCAACATCGACATCCTATCAAAACTCTGATTGGCAGACAATTGTGCAACAACCTCCTATAATCCCAAGGAGGCACTTCATGCAGCTTAAATTTCCTTGAATCTCACAATGAGTTTTTTTTCACTCACTTCAGCAGATCTCTGCTCTCTATAGCAGGCACTGCACACTACTGATGGTAGTCCACCGCACTGTTACAGATAACCGCTTCAGCAGATCTCTGCTCTCAACGAAGCAAGAAAGAATATTAAGATGTGGGCTACTTTAATTCATCACTGGAATGGCCTGTACTTATTCTATCAAGACCTGATTTCTCTAGTTCTCTAGCGAATGCCCTCCTGCTCTTCTGGAACTGTATCCCATCGTCACAGCTGCTCACATCTGGGGCCACCGATGGTCAAGAAAATCTATCACGTTCTTTAGCGACAATAAATCTACAGTCCATATCATCAATAAAGGAAGATCTTCCTCTCCCCTTATAATGCAGTTACTACATTGCCTCATTTGGATTTCAGTGTCTTTTAATTTCTTCATTCAAGCCTGTAACATTCCCGGTTCACATAATGCAGCAAATGCTCTTTCTCGCCTACAGATCACCAGATTTCAGCAGTTGGTTTCCACAGCATCTCCCACACCTCTCCAAGTTCCGCAATACCAGCACCAAGTATTCCTGTGAGCTTTCTTGTCTTCAACCTTCTTCAATCTGCTAGAAATTACATGTCCGCTGCCCTAGCTCCATCAACAAGATTATCCTACTCTACAGGCTGGTCCTCTTTCTCCTACTTCTGCGCAAAAAAACTTGATCCTAACCTTTATCGCCCACACACAAGACATTCTAAACCTCTCCACGGTTCTGTGACTAATTTTATATTCAAACGATGACTACACTCATTCAATCATTCCATTTCAACCTATGGTTGAAATGGAAACCCCAGTCCCACTTGCAGCAAGTTCACTTTGAATATCTTTGGCAGTCAATCTGGGATTGTTATTAACCTTCCTCACAATTCTTCTACTTGTTCTTGATGAAAGAACCTTCTTTCTTCCAGACTGAGGGAGCGTTGTGACAGTACCATGAGTCTTGTACTGTCACAACGATAGTTGGGATACTCAAATGCTTGGAAATCTTCTTGTATCCTTCTCTAGCTTTATGACAATGCATAATTGTCTTCAGATAGCTCTACTTTTTCCAATACTGACTTATTGGTAATAACAGCAGTCATCCTATGCCTAACCTTTTTATACTCAGAATGTTCACCTACAATCCAGCATTTTCTAAACTTTTCTAGAATTAGGTTCTGCATTCATATTGAAATTTCTAGCACCTTGTTGACAATATTATCATAACATCAAAGAGTATGAGTACTTTTGAATTAGCATTTTTGGAGTTTTGCAAAAAAAATGCTGAAATAAATAATTGTAGACATTTATATTTTGTAACTTTTACCTCAGCCACAAAAGCAAAACGTTTGCTAATAAAGATTTTTTCTAAAATGCTTTGTTTTCGAGAAATGTCTAGAAATTATACATTTCCATTGGGGTATGTAAACTTTTGACTACAACTGTGTGTGTGTGTGTGTGTGTGTGTGTGTGTGTGTGTGTGTGTGTGTGTATATATATATATATATATATATATATATATATATATATATATATATATATATATATACAGTACTGTGCAAAAGTTTTAGGCAGGTGTGAAAAAATGCTGTAAAAGTAAGAATGCTTTCAAAATAGACATGTTAATAGATTATATTTATCAATTAACTAAATGCAAAGTGAGTGAACAGAAGAAAAATCTAAATCAAATCCATATTTGGTGTGACCACCCTTTGCCTTCAAAACAGCATCAATTCTTCTAGGTGCGCTTGCACAAAGTCAGGGATTTTGTAGGCATATAGTCAGGTGTATGATTAAACAATTATACCAGACAGGTGCTAATGATCATCAATTCAATATGTAGGTTGAAACACAATCATTAACTGAAACAGAAACAGCTGTGTAGGAGGAATAAAACTGGGTGAGGAACAGCCAAACTCAGCTAACAAGGTGAGGTTGCTGAAGACAGTTTACTGTCAAAGTCATACACCATGGCAAGACTGAGCACAGCAACAAGACACAAGGTAGTTATACTGCATCAGCAAAGTCTCTCCCAGGCAGAAATTTCAAGGCAGACAGGGGTTTCCAGATGTGCTGTCAAGCTCTTTTGAAGAAGCACAAAGAGCGGGCAGCGTTGAGGACCGTGAGCACAGTAGTCGGCCAAGGAAACTTACTGCAGCAGATGAAAGACACATCATGCTTACTTCCCTTCGCAATTGGAAGATGTCCAGCAGTGCCATCAGCTCAGAACTAGACAGAAAACAGTAGGACCCTGGTACACCCATCTACTGTCCGGAGAAGTCTGGTCAGAAGTGGCCTTCATGGAAGACTTGTGGCCAAAAAGCTATACCTCCGAAGTGGAAACAAGGCCAAGCGACTCAACTATGCACGAAAACACAGGAACTGGGGTGCAGAAAAATGGCAGCAGGTGCTCTGGACTGATGAGTCAAAATTTGAAATATTTGGCTGTAGCAGAAGGCAGTTTGTTCGCCGAAGGGCTGGAGAGCGTACACGAATGAGTGTCTGCAGGCAACAGTGAAGCATGGTGGAGGTTCCTTGCAAGTTTGGGCCTGCATTTCTGCAAATGGAGTTGGGGATTTGGTCAGAATTAATGGTCTCCTCAATGCTGAGAAGTACAGGCAGATACTTATCCATCATGCAATACCATCAGGGAGGCATCTGACTGGCCCCAAATTTATTCTGCAGCATGACAACGACCCCAAACATACAGTGAAAGTCATTAAGAACTATCTTCAGCGTAAAGAAAACAAGGAGCCCTGGAAGTGATGGTATGGCCCCACAGAGCCCTGATCTCAACATCATCGAGTCTGTCTGGGATTACATGAAGAGAGAGCAACTGAAGCTGCCTAAATCCACAGAAGAACTGTGGTTAGTTCTCCAAGATGTTTGGGCCAACCTACCTGCCGAGTTCCTTCAAAAACTGTGTGCAAGTGTACCTAGAAGAATTGATGCTTGATGCTGTTTTGAAGGCAAAGGGTGGTCACACCAAATATGGATTTGATTTAGATTTTTCTTCTGTTCACTCACTTTGCATTTTGTTAATTGATAAATATAAACTATTAACATGTCTATTTTTGAAAGCATTCTTACTTTACAGCATTTTTTCACACCTGCCTAAAACTTTTGCACAGTACTGTATATATATATATACACACTGCAGAGAAAGAAAAACATTGAGTGAAATAGCTAGCATCCCTTGATTTTCAAAGTGTGGTATCCAAAGCATAATCAACAAGTACAGAGAAACACCATCTGTAATTGACAAACCCAGGACTGGAAGACCCAACAAGCTGTCTAACAAGGAAGAGCAATACTTGAAGATAATATCGTTAAATAATAGCAAGAAGACAAGTGTTGCATTGAAAACAGAACTGGCAGAACACACAGGTGTCGTTGTCCATTGAATCAACAGTACGAAGGTCACTCTTGAAATCAGGATTTAAAGGATGTGTTGCAGTAAGAATATCTCTGTTAAGAAAGGGGAACAAGACTAAAAGGCTAAAATATGCACACGAACACAGAAATTGGACTATGGAACAAGGGTCAAAGGTGCTTCGGACTGTTGATGGATGGGCAACGACACCTGTGCCTTCTGCCAGTTCTCTATATATACACATTTTTAAAAAAAGTTGTATTATTTATTTTTTATTTTTTTAAATGTATTTATTTATTTATGTATATGTGAGTGTGTGTATATATGTATTTATTTATTAACTATTACTTCTTTACATATAGTGGTACATACTGTTACAATTTTTGACTTATTTGCTTTTTATTCATATAATTAATGTATTTATTTTCTTTGTTATTGTTATTGTTTATTGTGTGGCCACACATCCTGTTTTTCTTTCGATGCCGATTTGTTCCTTGCATTAGAATTGTAGTGTTTCAAAATTGGTTATTTTTGTTCTGATGCCACATTTGAATGTAAACATCAATCTCTCTTTCCTACTTTCACCTGAAGAAGGTACCTTTGAGGTCTTGAAAGTTTGTGCTTAATTATTGTTTAGTTAGTCCAATAAAAGGTATCACATCTCCTTCTTTTTGTCTAACTGTATTCAACAAATTTTCAATGACAGCAAACTCTTGCATAAGCCATGAAACAATTTCAAACCTTGAAATAATAGCATCTTTTAATGGTCTGTGCTGTTGTAGACAATGTAAGATGTTTGGAGTTGTAATCAGATTCGCAAACTGGTATAGCCAAGTGATTGCCACAGATTTGATGTAGCTCAGCATGAGCTGTGTTTACAGTAATATGCCAAAATGATGGATAATATATCTACAGCCTGAAACAACACACTTGGCAAAGGCACGATAGCTTGCTTTTGCAGACACAGAAGCAAGCAAAAAAAAAAAGCTTGGTAATGACTAATTAATAAAGGTTAACCTTTCTTTTAAAATCTGTGTCACTAATGCTTTGTAGCACACTCTTTTTTGCACCCATCTCCATCTCCTTCTACAAGCCTCTGATCCTTCCAGCCTCTCAGAGCTGAGAATGATGCTCAATGTGGTGCCAATAAGCTCCTACTGTGCTGTTGACTTTGTGTGCAGTGGGAACTTGGCTGAAACCCACAGAGTTCTTTTGAAATGGACCTTCAACAGCCATCAGAAAAAAAAAAAAAAATCTGCTTTTGGACACCGCCAGAGCATGCTTTGACCTTGGCTCGCAGAAAGGTAAGAAGTATGCACCCTTATCAGGGGAAGTACCAAGTGTGGCTCCCAGCCTCTTTCCTTTCATCTTGCTCAAATATTCATCAGTATTTAGAAAGAATGTCTCTATTCATAGTGCTGTGGTTTTGATATGCATATCAAGCAGGGCAACAAGGTCTCAGATTTACAGGGCTAAAAAGAGCATTCCAGTGAGCAAGTGCTTGTGTATTGTTCACCGGCTGAGGTTTCAGAAGAGTCGTGTTTATTTTTATTGGAATCCAATTGATTAGCATGAGCAATATAAAATTCTGCCGAAAAGTGTCCTCTTTTGTTTCTCTTAAGGTGCCGCTGCATTTGATGTCTACTACGTCTTAGTTGGTGCTTATCTTGGCGAGAGCCAAGTTCAAATCAGCATGAAGTTTTAACATCTACTCTCATGTAATGGAAATCATTTTGAATTCCAAATAGCAAAATAAAAAAAATTAATCTGTAGTGTACTAAAAGGCAAAATGTATTCTTTCTGAGGCATATATATATATATATATATATATATATATATATATATATATATATATATATATATATATAACATCTAAATTATAACATTTGCATATTAATTTGGTAAAATCCTAAAATTCCTAGTATGGGTCCAGGTCTTGTTTCAGAAGTGCTGCCTCATTATTTTGTTTAATTTGTTTATTGTTAATGTTCATGCCAGTTTTATTTACAAACAAACCAAAAGCAGTAGACAACTATATTAGTTGTTTGTTAAAATGTAGGTGTGCACAATAAACAACAGAGAAAATGAACTGTTTTTAATGTGTGAATATTTTCGATTAGCTATTCTTTCACCAGTGTAACATCAGAATGGGGAGAAACAGAAAAGATACATTAGATGCAAGATGTCAAAAGAACACCCTTCTTCAGGGCTTGCTAATCAGAGTTTGAAATATACCTCTTGGCAACCAGTCGTATCAGTGGAGAGAATGCAAAGTTTATACAAGTGTCCTGGGATTCGTTTATTGTGATTCTGAGCTGTGATGGCCACTCAGTGAGACATTTTTGTCTTTAAGTTTTTTTTTTTTTAAACAGTGTGAGTTTAAGTTATACCAAAAGACAGACACTACTTTAGTTATCTGAAAGTAATGTACATATGGCAAAAAAACCCCAAAAAAACAACTGTATTGTGTTAGCATGCATAGGCAGGGCTGACTCCCACAGATTACATGAATATGGAGGCAGTTTAGCTGTTAGGACACCTTTTTTGTAGTGTAAACCCAGCTGCCCTATTTTGAGCTATCCTCATTGGGACTGCGATGGGGTACACCACGCCCCTATGTTTATTTTTGTATTATTGTTATTATTTAAGTGTATTTTGTGGTAAAAATTAGGTATTATTATTTATTATTGTTTTGTTTGGCAGGGAAGGAGTTAACCTTCGCTGCAAGAAATACTTGTGTAGAATGTGGCTGTTGTCAAACTGCCTAACTGTTTGCCAGTTTGAGGACAGCCACATCAATATAAACAGCAGCTGTGTGCTGGAAAGGGGTTAGTTCGTTTTTGGTTTTGTGTGTACTGTAAAGTTACGTGGCGTGTTGGAAGGAGGAGAACTGCCAGGAGTTAGGTGTTTTGTTTATTTGTCTGTGTATCTTTTGTGTGTATCCAGACTGCTGTTGCCATCCCGGGAAATGGTGCTCTTGAGCCAGTACCCAAACCGGTAATCACCAGCGCTACAAGCACCTGCACAGCAGCCCAGCACGTCCCTTCTGCACTCCACCCTGTCTGTGCACTACAGCTATATAGCTGGAACTGTCGCTATCAAGCCAGTACCAAAACACGGGAATCAGCACTATCAACTGCACCTGCACCCAAGCACTTCACCCCTGGACTTTACTGGACTGTACACTGTTTTGGGGTTTGCATGCCTTTTGTTTTGTGTTTAGTGTTTTGTTTTTATTTAATAAAGGCGATTGCAGTTGCGTCTCACCCGGTTGTGTGCCTGTATTTCCTGGTCTGATATCACCCACCCAAGCCATCCTGCCACAGGAACCTAGAGGAGAGGTAGACTCAGAGACACTTTTAGTGAGTGAGCAATGTCAGCAGTGTCAGTGTCACTCTGTACTGTGCAACTAAAGATAGTTAGATCTTACCGGGCTGTCAAGCTCAATAAATGTACAGTATAGGCTTCCATTAGTTAGCGTAATATTATAGGGACTCCTTACAAGGAGAATAGCACACACAGACCCTGTACAGAAAACTTTGTGAGGATTTTTGAAAGTGGTGGTTTTGTTTAATTATCCACTGTGAACCGCAAAGCCAATGGGGTTATATTTATGCAAAAGATCCTAAAGAGCCATGTGGCAAAGTGGTTTGCAGTGCTTAAACAGATGACAGACAGCAAAGTTCACGGTCCAAACAATCCCTTATTTGTTTTTATAATCCGGGTCGTTTGGCGACCATAAATAATAATCCCTGGCAATACACAGCAATGTGTACTGCACAGTGAAACATCTGGGTTCAGTCCCGAAATAATAAGCACAGTATAAACACACACAGAACACAAACTCGGCCACATCCCTTTTGTACCTTCAGCCACGCCCCCTTGGTTAGCAAGTGCAATCGCTTTTCCTCCAATCCGCGATTGCCACATCTTTTCCTGTCTGGGGCGATGACTTGGTGTACTGTGGATCCGCCCCCTTTCTAGATGGCCGACTTCCACCTTTCCCTGGAATGAATTGTCAGACCATCCAGTCAGAGGCACACTGTTCCCTTTACACAGCGCCCTCACAGGTTTATAACCAAGATTCATTCTTTCTCTGTCACAGACCATGATTGCCATTGACTTTCATTAGATGAATATACCCATCTTTCAACCACTAGATTTAAAACCCCAAATTATAGCTCAAGCTCAAACATGGATTCCAAAAGTGCAAGTCTCACTTGAGATGAGCTTATGTGCAGGGGAAATCTTAGATCCTCAACCAGGGCTTTTTCTGTTGACTTTTGGAATACTGTAAAGGTTAGGTGTTGAGCTAAAGTGATGTATAGTTAGGGTTTAATTGGCAAGGATACCTTGGTGATTGTTGATTCCATTTTATTACTTCACATCACCAAAACTAAAATTGAAAATAAAATGATCTGAAAAAGCTCTGCAAATGTCCGTGATATTCTTTGAGCACTGGATGCAGAAGCAGCTATCTTGTTTGTTTATGTCTGTGTTATCTCTGTGGTGCCGGGGCTAAGTGTTTTGCTCAGATCCGTCCCATTTTATTTTCGGCTTCTCTCGGCTACTATCGGTCTCACTCGGCCATTAAATGGTTTTCGGCTTTTTCGGCGAAAAATGACTAGAGACCTGTATTTTATGTCTTTTTGATGATGTCGCACAGGGTCCGCCATCGGATCGGAAAGGGTTAAAAAAATGGATTTCGTAATCATAATTATTTGTAATCTGGATAAATGTAATCCGGCAGCGACAGTTTCTGAAAAGCTGTATCAAAACGTTCCAGATAAAAGTAATCTCGATTACAAAATATAGGATTACAAAATCCGGATCACTCTTATCCAGATTACAAGTTTTGAAAAACCGACCACTGGTGTTTCTAATTCTTAAAACAAATATAATAATAATAATAATAATAATAATAATAATAATAATAATAATAATAATAATAATCTACTGTCCTTACAGGAAGGATATGGACTATGTATGCTATAGAAATAAAATACACTGACAGAACAAAAACAAATGTAGTCACCCATTATAATTCTTACCTCCAGGCAACCACCAACTGTGAATAGGAAAGAGCAAAGACTTCATAAACTGGTATCCAATTTACTAACTTTCAGTTCAGATTAATATCCTTGGGAGCATTCCAATTTCATATGCTTCTACTTGTACGTTAGAATAAACGAACAAGAGAAGAAAAAAATCCTTCTTTTACAGTTTAATATTAAGCACTTTTAATTAGACTCTGATGCCAGGAAAGCGCTACTACAAGTGAATGGTCATATGAGACCAAGAACAAAAAAGGTATTTTTTCACAGCAGGTGACTGCTTCAGATTCCTCCTGCTGCACAAAGGTTTGGCAAACTGATGGTAATGCTATCTGTATTGCACAATCTTCAAAAACAATATTATTGTCTGTCATTTATGCACAATATCCCATGGGAAATTGTTATCCTTGTCATGTTCAAATGAAACTACAAACATTTACTCTATTTGGTTATTAATAGGGTCTTTTAAGAAGACTGCAGTAAACCCTACCATTACATTCTTTTTTTCCGACACATTTTGCTTCTCTGACTGACTGACACAAACTAACCTCTTTTAATTGCCCTTGAGGTCTAATGCTGCAGAGGGCAAGAATCATGAAAATAATGCATTATTTATTCTAATATTCACAGCCACTCTCATCCCCTCAGCCAGGTAATAGTTTAATGAGGTCATATTAACATTCTGCTCACAGACTGGAACATGCGGACTGTTGATAAAAATTAGATCAAACCTTCCTAGATTAAGCACATTTACTGAAATACATGTTCAGGTACTTGCTGCTAACACCATGTAATGGCATTTTACCATGCATAATATGTCTCCCATTACCAGCTACATTAAAAAATCAAATAAAACAATGCAATTTCTGTCAAAAAGTAAGAAACACTTACCAAATGCATCATTATGGTCCTAGATGTTAGTCATTTAAGGCATTAAGGCAATTTACCAATGTCAAGTTTAAAGTATAATGGGTTTGATGGATTTTAGTTTTTCACATGGGCATATCACTGATTATATTTTTATAGTCTTTTCTTGTGTACTTTAGCCATTTAAGACTTGAAATACAAGAAAAGTGTGTGTCAATTTGTCAGTTATTTCTTCACTAAATGTTGTAGCACTTACTGTAATTTATTTTGATCAATGCTTAATAAATTATGATGTTCACCTCAGTTTAAAGAATGAATTTTTACCAGCTACTCTCCTGAATCCCTGTGGAATGCAAGCAACAAGAAGCATCTCTAATTTATGAAAAGTAAAGAACTCGGCAAGTCTAGAAGTGCTAGCATTTTGTAAATTGCTTTTATAAATTCACTTCAGCTACAACACAACTCAACCTCAAGTTTCATTACTCAGAAACTTAAAGTATTAAATTCTTCTTAGTTTTTTTTTTTAAAAACCACTCTGGAACTAAAGCATTGTTTATGGGCTGAAGTGGACTATGCTAATGAAATAATGATTGTATCATAGCTGGAAAGATTCCATTTGTTTTATTGAATTATCAGGTGCAATGTCAATGTGCTTGCCATGTAATGCTTATCGGAAAACAGTGCCTGCACAATAAACACAATTAAATAGGTAATTAAATAATGCTTATACTTGTTGCCAGAGAGTCTCATCTAACTAAATACTGTACACAGAGTATTCTTGCACAATCATTTTGTTAAATTTAGATTTACCCCATCATTAAATCCTTTGTCCTTGGTAGATCTTCTTAAGTCACCATACAGTAGTAGCTGGACAAGTTCATTGAGAGTAGCCTTTCCAGTAACCTCTGTGTACAGTTTTAAGTGTTTTTATCCTAGCGAAGTTGTCTCCAAGTACTGTACACTTGATTGGCAGAATTTTCAAAAAACAGTGTTATTGTATCAAACTCGTGGTATAGTAACGAGAGCTTTAGTAGCAAGTGATTTTAAATCAATCCGTTAATGCTTTGAAATTGAGTCGATGAGGTCGTTAATGAATGCATTTCTCGTTAAAAATCGTAATTCCCGGAGGCCACGTGCATCACTTCCTGTCTCAATGACTTAATCAAAATGCATGTTAACGCGACCATGAAAAATGAATGGAAAAATAATTCGCTGTTATGGAAACTACTAGCGTACAGGGAGCCGGCTCTCCCACCAGCGAGCAGCAGCCAAATGGAAATGAAATAAAAAATAATGGGAATATCTATTTTGTATATAATTTGTAAACGTCATTTAAAATTGTGCATTTTGTCATGCAGAATGTACATTTATTTAAATAACTTCACATATACAATGCTGACTGTTATAGAGAGAGAGAATACATGCATATCTCCAGTCATATGTGGTTTTCACAATCACGTCGCCTTAAGTTCTAGCCAAAATTGTAGATATTTTTTACTGCCATAGCCTTATCTTTTCACCTATTAATTCGCCCCATGCATCCCTTCCTGCGATGTCATCGGGCAGTGTGTTCCGGGCTTAAGGTTACAAATTGTTAAAAAAAGTGAACAAATCTCATTCATAACCACAAGTATATAAACGTCTAAAATATTTCCATAACTACAAATATTGTAGTCTGTATCATCAGCGTCACAGCCGCGGTCTGTTAAATTTCTGTTTCAAGGTGAGTTATAGTCTTTCGTTAATTAAAACCCTCCTTTTCCAAGTGCAAATCAGCTCCTGATAAATTATGACAACACAGATCTGCTTTTAAATTCCCACACAAACAAAATAACTAGTCCAAGAAGCACTGCTCGTTTAGATATTAACCTTTTGCGGTCCTATGTCAGACCAGGTCCGACATTACAATTTTCCCTTTCCAGTCCGATGTTGGACCCTGTCCGACATCATCAAAAAGGCATCATACAGAGGTCTCTAGTCATTTTTTCTCCGGAAAAAGCCGAGAAAAGCTTTCAATAATCACCTGCACACTATCAACCACTTTGCCACAGGGATGAAATGCATTTTATTTTGCGGCAAAGCAGCGTGTTAAAGAGCCTAAATAAATCATTATTAGATTGATTTTAACCGAGGCCCGTGCCTTGGGTGCTTCATAGCTGGCTACGGCCCTATAGATATATATATATATATATATATATATATATATATATATATATATATATATATATATATATACTTTTATTTTTCTCAACGTGATTTGCTATGCCTTATCTCAAGGGAAAGGGATTTGATCTATTATCAATTCAGAAGACTGCCTTCTCCTGAAGGCATTAAAAATGTATGGCATATATATGGAAATGCTCTTTCCCCAAGTAATTAAAAACAAGAGACAATTGTTGCGATGCCTGGTCAGCAGGCTACAGAAATAAATATGTCAACAGATGAGCCTGCGAGTTGAGGTCAAACTTGACATAATTGCTGTTATTCATGTAAGTCAATGTGAGCCACAGTTCCTGAAGGGGTTAGGAAGATACAGACGCAAGGTATTGGCAGGGTAGTGTGAATAACTCAAAGCCAGGGTAGGTAGAAACCCCAAGTCTACCATAGCAGAAAAAATGTATATTCTTAAACAGTCTAGTTAGTAAGAGGTTATACGGCTTGATGTAGAGGTTAATAAAGGAGAACTGGCAGTAGGAGTTGTCTTCATAGGCTATAAATGATTATGAGTAGTGCAGTGGCATATATCGCATGCCACAGCAACATATGGAGATGGGAAAGCAAGGATATAATTACTGCACTGGATTTCAAATGTCACATAGGCAGTGGCTCAGTTGGAGTCTTGGCATAATTATGACTTATAAACTGCTAAATTTCACTAAACAGTGAAATCTATGGTAAAAAGGAAATGTATGTGTGTAAAATTTCCTAAAATCTGCAACGAGAAAAGTTTTCTGCAAAATTCTGTGGCAATTACTTTTTAATGAAAAACAGTGTTAATGAGTATTTTTTTGATTAAATCACATTACTAAAATCTGAAAAAAAAAATGTTTGCCATATTTTATGGAAATCAAATAAGAAGAAAAGAAAGCACATACAATAAAGCAAAGTTTAAAAAAAACCCTTACAGCACTGACTATTGGATGCCATTTTTTAAAAATATACATAAATATATATGCCATTTTTTTTAAAATATACATAACAATTCTTAAAAAATAAATTAAATACAGTTATGACCTTTCTATGACCTTTCACATAGGAGTAACAGAACAACGCTTCGCTTTGAACTTGCAACTAAACTATGAAATCCTTTTTATGTAATAATAATAAATAATAATAATAATAATAATAACAATAATAATAATACCTTATTTTGTTCTTCAATAGCCACTGTTTGTCTATTCATGGTCGTTGTCATGGCCTTCTGCCATTTTAACAGAAGCTATGACGGTGAGTTATTGTGCCCTATCTTTTGCCGTTATATTTGGTGCTAATTTATATTTGTTTCTGGAGCTCACCGATGGCCTTAGGAATCTCTCCAACAGATGCACATGTCTCTTTTGCGACTGCCGTCAAAACCCAGCTGGCTCAATAGTGGTGCTGTACTACTGCATTAGTTTTAAAACTGAGCATAACAGCCATGTTAACAACAAGAACAACAGTGGAATATGACCAATATATGTGACGAATCCCACAGCACGATGCGCATTTAACATTAATAACTGTATTTAAACTGAGATATTTATTATTATTATTATTATTATTATTATTATTATTATTATTATTATTATTATTATTATTATTATTATTTTTGCAATGTTTCCAGTACTGAAAAAGGTTACACTAGTCTACAGATCTGAAGGGACTAAATGTATATTTATATTGAATAAAACCCCTGCCAAGGTCAGTTAATGAAAATGGTACAGTAGTGTCCCATTTTGCTTAAGTACAAGTCACAACCTGCATTTTAATTAAAAGGAGAACATATTTAATTTGCACACTTTGGACAAAAACAGAAAAGAACTAGCATTGGCAAGTAATGTGTTACCAGTACTGTTGTATAAAGGTTTGGTTAATATAATGATGTGGAGGGAGGAGAACATTTTGAGTATCTGTTTGTTTGAGATGGACTGGCTGAGGCTTGAAAATCAGCAATGAAATACAGCCTTTCATCTCAGTAAAGTTTGAGTCAATCAAAGTTTGGAAGAAATCAGAAATTACTTCTATCTGATGGCTGTTCAGAAAGAAAAAAATATTTTCTCAACCGAGTTCAACAAGTGGGCAGGTGTTGAGAGCACACATACACACTGGCAATTTGCACTAATATACACCTGTGATGTAAGTCGTTCAGAGATTCAACAGAAATGGAGACTGAACTATTCTCTAGGGGCTGGCTCCTCCAAGGCAGGGCTAAGGTGCATTAGGGTGACTGAGTAGGGAAGCTCATGCTGGGACTGTACCTGTCATATGTGGATAAATAACAGGCTTCATTCTTCAGTGCTATCAATGTGGCACCTTTCCCAATCTCTATATTCATCACTTTTGTAATTAAAAAGAAAGGGAGGGGATTGCTTCTATGGGGGCTGAGACAGTAATATGTTTTTCTTTACCAGCAAGGGATTACGTGTTTAAATCATAATATTTTTCATATGTTTTAGACCAGGAAAATAACCCTGAAAACAACAGGGAAGGAAAGGGAATATAATGGAAACCATTCCTGACAGAAGCATAGACCAGACAAGACCCATGAAACACACTGCAACAGCAAGCAAGGAATCAGGGTCGAAAGTAAAAATATATTTTAAAAAAAAAAAACAGGTTAAGATGGAGCAAACAAAAGGGAGCTAACCTGCTTGGTGCATTAATACCAAATGGGTGTGACCTTGCTGACATACTGGTCCACCATTTTAATGAATCATTTCATATTGGTAGTTGTGTAAGTAATATTAGTTCACCTTCTGTTTTTACTTTAGGGGTTGTACCTTATTGAGTTACAGAGCACGGAACAATGTAATAATGTCCACTATTTATGAAAAAAATTGAAGTTATTATCGTTAAGCTTGCCCTCTGACTTAATGGTAATGTGTCCAGAGAAGGTTATTGAATCATGCAGGAATAGTGCTGAGCTATAAGGTTCTGTGATCCCTGGCCCAGTGACATTGCGCCATTAAAATTAAATACCAACAAGGAATCTGTACACACAAAACTTAAAGGCAGTTATTGGGCCTTTTCATTATAAATCCTAACATTTCTTGAAAGCTTTCATAGTAAAGAGCCATGTACCTGATTAGATTATTTTATTTTGTACTTTAGACACGAGTTTGAGGCATGTTTGCTGCCATAATTTATCAAAGAAATACTAATGTTACCTTTTTATATCTGTTTGTAATTTAAAATGGAATTCACTTTGGGAGGAAAATAAAATAGAACCCTTGGTATTGTATTATTTTAACATTAACCCAGACTGATTATTCTTCTTTCTAAATAATTAAGTCAGACATTTTGCATAAATCACATTATGGTACCAATCTGGGTAATTGCCAGAAACCCTAGGCCTTTACAGATCTCAAGGCACTTATGAAGCAATCAGCCACCTCATTGACAAATCCAGCCTGTATTTCATTTGCATCAGAATACCTTCAGAAAATAACCTGTTGATAGAGTAACCAGTTGTTCCCATTATGCTGCTTCAACGTAGATCCACCAATCTGACAAGTAAACTTGTAGCATAATCATTTCATCATTTGTTAAGTACTTTAAATACAGTAGTATTGTCTGAGCTGCATTTTTAAAAACTAATTTGACTACTATACACTGAGATAAGCGCATACAAAAGGTATAGGCAGTGCAATGAAAATGTGCTTTTTCAATAATAAAAAAGTTTCAATTGTTAAATAGATGGCTGAAAATGTATGCAGATAGGGCCTAATTCAGGGGTCTCCAACCCTAGTCCTGGAGAGCCCCTATCCAACAGGTTTTATAGGTGTCTTTACATCATCAGTGGCTAAAGATCTGGAACACCTGTTAATCTTGACTAATTAAGCCAATAAGTGGTTCAATTAAGTAACTGAGAGATTGGTTGAAATGAAAACCAGCAACCACAGTAGCTCTCCAGGACCAGGGTTGGAGACCCCTGGCCTAATTCCTCTTTAAGTCTTTTCTGTACCTGCTTCACCTGCACTGATTATTGTGTTAAGAACCAGGTCTGGCTCTTTTGTTTTCCCTCCTTCACTAGATTAGCTCTTCTGACATTAGCAGTGTTCAGGCAAAGCCGCCACCATGTTTTTTTTTACTTTCAACAGGGAGCCTTATGAGCTTGCAGAAAGGTCAGGCTCACAACCATACGAGCTCATTAACCTTCAGACTTCTGTAAGATTTCATTCCATGAATAAGCTTATTGAAAGCCTTAAGTACTCCATATGGCAAAGTAATTAATACAATACACTAATTATCTTAATAACATCTTTACATCAAACATATATAGGTCACTGTAGATAAAGCACTTCAGAAATGACATTTAATATTTATAGCACTCAACTAATAGTGGGAAAAATTGAAATTTATAATAAAAAATGTATGCATTATTTTTCTTTTTATCAGTGATCAGGAATTATTAAAAATAAATAAATAAATTTTTTAAAAAATTGTTGTATTGTAAAATTTGTTTGGCATGAAGACCACATTCTTCTGTTTTTTTTTTAAAATTCTGATATGCAGTATTTGTGCTTTGTTGTGAACGCCAAACACAGACAAAATAACGTTTTGAGACAATGTTATTAACACTTTGACTGCCAAGCCCTTTTTTCGCCTATTCAGTCAATGTTCATATACAGTAATTCGGTAAATAATAGTTTTGACCTCGTTACGGCTTTCAGACACTATTTTTTTGGCATTTAAGGTGCTATGTGTATAATTTTTTGTTGTTTTGTCAACTGGCTACTGGTACTTTCATTTGATTTCTGAAGATTTTTTATTTTTTTTTATTTCAGATGGTTGTCAATAGTCGATTTTCTGATGTGATCCACCATGCAGTTGCACAGAAGGCAAAAACAACTTCCCCCATCTTAATAAAAGTTTTTTTATGGTCTGTTGCTCGCTATTTTGATGAGATGTTTTTAGCCGAATGGCTTTTGTCAGCACTTTTCCTAAGTAAAAATGTATCCATTTCAATAACTGTTACTGGCTTTCATATCAGTAACGGCTCACACAGTCCAGGTGCAATATGGTGTTTGTCATAGCAACAGGGCAATAGTGGGGCACTGCAGAAGGAGTTAAACCTGTTAGGATCAAAATACATAAGCACCGACGTCTTGCAAATGCTAAAACACAGTTCTCATACAGATACAAGATATGAATCATTACCATTTTCAAAATTATGCACAGGACAACAAATTATGGGAGGGAGTATAAATTATTAGGGGTGGGTATTGGGACTGAGGATCTGTATTGCAATATATTGTAATACTGAAGACAATATTGCAATATATTGTGATATATATTGGAATTCAACACAGAATGATGCTGATGTTGATATTTTGCTTCCAAAATAAATCTACAAATATAAACTAATTATTAGAATGAAATATGACTAGGCTTGCTACTTTTCGATATTAAATCAGTAAAGCTAGTTAAACGTTGAATTCCCAAAAAATTAGAGTTCGACTGAAATAAATTTATATAGTATAAATGTCAGTAAAACCACTCACTATTTTTTATTTTCATACCAAAACAATTTAGAAATCAAGTGTAGTTTGTTTAGTTTTTATACTTACTGTCTGTCCTATCCCCGTTCCACTCTGAATGGCTATGGGTTGCTGTCAATCACCTCAGTGATCTGTTAGTATAGTTTCACTGTCACTGTCATTTCACCCAGTTCTGACAGATCTCGTTTACTGAACCGACGCCAGAATGCTCTCATTCGTTTAAATGACTGTCAATCATCAAGACCTGTACCAACTGTGCACTTTCATTTGCCAGCTCAAGCCTGTCATTCAAAGCACCTACTTTTGAAATTAGCGGGTTAAGGTGTAGGTAGGTTTTTGCTAGGTATATGGTGATAGTTACTGGTTTGATTTGAAAATGAGTATTGTGCACAATCCCCTGGCCGACGTCTCTGCGGCAGGACGAAGCGAGCCCGTCTGCCTTACCTTCCAGTGACTCCAGCTGTGCTGAAGAATAAGTGCAGGTTAGTTCTGTTCTATCTAAACTATGTAATGTTTTGTTCTGTGCATATTATTTTTGCTTGTAAATTTACGCTATAAAACTCTGCGTAATACACTTTTATATTCTGTGTTTTCTACGGTTTATTTGAGGCATTTTTAAAATTTGTGTAGGATCTTTATCTTTACAAGGTGTAGCTCTGCTTTGACCAAACGTTATTTCAATTAGAATTTTGGTAACCATGGTTTTGTTGCATGTTGAACATGATAAAGGGGCTTAGCTAAATGAGACGTTTAACAGCATAAAATGTCTGTATTTTTTTAAAGCATGAAGGTCGATTTCACCCATTCTCTGCCTGAATTGAACAAATAAAGATGGTAAATTATTAAACGTCGATATTAATTTGAATGGTAGCAAGCCTAAATATGACAAATTAAACTCTCATATGAAATGCCCAGTAACTCATTTTTGTTGGATCCTCTGAAGTGTGTGCATGTGCTCCCAATTTGAGAAATAGAAAAACAGTGCTGGTTTGAAAAGTGCATCCTATGACTGGCCATAAACATGGGTTTAAAGCTGCTTTATATAAGGTGACCTGATTTTTAAGTCCTTAAACTGGGACTCCATAACTTCCATCCAAGCTACGGGGAAGATCTCTGGTTTTTATTTTCACTTTGGCAATGTTTGATCTAATATCATATTGAAAGTTAATGCAGAGAGTCATGGTGATATTCAGAGTGGAATATTTTACTTTCAATTTTTTTTTTTTTTTTGTATGAATAAATGATCTTATTGTCTTTGTAATGTCATTTCTACATAAGTATTGTTATTACATTACACAGTAGCAATTCAATAATATAATTCCAGGATCCAGGTGTAATAAGATTAAATCATATTTGTTTTCTAATCAAATGCAATATTGTCACTTCTTTACTTACGAAAGAATGCTATTTAATCTTCCTTCATATAAGCATAAGCATATCATTGATTGGTACTGACAAACTGCATAGACAAGGCAGGAAATGTCATCATACAATTAACATGTTTTTAACAGGTTCCTTTCTGTTTTAAGTGATACCCCTCGTTAAAAAGGAAATTTGGAAATAAAACTATTTGGAGAAACCTAAAAGGATCCCCAGTAATGTGAGCCCTGACATCTGCCTCTTTTGTTGAAGGACAAGCGTGTTTTTATCAATGTGTTGTTTTTCTTCTATTAAACTAATAGCTGTGATAAAGTAAAATACTTATAAAATACTGAAATATAGCTATCACACATATACAACAGATAACATTAATCTTAAATATGAGTACTCCATTGTCTCTATTTTTTTCTTAAACTTTGCAGGATAAAATATACTACTTCTTTAATACATTTAACACAGAAATAAAAATAAGGGGTCACCAAATTAAAAAGATATATATATCCTGCCTCTAAGGCAGCTTATTTAGATATTTTTTAAAGAAAGGTAAAATGAAATGAGGACATGATTCTTTTTTTGTAATTCTTTTAAACTATTTGTATCATGCACAGTACTCAACTATCAATGTAAATATTGTTTTAAAGAAATTAAATTGGCACAAGAAGACCTGAAACTATTGTATTTCATTATTGCTAAACACAACATAACATGTATACTTAAAGAAATAAAAAAAATGTTCTGAAACTTGTAAGATATTTTTACAATATGAATTTCACAATGTGAAAATAACTAATTCATAAATTATGTTGCATTATTCACGAACATACAATTCTTATATATATATATATATATATATATATATATATATATATATATATATATATATATATATATATATATATATATATATATATATATTTTAGAATGGCAGTTTGTGTTACTAACTTGCTTCAAGACCAGTGGCAATTATAACTACTTCCTGTATTTTATATTTGATTTTACTCTTATAGGTATCCATACTCCATGCTTTTTGTAATTGCTCATATTTGAAATCATTCTCCTTCATTCATCTTACTTATTATGTGCTCATACTGGACTTGTATAAGAAAATATTTTGTGGGACATATTCCCTGAATATGATAATAATACATGAACATGTATTAGAAATGTAACTGGATTCATTAATGAAACTGTGTGTCTTGAGAAACAGGGCAAACTGCTGTGTCTTGAGAAGGTGGCCTCTTGCTTGCAGACATACTGAACTATGTGACCTTCTGATTAGGTGACAGGTGGCTGGACTGGGTTAGGCTGAACGGACAGTTGAATTATGGACAGATAATTCACACATGCAACAACAATCGTTTTGAAGCAAGGAAGACATAAACTAGTGATGTCACAGTGGAACAGGACATTAAAACATCAAAGGACTGTGAGTTTAAAAAAAACAAGATATACAAATGATCTCATAAAAGTGACTATTTAGCAGAGTGAAAAAGACTATATACAGTATATCCAAGCAAAACTAAACATTTTGCGCTCCACATCGAATGCTAAACAAGGTGCTATCACTCTGCTAAGCAAATCGGCAACTCCGGGACTCTGCCTAAAAACTGACCCATGACGGGACTCTGCCTGAAAACTATCCCAAGAAGAGGAAGCAAGCTGCAAGCGAGTCAATACCACAAGCAACGAGACTGAGGCCTGGCTGGAGGACTGCCGTAAAACTTACAGCGACTGTTATCAGACAAACCAGTCTAAGTCTGCTGTACACCTAAAACCACAGCATCCAAAAGAAACGGTGCCCTGCTACCTGCATAGCTAAAAGATTCAGTGACGAGGACAGAGCGGACGGGCGCTATTGTGGATCCTATACCGAGGACTGAAGACTTTGTTGCAGGTGTTTGTTGATTCTATCAAGAATTGAAAGCTTTGTTGCCGAGTTTGATCCAATGTGGGATTGAAGACTTTGTTGCTGAGAAGAGAGCCTTTGTACTGGACACTTCAACAGATTGAGTTTCCAAACCAGCGGACCAAAAGTCTAAGCTTCAAGGAACGGTTGAGTATAATTCCAGTTGCATTTTCCTTTCATGCAACTAAATTAATTAATTGTAACACATTCACATATTGAACTGTTAATTATTTAGTTTGCACACTTTGCATGTGAATTAACTTTTAGTGAAACTTGATGAAGTAACTATAAGTAATCTACCTCATATTGCTGTATGAAGAATTTCTTTAAAAGTAAACTTGCCATATCCTTAAATCTATATACCATTAGTAAGCATAATGTGATATATTCTAAGATTGTCTGCATCATTTCAGTTTGTATGTGGGTGTGTATGTGTGTGTGCAAGGCACTAGCTACGTCACAGCTTGCTTGAGCTGCTGAATTGCTACTTTGTGTGTGAGGAGACAGGCGGTGTCATATTTCAATTGCCTGCTAGCCAGCATGAGTGCAGTGAGAGTTTGCAATTGTGTTTTGTGCTTAGAGACTATGAGATTTACTTTCTGACTTTTCTGATTTCTGTTTATTATTTGTATACTTAATAAAATACCACTATTGATTAAACATTCCTTGTGTCTGCACGTGTATGCGTGTTCATAGTAAATCCTCAATCTTTATAACACGTCAATTAAATATTACTAATAAGATAACTAATCAAACCAGATAAATATTAAATTATTAATTATTGAATTGTTCCTACAATTTTTTTTATTTTGATCTTTTGCTACTGATTTTATTGTACTTTACAACTGCTCTTATCTATAATGTGATATTGTGTAATGTGATACTTTGTATTGTGATTTTGTAACAGCTGTAAGCCGCCCTGTATAAGGGTGTCTGCTAAGAAATTAAATAATAATAATAATAATAATAATAATAATAATAATAATAATAATAATAATAATAATAATAATAATAATAATGAAAAATAAATAATTGGAGTCATAGTCAGTGGGCCAATTTCTGTCTGTGCCAATAATAAGGTTTAATGTTTGTATTAGCATGTTATATCACTTCCAGCAACATGCTAGTTAATGATATTTCAAAGGATATATAATGATTCCCTAAATGTGTCATCTGTATATCTCATATATTGGAGAAAGTGAATTTCCTTAAACAAATGCATAGCCTGGGACTATAATGCACCTTAGGACCATGCATGCATGTTTCTGAGTAAAATGAAAAGACAAGGGCAATGAGACCATGGGCGTGAAAGATAGCAAAGTATTATGCTAATGCCTTTGTCTTCAACTTGTGGGCTAATAACTGCGACCCAGAATTAAGGGTCTAGAAAATGGATTCTGGAGTAGCAGCGTTATCAGTAAGCCCTATTGTTTAAGAAAATGAAAAGGGAGAAAAGATTCATTCTGTTGTCTGTGTTTAACAAGAAAGATAAGACAAGCACAACATTGCCCACGAGGATTCCTTGAAATTATAGGAAAATATGCTCAATCCCCTCCGAAAGAACCACTAAGAAAAAGCACGTTCCCTTATGTTGTACATAATACTGTTTCCAGCTAAGTCGAGTGCAAGCTGTTGTCCATGTGGCAAGCAGTAACTATAGGGAGCTCTGAACTCCAGTCACCTTGTTCCACATGAGGGCATACAGAGTACTTACTAAAGGAGATTTGGCGGTTGAGCATTGGGATACGCGTCAATATGTGCCAATAGTTAATTTTCCAGTGCGTTTCAAAATGACTTGAACACACTTTATATAAAAATCAAGATTACACATGTAGTGAGCTAAGGCCATAGGTTTTTAAAACGCCTTAGCTTTATAAAGCTACAGTATACTGTAACAGTGTGTGTGCTTATAGAATATGTACACTCTAAAAATACTCACATTCATGTATTTAAAATAATTATGAATTATATAAATTAAGTCAACAACCTGTGTGAATCATTAATCAGATATGCTGTTAATATTTGTGTTTTGTGTTTTTCCATATTTTTTTTAAATTGTTTTTATCATTAACAAGGTAAAATCCCTCTGTGAAATGTAAACCATATTGCATCCCAAACCTGGAGTGAGAAGTCAGACATGGCCATTTTATCAGCAGAGGGTAGAGGCAGCAATGCAAGGGAGTGGGCTGGAGGGAATCTCATCATGTCTGCTGCTGCTGCTGCTGCCGGAAAGAAACCAAATGTAATGAGGTCGTCTTTCATGCATTATTCATATGTGAAAAGACGACTGCATAAAAAAGGGGGAAAAAATGATTTTGACAAGGCAGGCCAGCAATCATGCACATTATCCTCCCAGAGGAATTAGTTTTTCAAATGCGTTCAAATTTACTTAAGCTTTCAAGACATTAAAAAGAAAACGTTTATATTTACACCTGCTAATGTTGCTTAGCAGGTATTTACTTTAAAATATTTGCATAGATCTCCTGTCACAAAAAAAAAAAAAAATCTGTTTGAAATAAGTGACTGCTTGAAAAGGTATAAAAACACATTATGTTTTGATAGGCTTGTATTACTTTGGCAATTTACATATGTTATGTGCAGCAAATGTAGCATGATATGTCTGACTTCACTAAAGAGGGTTAAAAAGATAAAGTGTTTGGCACTGCAAATGTTCACTTAAAGTGTAATGCTGCTATTAGATGGATCAAGAAGGGTGCAAGTATCAAAATGCAATGCATCTACTGAAACCACTGAATTATAAACATTTCCCAACTGCATTAAAAAAAAACAACAACAAAAAAAATACAATAGAATATTTAGACATTTGAAAAAAAATACCTTTACAGTAGATGGTGGAGTAGAATACTGCCATAAACCAAAATGAAATACACTGGTATTACATAATTGAACCCTTTTAACTCCCTTCCAGCTCTTAATTAGTCCATTATTTAATGATACCCATAAAACCTGGCAGACCTTGTGGTCTGGATTTGTGCACCACTGGTATATCCTGCAAAATGTTTACTCCTTCAGTGTTAGAGAATATAGCTAAACATTTCCTTGACATGATTTCTTGTATAGATACACAAATGTGGCTTTTTTTCTTAACCATCTTGGGTAACTAGAATTAAAGTGGTTGTATCAAACAAAATGATTGTACTTGTCATGCTCTTTCATTCACTTTATATGTTCCAAATGTGCAGTCTTGAAGGAATCACATTATAGCAAACGTGTCATTTTATTTCAAAACATGATATCCTAAAGTGTTTCCTTCCAGGGAGTCTGTCACTGCTTTACTTCCTACGTTTTGTCAAACCAGCAGCGTCTTCAGGTTCAAAACATCTACTGATTGCAAAGCATGTCAGTCAGTAGTGGAAGCAGCTGGTTGGTTGCTAACAGGAAAGAATGCCCTGATGAAGTGGGGACAATTTCATGCTCCATTTCAAATGACCCACGAAGTGCAAGAGAGTCTAAGCTTGGCTTGCAAACCAGAGTTTTCTTTAACTTAGTATAATACAGTATGTTTTAAAATGAAAATGTATGTTTACTATAGTTACTTTAAAGTCAAAGTTACATTTTCAGTACTGACACTGGAAATTGCACAGCCAGGTTAAATAAAATCATGTCAGCCTCCCACAATTTGGTGTCACTCATTCTGTGTTAGTGTGTGGGTGAATCTCAGTAACATGCAAGGTTACCTTTTTAATTGCCTTGACAGTTTTGTCAGTGATTGCGCTATTACAGGTGTGGTGAAAAATGTTACATAAATATAAACCCACCAAAACCTAAAGAAACACATGCGCAGAAACTTGTCTACTTTAATTACTTTACTCCCATATTTAAATAACTCCTGTTTTTTAAGAAATAAAAAGATCTATGTTAATGTAACAAAACTGAGCCACAAACAACCTAAGAGTACTTAAAGCTGTTATAGCAAATGAAACAATTCCATAAACCTTACCTGTTGTACACTTCCACTCGCTATGCAGGTTTCAGGTGCAGTTTTGAAAGAAACTCATGTGACAGCATGTTATTTTAATTTTTAAAACAATAGATAGAAAAGAAAGCTCTCAGTTTGTTTGCCTTACATGTTGATGTTACACTCGCACTTCCTGGGTTGTTTCAAATGGAGAGTGAAAGTGCAAGAGTAGCAGTACATCTTACAGTAAGTAAGGCATGCAAACTGGTAGTGTTCTTTAACATAGTATGTTACGATATCTTCTTTTTTCAATTTAGTTAATTTTAGAAAAACCTGAAACTAAACGTCTGTAAAAACTGTTCATCCAGATTTTATTTCTGCTGACACACATTCATTATATTACATATCCTTTTTTGCCAGGGTTCACTTTTACCACTCCTTTATATGTTTTGCTTGGACGTCAAGCCTTCTAATATACTGAACAACCTCTCCTCTGATGCCAAAAGTGTTTGGAAAAGTGCAAAAACACTGCTGCATACATGAATCCCTCTTCTATGGGGAAAACTGCTTAAGAAGCAAAACCTGCTTTCTAATTTCAATAGGGAATATTAACTATTAGTGAGTTGACTATGAGCAGTAGAAGGGAAGTGATGGAATTCACATTTTGGTTTTAAAAGTAAGTCTAAATCGAATGGATTCAGAGATGAGAAATCTGAAATACGTTTTCTTAAGTAAAAATGGCATTTCTTCAAAACTTGCATTAACCTAAAAATTACACCTCTCCTCCCCCCTTCCGCTCCAACCCCTCCACCCACTGCATCCCCTACTAACTCACCCTCCTTCTCCACCTTCTCTCCCCTCTCAGACTCTGACCTCTCCTCCCTGCTCCAGGGTCACAAACCCACCACGTGTGCCCTGGACCCCCTCCCACTCACCTCTTTCAAGCTGCTGCTCCTGCTCTACTTCTCTTCATGTCCTCCCTTCTCAACACCTCTCTCCTTTCTGGTCTCTTTCCCTCTGCCTTCAAACAAGCCTCTATCACTCCCCTCCTCAAAGAACCTACCCTCGACCCCACCTCCCTCCAGAGCTACCGTCCTGTCTCCCTCCTACCTTTCCTCTCCAAAACCCTTGAGCGGGCTGTACACCGCCAGCCCTCTGCTTTCCTGTCCAACCACTCTCTGCTCGACCCTCTCCAATCTGGTTTCCGCTCTGCTCATTCCACTGAAACCGCCCTCCTGTCTGTCACCAACTCACTAAACTCTGCCCGAGCTGCCTCTCTCTCCTCTGTCCTAATTCTCCTCGACCTCTCTGCTGCCTTTGACACTGTCGATCACTCTATTCTACTATCCTCTCTCGCTGACCTGGGAATCTCTGGCACTGCTCTGGCCTGGTTCTCCTCCTACCTCTCCAACCGCACTTACCAGGTAACCTGGCGTGGAGCAACCTCCACACCTCGCCCTCTCTCAACAGGAGTCCCCCAAGGGTCAGTCTTGGGTCCTCTCCTGTTCTCTCTCTACACCCGCTCCCTGGACCCCCTCATCACATCCTATGGTTTCTCATACCATTTCTATGCTGATGATGCTTAGATTTTCCTCTCCTTCCCCACCTCTGACTCCACCATCCCCTCCTGTATTTCTACCTGTCTGTCTGCTATCTCCTCATGGATGCACTTGCATCACCTCAAACTCAACCTCTCTAAATCTGACCTCCTTTTCTTTCCCTCCTCCTCCTCCTCCCCTCCTCTGATCTCTATCTCCATTCCTCTGGAATCTACCACACTCTCTCCCTCCTCCTCTGCTAAGAACCTCGGAGTCACCCTGGACCCCTGCCTCTCTTATTCCCAGCACATCTCCACTCTGACACGCACTTGCCGATTCTTCCTGAGCAACATACGAAGAATCCGACCCTTCCTCACCAACTACGCCACACAGCTCCTGGTCCAGGCCCTCGTACTCTCCCACCTAGACTACTGCAACTCCCTCCTGGCTGGCCTCCCTGCGTCCGCCACCCGTCCGCTCCAGCTCATCCAGAACTCCGCTGCTCGCCTGGTGTTCTCTCTGCCTCGCTTCTCCCACGCAACTCCACTGCTCTGCTCACTCCACTGGCTACCGATCACCGCTCGCATCCAGTTCAAGACTCTTGTACTCGCCTACAGATGCCTTGACCAGACTGCACCCAGCTACCTCCAGACCCTCATCTCTCCCTACACCCCACTGACCTCTCCGCTCCTCCTGCACTAGAAGACTGGCTGTACCTCCTCTATGCTCCCCTGCCTCCAGAGCCCGCTCCTTCTCCACTCTCGCCCGCAGTGGTGGAATGACCTTCCTACAGATGTCAGGACTGCCCAGTCCCTGACCACCTTCCTGCACCTCCTCAAGACTCACCTCTTCAGACAGCACCTGTAGAACTCCTCTTTTCCCTCTGGACACTTATCACTCTTCCTTAAATGTGCTTTACTATGCTCTTATCTGCTCCCTATTTTACTGCATTTAATCCTGTACTTTAGAGTACTGTAATCTGTCACAAGTGTTATTTAATCTGTAGTATTTTGTATTGTATCACTGACACTGTTATCTGCTCCATTATTGAATCGTATTTTGTTGTATACTTGCTAGAACCGAAGTAATTATATTTTATCTTGCTCTTAATTGTATTAATACTTGTACTGTGATTCTTGAAATGTATTTTTGTTTACGACTGTAAGTCGCCCTGGATAAGGGCGTCTGCTAAGAAATAAATAAATAAATAAATAAATAAATAATAATAATAATAATAATAATAATAATAATAATAATAATAATAATAATAAAGTTGCATCAGTTTTTACATACACTAGTTAGTTCAATATAGGATTAGGGCACTATTCATCATATTGGGTTGAAAAAACCATTTTCCCTAAATGTAAAATTTGTCTTTCGAAACCACTTCTTGCAGAGTGCTGAAAGTTGGTAAACTTGTTGAGGGATAGTCCAAGATTAACAGGTGTTCGTAAGAAGCTGATAGGTTGTGTGGTATGGTGGCGGTGGCCATGCTGCATGATGTCAAAATTGCACAGTACAAACGTCATAATCACAAACTACAAAGATCTTCTCCCAAACCGCTTGTCGATTGAACCAAAATTGGCACACATGATCCTAGTATGGTTGTCTTTATGATTTGGTCAAGGGAAGTTGCTACAATAAAAAACATGGCAGCCACGTTGGTTGACATCATCAACATACAACTGGCTGATAACTCCTTGTAGAGTGCAGATCGGGCCATGGTTACTTTGCTAAAGTGTTTGGTACTGGTACTGGCATTCTGCACTATTTGCTAAAATGTTTGGTACTGTTACTGGTACTGGTACTGGAAGCCGTAATGTTGCTGGCAACTCTAGTTATTATTATTATTATTATTATTATTATTATTATTATTATTATTATTATTATTATTATTATTGATTATTATTACTTGAAAGTCAGGGAATCAATCAGGGCCGTAAATCAGTTAAAGTTTCACGCCGTATTGCACACTGTACACAAAATGGATCGTTTTGTGGTGCTGGAAAAAAGACTCCTTTTGCAATACCAAGCAAGCCCAAATTTCCTACTGACTGCATCAGCAGCACTGGTATACTGTATATTGTAACGCTCCATGAAAATAAACAGGTTCACACAGGTAGTATTCTGCCGAGGCTGTCGTTAGTTTAGACTTGACTGTAGAAAGCGTTCAATAAGTCCTAGTTATCCACAGCATTTTGCTGTCGTTCACTCTTATGAATAGCAGGTTGACGCTCAGGGCCCATGAAAACTTCATGCTAATGAGGTAATCGTTAACCTTTCTCTCAATTTGTTAAAAACATGCCTTCATTGACAAAAATCGATCCCCCTTATTTTCTTAGTTGGGTTTTTCACTGTGTTTTGCTTTGCATTATTTTGTTGCTTGTTTTCTGTACCTTGTTTACCCCTTTGCGGTCCTATGTCGGACCAGGTCCGACATTACAATTATTCCTTTCCGGTCCGATGTTGGACCCTGTCTGACATCATAAAAAAGACGTCAAGCACAGGTCTCTATTAGTTTTTTCTCCGGAAAAAGCCGAGAAAACCTATCAATGGCCGAGTTAGACCGATAGAAGCCGAAAAAAAAGTAGGCGGATCTGAGCAATACACATAGTCCCTTCACCACAGGCATAACACGGACATAAACAAACAAGATAGCTGCTTCCGCATCCAGCTCAAAGAATATCACAGACATTTTCCAAGCTTTTGAGATGTTATAGTAATAAAATAATGACTTGGATAGCATTTTTGAGGAGTTTGGTGATAAAACGAGTGAGCATTATTGAGGAGTTTGGTGATAAAACAGATGATTTATCAGTATGCACTACTATGATGAGGTATGTGAAAAATACAGCAAACAAGGAGTGGGGCAGGGCTGGAGGTGCAGTACTGAGTGTCCTGTTGATATGCAGTGCCTTTTAAACCTATTTTATTATGAATGAAATTACTTTTAAACAGCGCGTGTAAGATAAACAACGTGTGTGAAAATAAATTGGATCTGACGCGCCTGCGCTGAATAAATGGACCGCAAAGGGATACACTACTTTGTGTATGCATGCCAGAGGCTCTACCATTGTTGGTATTGTCACGTCTGGACCGCTCATCTCAACCCGCACTAGGTACTTGCCCTGTTGGCCCCCTAGGGGTGGTAATCTATAACTTCAATTAAATACTTGTTTTTATTAAACAAATCCTGCTCGCCTGCGGGGCGTGTCAAAGTAACTCTGTGTTCTCCTGCTGCTTATAGTGGTCAGCCCCCTCTTGCAGCATGGAAGACTGGTTTTACAAACTAATAGCACCAGACTTCATCCCTGTAGCCTTTGTAGTCACATATATTGCAAACACCTTTACAGTATGTGCATATGTCTGCTTTTCAAAACAAATCTATTATGTTGTTTTTAAAAAATATATGGAATTAATTTCCTGGTGGAACACAGGATTCTATTGCAGTTATACATAGTTTGGTTGCTGCATATACAATCTTTAGCAATCTTGAAATAAGTGAATTTAAATCAGTTTAACAGGGTCATAATGGAATTGTCAACATTTTCTTCATTTACCCTCTGCTTGACAAATGATACAAACATGTCACCTTTTCTACTAATGGAAAAACCTAACTGGAATACATCAAAATGCTATTAGGATTTTCATATTCTAGTATGATTTAATGCAAGAGTCCATATAATCTTCATCTGTGCAACACTGCAAAATATTCCTTGTCTGTGATATAGGTCGGAAATATCAGTTATGCTAACTTCACTTTGTGTCTGTGACAGGGCGAGGAGACCTGTACATAAAAGGCGGCAGGGCAAAGCGCTGCTGTTAAAGTATTGTTTTGTTTTTATTTTTTGGTATTATTTAAAACAAATGTATTTGTTTAATGAAGAACAGGGTACCCCTCCACCCCTATGTATAGTTGTTTGTTTTGTATGTGGAGGACGAATGAGGTGACGTCCACCACGTTATTGTTTTGTTTTGTTTTTGTATTTATTTATTGTATATATACGACTGCAAAATGCAGTGTGTTTTGTTTTGTTTAATTGTGTTCTGGCAGAGGTGAGGTTGGCAGCTCGTCCTCTGCTAGTGAGTAATTAGGAAACTCATGTAAACTTGCCGAGTGGTAATGAGATAATTGATAGTTAACCTCTCGGCCATAGTAAATAAAAGCCTGCAGCTCTCTACGCTCAGGGTGGGTGTTCAGAGAAGCGAACGGGAGCGAGAGAGGAGAACAGAATGAAACTAAAATACAAAACTATCGGATCAGTGAAGGCGATTGCCCAGCCTGACCGAGGCATTTATTTTGGTGTTCGTGACTTTGTTTTTGTTTAAATATTTATTTTCGCTCTGTGAGCAGTTGTTTTGTGTTCAAATATTTGATTTATTTTTGTTTAAATAAAAATAGCGCACGCCACATCTTTTGCCCTGCAGTACCTGTCAGTGTTTTTCTTCCTACATCTGGCCTGACGTCACCACGCGGCTACCCTGTTGCAGTGTCATTTTCTGTTTTAGTCTGTTGTAAACTTGTGTAAGTGACCAGGTTGAGATAACTAAAACAGAAAATGATAGAGAGTGAATATAAACAGCAAGAAGAATATGTTGTGAACATTAATAGTGATATTTCATACCCATACAGTGCAACCTCTTTATAACTGTAGTCGGGAGCCATAGTTAAGTTGTGTTCCGCCTTATAATGAGACTACTAGTGTTAGTGTAATGGCATTATGGGGCAAATAGGAGCCATGGCTGTACGACCTTATAACCTGTTCCGCAGTATAAAGGGCCACCTTATAAAGGGGAAGCGCTGTATTATGTTGCCTTTTAGGTTTTTTTAAATAATTGTATCAAGGGTTTGTTATTTTCTTTCTAATCTGTGTATGGCTAAATGAACACAAAGCTCCCTAATGCCATTTTCACGCAAGTCTCTAGTTGAGTCTTTTTTACCTATTGTAGGTATATTGTACATATTCTGTATTGTGTTTTAGTTTAGTTTTTATTTTACATATATATATGGTATGGTTTACCTCTGTGTGTTGTATGAATGTGCATGTCAGTTGAGTAAATTAGGGTAATGGGTTGGAGCTGCAGTCTTGTAGCATTATTATTCACTGTAGTCTCATTATAAGGCGGAACATTTCTATGCTGATGATGCTCAGATTTTCCTCTCCTTCCCCACCTCTGACTCCACCATCCCCTCCCGTATCTCTACCTGTCTGTCTGCTATTTCCTCCTGGATGCACTCGCATCACCTCAAACTCAACCTCTCTAAATCTGACCTCCTTATCTTTCCCTCCTCCTCCCCCTCCTCTGATCTCTCTATCTCTGTTCCTCTTGAATCTTCCACACTCTCTCCCTCTTCCTCCGCTAAGAACCTCGGTGTCACCCTGGACCCCTGCCTCTCTTATTCCCAGCACATCTCCACTCTGGCAGGCACTTGCCGATTCTTCCTGAGCAACATCCGAAGAATCCGACCCTTCCTCACCAACTACGCCACCCAGCTCCTGGTCCAGGCCTTGGTACTCTCCCGCCTAGACTACTGCAACTCCCTCCTGGCTGGCCTCCCTCGTCCGCCACCCGTCCGCTCCAGCTCATCCAGAACTCCGCTGCCGCCTGGTGTTCTCTCTGCCTCGCTTCTCCCACACAACTCCACTACTCCGCTCACTCCACTGGCTACCGATCACAGCTCGCATCCAGTTCAAGACTCTTGTACTAGCCTACAGATGCCTTGACCAGACTGCACCCAGCTACCTCCAGACCCTCATCTCTCCCTACACCCCCACTCGACCTCTCCGCTCCGCCTGCACTAGAAGACTGGCTCTACCTCCTCACGCTCCCCTGCCTCCAGAGCCCGCTCCTTCTCCACCCTCGCTCTGCAGTGGTGGAATGACCTACCTACAGATATCAGGACCGCCCAGTCCCTGACCACATTCCGGCGCCTCCTTAAGACTCACCTCTTCAGACAGCACCTGTAGAACTCCTCTGTTTCTCCCCTGGGACACTTTCATTCTTCCTTAAATGTGCTTTACTTGCTCTTATCTGCCCCCTATTTTACTGCATTTAATCCTGAACTTCAGAGTACTGTAATCTGCCAAGTGTTTAATCTGTAGTATTTGGTATTTAATCATATCTTGATGTAACTATCACTGTCACTTTTATCTGCTGTATTATTGAATTGTATTTTGTCACACTTGTACTTGCTTGAACTAGTCATTGTATTTATCTTGCTCTTATTGTATTATTACTTGTACTGTAACACTTGAAATGTATTTGCTTATGATTGTAAGTCGCCCTGGATAATAATAATAATAATAATTTGCGTTGGGGATTTTCTTGTTGTGTGAAACTAGATTAACAGGTTTTAAAAACTTTGGTTTAAAACTTAAAATAGCTTTTATATCCTAATGGTGCCTTTACTTTAAGACAGGGTCTGCAGGTAATCAGATTGAATCAATAGTTAGCTAAAAGTAGGTCAAGTAAATCCCTTACAAACTTTGTTTAATGAGCTTAGGCAACAACTAATTTCTCCTGGCATCTAATCCATCTTTCAACCTTCATTTCATTTTGTCCTCTGAGGATATCAGTTTGCAGGCTAGCTTACAAGGCCTGCTATATATATACACATGTTTATTTAAAAGAACTACAAGTGAAGGTTTCATAACACATAAATGGTTCACTATACCTTGTTTAATGCTTAATTGAGGCCCATGTAGGCTGTAGGTCATGACTATCTACTTTTTCATGATAAAGTAATGTATCTTACAATATATCTTTCTGCCATTCACTTTCATTTGGGAAACCAAATCATGTTACCCTGCAATAAAACAATAAGGTATAGTTTGGATAAACAAACATCATAAAGAGTCTATTGACAGCATAGAGACAGCAGCCTTTTGCTGAGCCAGACAACTGCTTCGATTGAAGTCAAACTCAAAGCAGAAGCGCTACTTCTCCCCATACACTACATTTGGCCTGTTTCTCTTTAATATAATTTTTAATATTGTATAGTATAATTTACAGTATGGTATAATTTTGTATAGTATAATTCAGAAATGAAAAGTTACTTTACAGTATTTGTGTATAATACAAATTACACAATATACAGTCAATCACATCTTGAGCTCTATATCAGAAATGTAAAAAAAAAAAAAAGATTATTTTTTTATTGTTACAGCTGACAAAAAAAAAACTGATTGACAAAAAAATGAAGAAAGATGCATACTGTAGCAGTTATCTGCCTATTTTATCAGAAATCTATAAAGTTAAATTAATAAAGCCCTCTGCTTGAAGCTTGATGAACAATTGACCTCAGGCAGGATAAAGACCTCACTGCTAGACCTCTCAGTCTTTATTGCACTGGATTCAGGCAATTAGTGGGAGGTGGTGTCTGGTCCAGGCTCATCACCTTTGTTTTAACAAATATTGTTATAGTTTAATTGAAGAAAGCATACTAAACAATAATACAAGCTGAGGTGGTATTATTACGTATTCAAAACAGACGAGGCTTCTCAACAATGTTATCACACCGATTCATCTATTATAATATCCTGCTCACTCATACCTGCACTGTCACACCTGCTCAGGGTTTGCAGATACATCATTAACGTGAGTATGGAAAAGGGGCCCAATACACTACAGGAATCAGTATAGATCTTCACTGCTTGCTTTTCACATCCTGTCTAGTAAATAAGTTCTGGACACTTGGATATAAACTGCTTAACAGAATCCGTTTGGTGACCGAATATTCCGCCACTCCTCCTCCTTATTGAAACACCATAAACAACCTTGTCATTTTTTATGCATTCAGTTGGAAAATTTAAGAATATGTAAACTAGATTATGCTCGAGCAGCAGAAAAATCACATTTGCTTTCACAGGGTGTTTATGGAGAATTTGTACAGCGTTTTTTAGACAGTAAGCATAACAGTGCAGGTTTAAATGTGTCTTATTCTTTCATTCAATTTGCCATTCAGCTGAGGTAACTATGTATGGCTAATTTTGAACAGTGCCTGTAATATACTGGAATGCAACAGACATTTCGAAGATTGCATTTTATTAAGTGCAATGTCAGTCATATTAGAGTAAAGTGTGTATGACACATACAGGACATTGCATGTATGTCACACAATCTATTTCAATGACAAGGTGGGGTTGATTTTGAGGACTAATGAAACTGTGAGAAATACAAACTCTGGGCATTAATTTCCATTGTTTGCTGCCTCTTCATGCACCAGATCAGTGCACAAAGGTCAATGAATTATAGATGCCATGCAAACGTGTACCCATATTGAACATGTTTATACTGACCCTCTTTATGTCACTTGACAATTTGCATATACCATCAGAGTCAGACTGCTTTTATAATAACATTGAAAGAGATTCATTTTTCCAGACAGTTTCATAAGCATGGTGCCGGGTATTTGCATAGAAGCAAACACAAACTCAATATTATTTGTTATTGAAAATCTATCACTGTATCTTATGGGTTGGGGAAGATGTGATATGGTTCAGGGATAAAAGACTGCATAAAGTATCTGTCTTTTGATATAAAACATAAAGGATAATAATAGTAAAATCAATCTCCACATTCATTAAAGACCCTTTAAAGCTTCTAAAATGTAAATAGATGAATCAGTTGTCTTTAGTAGGGTGTTGAAATTCAGTATTTCCAGCAGTGGCATCATTATAAAGAGCTACAAAACCCATAAACTCCTTGTGTTCCCCGTGAATGTCTTTCACAGTACATTTGTCAAGCTGTCATGTTGGACTGCCACAAGAGGCCAGTCTTTAATATTGGACTCTCAGAATTTTATATGTTGGATTTGTCAATACCTGAACACAGCCAATTGACTGTGGAGGTTATTGCTGCTTTATTTTGCTAGAATATAAATATATGTAGATTTATAGTGGCATCCCTCTATTATGGCTATCACATTGAAGGGGACTGACAGACTGTGGCATTGTTGATGGACTGGTCCTCATGAAGCTGCTGTGGTGGGAATGAGGGATCCAATGTTCTGGATTTAGCAGGGTGTCTTATTTTGGCATTTCCGGCACCATTTTCTGGTTTGTATTGGAAACTTTATGTTTTATGGCAAATCTTCTATTTGCCTCTTACTTGCTTTTAAGCATTTTTAAATAATAGTATTTGATGTGCAGGTGTAGTTTTTTGTGTGGTGTGTTGTGGTGAATTTTTTTTCCATAGCAAATTACTGGGGGAACAAAATGCTGTTGAAATGGGAAAATTATATTGGTTGCATACCAAACTCGTGGTATAGTAACGAGAGTAAATGCTTTGAAATTGAGTCGATGAGGTCGTTAATGAACACATTTCTCGCTAAAAAGCTTAATTGTCGCAGGTCACCAACATCACTTCCTGTCTCAACCACTAGATAAGGGGAACTCGTTAATCAAAATGCATCTTAACGAGATCAAGAAAAATGAATGGAAGCATAATTCGCTGTTATCAAAACTACTACGGTACAGGGAGACGGCTCTCCCACCAGCCATGGAAATAAAAAATAATGGGGATATCTATGTTCTGTATAATTTGTAAACTTCATTTAAAATGTATTTACAGCACTTTACATCTAAAATGCTTATTCAGGATTATCTGACAGCATGGATAAATGGAAAAATTAAACCCCATCAGTCCTTTATCCTTATTCGGGAGGATATTTTGCCACAGCTTACTATATCCAACTCTTTTAATGTGCATTTTGCAATCTATTTTTTTTGGTTAAAAAGAAAAAAAATACCGTAAGCCATCTATGTATATTGGTTGGGATTTATTTATTGGTTGGCGTTTTCTAAAATCAGCACTACATACCGATTTCTTGATTAACACTGGAGTTATCATTTATAAACTTTTGAAAATCCTGCCCGCTCTATCTATACCACTTTGCAGCAGCCATGCTTCTCCATACTCACAGGTTTTAGTTTCTGTTTCTATGTCGCCTACTTTCAGAAGGCTGAAACAGGGATACAATTGCAACACTTAACTTAAAATAATTGCATACAGATAGCTCCTCCCATAAAAAAAAAGTTCTGCATATGAGGATCACAGATGCACAGCAGTGGCGTAGCCACGGGTGGGCCGTGGCCCACCCACTTAGCATACAGGCCCGCCCAAAAAAAAAAGCGTAAAATGAATGCGATTCGTTCAAGTAAATTTTAATAAATGAATATTATTGAGCATTATCGTATAAACATGATTTTAACAAATGCTACAGCTGTCACTTGTTATGTTTTATTTACTACGCTATGTGTACGCTTTCTTGCTGTTATTTACTGTTTGTTGCTTGACAACCAACAATCACTGTACATGCAGCTGTGTGACAACAGACCACCCACTTTTTCCCCTGCCGCTTTCGATGTGCTGTGAACAGTGGTCTACGGGCGACACAGAGCTGCGTGCATATAATCAAAAAGTCTCTAGTTTTTTAAAGAGACAACGGACAGAAAGCGAATCCACAAAACCAACCGACGTATCATCATCTTCCACCAAATTTGCAAATTCTCCATCTGATTCAGCAAATGAACAGGTAACGTGCATTAAACCAAGGACCAGTACAGCTGCAGCTAATGCTGTTTCTAACGTTACTGAAACTACAAAATGGCCTTCTGATTTGTCAAATATCGAAGAACCACTGTCTCAGCCGAAACTAAACTCTTTCCCCTCTACTGTTATCGCCGGTAAAACCCGAAACTTTACTACACATCGGTATGAGAAACATCAGTGGGTGGAATATAGTGGGTCTGTATATAGGAATATATAGGACTGTAATAAATATGGACGCATTCATGTTGTTAAAACAAAAAAAAATCTAAATACTGTATTTGGGGGAGTTATATAAACCATGTATAAACCATTTTTCTTTAAATGGTCAAATCTAGACTCATCACTATTTGTGGGTTTGCTTTTTTATCATCGCCTTTTCACCCCTGAAAATGTGCAGAATTCTATTTCTGAGATTCATTTTTTAAATCGAATGATGATGACTTAAGTGCTTCTTCTAATGATTCCTGTGAATAAATGACACCATCATTTGCCTATTCCCAGACATCGCTGCTTTAACTGCATAACTGATGTTTATCAACCCCTCCTGTCCCACCCTCCACCCCCTTCCACACACACACACACAAACACACACACACACACACAAACTGCCACCCCATTGTTGCGTTGTTTCGCTTTGACAGACACACTATGCAAGACTCTCCTGCTGCTACTCTTGGTCCTGCCTCAGATTACATATCCGTGATAGGCACAGTATTTGTTTTGGAGGCAATTGTTGGTGAAAAAAAGAGAGAAAGTGAGAGAGAAATACAATGAGTTGTGGCTCACCCTCATAATGCTTCTCTTAAGAAACAATAGGGGGCAGAAGATCCTGTGCAGAGGTACAGAAAGAAAGAGGTTTACTGCTCTTGAAATATCAAGCAGTGTGTCAGCAGGAAGAAATGCACACATTTATCTGACAATAAATTGCCTATGATAACATTATTTAAGAAAACTTAGCATAGCAGCTAGCAGAAATTAGTATAGACCTTTTTCTTAAAGTGTAACAGCAGCAGTTGTTTGCTGTTTGAGTTATTCAGTTTCTATCATTCTGCTACTGTGCATATCAACAAGATATTCCCATTGTTTTCAAAATGTAATCAGTCAGAACAGATTTCATTTCAGTCCTTTTACATGCCAGCTATTGGAATAACCTCCGTCTTTTAATCCACAACAAAGGGATTTCATTAAGAAATTAAATGTTGTTGTTGCTTTATTAATATTCTATTGCAACTTAAATAAACATACTGTTTGCACTCCAGTAAGAAAAAAAAAGGTTCAGTCTGACTTTCAAATAAACATTTTTAGACAGAATATCTTTTACAAGGTAGATTTCAAATATGGGAACATCTTTGTTCTGTTATTAAAAAGAAAAAAACAATACAACAAACAGGAAATTATAATAAATAACTAGTTTGATTAGTGCAAATTGAAATCTAGGTAGCTGCAGACTCATACTAGATATTGAATATGTTCTTTGAATATAAAGGGAACAAAACATACTGCTGAATGCTGCTTTTATTTTAGTTTTGGCAATCCTTCAGAACACTAGTAGACAAGTTTAGCTGGAAGTCTTTTTCCACACATTTACATAATTTCATGCATATTTTATTGTAACCTTCAGGGACTCCTCCCTAGGTAATCAAGCCAATCTATCAATTAAGCTCCCTATTTAAGCCCTGGGTTGAACACTCATTCGTGCTTTGTTTTTTTGCGTTTGCGTATTGTCATGCAGCGCTGAAGACCACACTCGTTTTGTTCATTTCTGCCGTCTGTGTTTCCCTATGAGTCGCCAGGCTTTTGTTACATTGTTACATTTTTCTGTGCTTTGGTTGTGAGAATTTGTTAGGAGCAGTTTGGCGTTTTGTTTGGTGTATGTGTTTATTTGGTTACATTGTTTCATTTTCTTTTCCCTAGTTTTATTTAATTTATATGCGGTTGTTTGGTGGACTCTACCATACCTGTCTCGGCTTTACGTTGTCCGTGTACCCTCCGCCCTGCTGTATTTGTCACCAGGTGACAAATCACTGTTTTGATTTCCATTTTTTCTTTGATCACTTGTACTATATTTAGTTTTTTTCTTTTACTATACACTCACTTCATTTCCAAAGTTTCTTTCTTACTAAGCACGATGATTGATTTATTTGTATTTGGGTATTAATTATGTTGTCACGCTCTGACCGGAATCTCCATGTGGAATGCACACATTGTTAACTAAGTGTCAATTACCCACCGGGGCTGCATGGGGCAAATTAATGGATCTGGTTATTTAAAAGGTAGCTGAAACAAACAAAGGAAGGCAAGACAAACCACGGAAAAACAAACCATGAAAAACAGAAGGGGGAGAACCACGGGGAAGAGAAAGAAAGAAGGATGAGAGAGAACAAACGCAAAACACACAGCGAAAGAAGATAGCGAATCCACCTGCTGTAGGATACAGGCAGAGATGGAATACAGAGGACGAGAATGAAGCAACGCAGAACGTAACATACTGTAAATAAACAAATAAAGAAAGAAGGAAATAACGGGGTAAGAAGAAAACGAGGAACATAAACGTGGATGTACTGTTTTAAGTTAAATTACTTGAAAGGAACTTGAATCAGGATGCGATTGTAAAGACTAACCTGTTGCTGCTGGATTATTTGTAACACTGCAGTGCAGAAGATTAGTATTATTTTCCTTTTTTTTTTTTTTTTCTCTTGTACACCTCTTGGAAGGACTGGCTGCATATCAGCAGCTATTGTGACTTTATCTTTGTTTATTTTGTTTTTGGAGAACTGTGGTTTAAATCTTTTTGCTTTTTGACTTTCCTCTCTTCGCTACTACCTCCCCCCTCTTGCATGCAATATTTTATTATTTGTTTTAAATTCGAATTTCCTGTTTTTACTATTTTAAAAAAATAAAAACATACATTTTATAAAGTTCTTACCTGCGTTGTCTGTTGTTCAAAGCTGTGGTGTGGACCTAGATCAACGAACCTGAAATAGAAAGAAACAAAAGGTTAATGGTAATTTGTTGAAAACTATAGAACAGTGTGTACAGTACCTGAGGTGTTTGGAAGTATTCTTCCCTCATACATTTTTCCGGGACATGGTGCCCGTAGCTCCTCCACCAGGTGGCGTAGTCTGGATCTAAGTGGCGACATATTCACGACACCTTCTTGTTCTGGCTTCCAATAATTTCCTATGCCCCACTGACCTGTTCAGGTCCCAGAATTAGTGCAACACATTCATTCATACTAAAATATTTTATTACTGCCTCACCCCTTACGTTCACGACTGTGTTCGTTCTGTCTACATTAACGATGGAGCGGCAATGCTTGTTACCCACACCTCTGAGTGGGCTCCAATAATGGCAACTGTAGTGATACATGCATTGAATCATGGGATTGCACGATCAAACAGTTCAGACATCTGGCTTGTCTTATCCTTGATTTCGCCACGCTCGCCCCGCACTGCAACTGCCAATATTTCATGCTCATGTCATCTTGTTCTATTTTATAATGCTGCCTATGCAATCTGCTTCCCTTGACCAGGCAATTCATTCAGCAATAATCTTTCTCTCTTCAGCAGTAGCCATCAACTCCCAACTGAAGCTGTAAGCTACAAGCTCACTATCACAAATCAAGCAGTTGCCGGTTTCTGCCACTAGAGGTCTACCTTGTCCCAAGAGTGAAATTATCCAGTTCTCCAGTCATATCAGATTTTGGTGATTAGTTATTCTAAGAACATAAGAAAGTTCAAGAGGAGGCCATTCGGCCCATCTTGCTTGTTTGGTTGTTAGTATCTTATTGATCCCAGAATCTCATCGAACAGCTTCATGTATTTTATTTCTATACTGGTGTAATATCTGTTTTTATTCAGTAATATCTGATACGTCGTGTTAATGTATGTGTTGTGTGGGGAATATTGGGTTGGCAGGGAGGGGGTTACATATCTCCGTCAAAAAACGTGGGGCTGGAGCCCACAATTGAATAAGTGAGCCGCGGGTGTATAAAATAGGTGTTCACGGGTGGTAATTTAGAAGTAGGGGTGAGAATTAATGTTGGTGAAGGTGAGGATTTTGTGTGCTGTGCAGGTACTGAAAATATATGTAAGAAATATTGTTGGGGTTTAGGGGAGTTTGTGTAGACGTGTATATGAAACCGGTGGCTCTGCTTAAAACTGCAGTTTTTTAAAAGTATTTTTTTTATATCTGTTTGTTTGGCCCTTGTGCCTGATTGTTTATGTTTTGTCTGTGTTATTTTTGTTTATTTGAATTAAGAGTGTGCATTAGCTCTTTAGCTCATCTTTCCTTGCCTGAGTCTCTGCCCCTGTGGTAGCATCTGGGCTGTGACGCTACCACACCACAGTCCCCCATGGGGGGACCATATACATTGAATAATTCGTTCTTCACTTCCTGATATTTATTCGGCCCAATATTGCTAGTATGCCCGGTGTGGGGCCATCTCTCTGCCAGGACCACCAGAGGTTTCCTCCCAATTAAGGATTTTTTTTCCCTGTATGCTGAGCGGGTCCAATTAGTTCTTAATAATAATAATAATAGTAAGTCCTCCAGGTTTGATTGTCAATTATTAACCTATGTTCTTTATTAACCTTTTTTTTGCATTGGTGGCACAGATGCAGGGAGGTGGGGTCCTCTTTTGGGGGCAATGGACGTCGCTTCCCAACCTTAGCCCCAGCCGAGCTGGCCTTGACTTTTGAGAGGAAGGTATCCGAGAGCCAGAGGGGACCCCCAGCCAAATCTTAACAATCTCTCCATCATTCCAGGATCCCCATGGAGGCTGATCAGTTCAGTCTTACCTGAGAGCGGTATCTCTCTGAGCCAGGGGGCAACCCTGCCCTCTCAAATCTCTGTTTTCTATCACTTGCTCCCCTTGGGGCCAGCATACATGCTGTCCAGCCTTGGAGCCCCCGATCGGTCCCCCCTCTGATAGACAGGCTCTCCCTGAGCCAGGGGGGAACCCTGTATTCTTTTCTAACAAACTTGCTTTCACCTATGCCAGTGTTCCTCTCTGGCCCCTTTGCATATTTGTTTCCTTCTCCCACAATTCCTGTCACCCCACGTGGCTCTGACTCGGAGGACTGGCCATGCCGATCTCCCGAAGCATAGGCATTCCTTGTTAGTCGGGCGACTTCTTCTAGTTTCTCAAATGTATCCTCTATCCTTCTCTTCATTTTCCCCTTGGGGAAAGTAACAATTGCTTCTGAGCCTTGGAGGCCGATCGATTCAGTCTCAACTCTGAGAGGGAAGCTCTCTGCGATACAAGAGGAAAGCATATCATCTTCCAAAGCATGTCATCTTCCTAAAGTCACATCATTTCTATTTCAAGTCGCAGGGCTTATTCTTCGCAGATCTTGCTCCTGTTCTGTGAATACTACTAAAACGTGTAATGCAGGGGTAGTCATATTTAATTTTAGTATTTTGTAAAATGTAGCATTTGTTTTAATAAATTATTATGTTGCTACAGTAACATCAAGGGGGTTCCAGTGTGCATTTTAGCCAAATGCTACATATAAGAAAAGCATTGGTGTGCAAACTCAGGATAAGAGCTGTATACTTTCTATTATCAAAATCAAATGTATTTTATTTATTTATTTATTTAAATCAGGTCACACTCATTAAATAGGTCTTTCTAGAAAGACACATACCCGTCATATGTGAATTCTTCAGGCAGTGAGGTGTTATCCATCTTTAAAGCAAAGCCACCTACTCTATAACATCTGAAACAAAGTACTATGTAAATATGTACAGTTGATATTATAAAAAGAAATGCTAGCATAATTCAGAACCGAGCCAATTAAAATTTATAAAACACTGGTGCATCTCTTCTACATAAGTCAGAATGGGTTTGGAGAAAACAAAAGTGTCAGTAGCCTTAGGCTATAAAAAAAAAACAGAACTTGTTATGCTATTTTGACAGAGCTATAAGTACTGTTTTGTTTTATTCAATCATTTAAAAAAAAAAGACAATGATTTTGTTCATTTACTATAACTATCATCTGTGTACCGACAGTATCTGTCTTTCTGCTGCTGAAAAAAAAAAAAACTACAGTACTTATGGTCTTGGCAGTTATGTCCCACCTTGTGTCAAACAAAAGTGATTACAGTATACTAGACATTTGCAGCTTTGGCTTGTTAATAATTTACCAATTAAGCAATCAACTTGTTTCTGCAGGGAGTCATGGAAATTGCACATTGTCACAGCCATGCAAATATAGCTTACTGATGTTGCCACTGAAACGCTAAATGCTAATATTTAATACCATCTGTTAACTCACTGAAACAGCTTTAAAAAATATAGTTCAGAAAGACAAAGAGTAATTTGAAAGGTACAGCCTAAATAAGAGGATTTATAGGCATGGTTCGTTTAGTTTGATAATCCACCTATTAGCACAAAACTATTTGGAATTCAGGAAACCATGACAGGACTACTATTAGTGCCAAATTCAGACAGGGTGCTCTGGGGGATTTATTTTTCCCTACAAATTCGACTCAATCCATTTGAATCTACTCTGCAAAATAAAAATGTGACTTAAGACACAAATATTGTATTACTAGGTTCAAAATGGGCATATTTTGCTCAAAATATATTGCTTTAAACCTGGGAGGTTGCATGTGTGAATGGAATCCTTTGAAGTTAACCTACAAACTGTCCTTACTTGTTACTTTAAAATTAATCTTAAATGAAATTCAGACTTATAGCATACCTGCAATATATTTAATGGCATTTACAATAATTATATTTTACCATTTTATTTCCTTCATATACTTTATTTTAAGGCGTTGTTTCCACTGAAAAACCTAAATCCCTTACTATGATTGGGAGCCCCACCCCCTATGTATCTATGCATTTCTGCATTATTATTATTATTATTATTATTATTATTATTATTATTATTATTATTATTAATATTAATATTTATTTGTAAATGACGGTGAAAAGCCTGTGTGTTATTATTTGCAGGGCTGACGAAAAAGCCGCCACCTCTCGTGATAATCTATTAAACTTGTGCAAACTATGGCCAAGGGGTTAATAAGATAATTGATAGCTAGTTAACCCCTCGGCTTGTAAACCATAAGAACTTACAACTTTGCAGACAGGGGACAGAGTGTTACAGTCGAAAGAATTCTTATCACTAAAGAGATATAACAATTGCTACGTAGGCTGGCTTTGCAACCAGCCTACTACTTGTATATAGTTTGTATTCCGTGTTTGTTTACTTTGGCCATCGTGCCCTTTTGTTTTGCTTGTTTATTTAAAAGTCTTTATTATTATTTTGTTAAATAAAAGCTGAGAACCATTGCGTCTCAGTTTCACCCTGCTACTGCCTTGTGTGTTTGCAATTACTTCCTGGTCTGACGTCACCTCTACAGCCATCCTTTAACATATGGTGTCCTGCGTGGGATAAATAGCGCCTTCATGTGTCAGACCAGGAAAGTACTGAGTGCGTTTTAAAAAAAAAATTATTTTTCAAAGTGTTTTTTGGTAGGGAAAAAAAAGTGTTTTGGAGAGAAAAAATGTGTTTTTGTAAACAAATAAGAATAAAATAAAATAAAGAGATGGGGAGAAAGAACAAAGGAAGGAGAATGGGACAACAGCAGTGCGGGGACATCTGCCTCACTTGTTTGAAGGAGGAAGGGTGGTGCTTCCTCTGTAGTGAGGTCAGGTACTTAACACCCGGCCAAAGTCCCCCAGAGGAGCAGCAGCAGCCGGAGAAAGCATTTCCCGGCATTCCAGCACGTGCTGCCCCTTGTATCCCCCTTTCAACCACGTAGTTGTGCCCCATCTGTGGGGATGGGCACTACGTGGCCAGCTGCTCTGTCCGCTAGGAGGGGGAGGAGAAAGGAAGAGTGGAAGAAGCCCTGCTGCTGTCTGAGGCGCAACAGGGAGAAACCCTAATGCTGTCTCCAGCACAAGAGGGAGAAGCCCCGCACCAGTTCCCAGCGATTGAGAAAGAGTTGCACCAGGTCTCAGCGATTGAGAGAGAGATGCACCAGTTCCCAGCAGTCGAGGGAGAGCTGCACACCAGTCCCCAGCAACCAAAGTAGAGCCGCACCAGTCCCCAGCGACTGAAGGTGAGGCACACCAGTTCCCTGCGACCGAGGGAGAGCCGCACCAGTCCCCAGAGATAGAAGGAGACTACCTGCTGCTCTCGCCTCCACCACCAGGGGTAGACTGCCTGCTGCTCCCGCCTTTGACACCAGAGGGAGACTGTCCGCTGCTCCTGACTTCGCCGCCAGAGGGAGATTGCCTGTTGTTCTCACCTCTGCCGACAGGGGAAGACAGCCCGCTGCTCTCGTCTCCGATGCTAGGGGAAGATTACTTGCTGCTCCCACCTCTGCCACCATGGGAAGACTTGCTGCTCCCGCCTCTGCTGCCATGGGAGGATTAAATGCTGCTCCCGCCTCCGCTGCCAGAGGGAGACTACCTGTTGCTCACATCGCCTCCCAAGGATCAACTCTTGGCCGAGACTGAGCCTCCTAGGGCTGCTGAGCATGCGCCGCCTAGGGCTGCCGAGCCTGCAACGCCTGGGGAGGCCAGTTTGCCATTGCCCGGGGAGGCCAGATCACCATCGCCCGGGGAGGCCTGCTCGCCTTCGCCCAGGGATGCCTGCACGTCACCACCCGGGGATGCCTACACGTCATCGCCTGGGGATGCAGGCCGCATGTCCAGAGGAAGCAGCCTTTCCGCTGCCCTACACCGCTGGCAGCATTTGGACTGGCAGCCTTGGCGCTGCCAGCCTTGCCCTTGTGTGCTGTACATTTGGAGAGAGCAGCTTTTCCGCTGCTGGAGTGCCTCAACCTGCTGTCGGATTTTACAATTTACATTACCAATCTGCCGAATAACCTCAAAGGGCTCAAAGGGACCCTGGCATTTAGCAAATAGAGGGAAGAAGTAATAGCACCTTGTCCCCCGGCCGAAAATTACGGATTCTGACATTTTTATTATAAGTTTGTTCCTGCTGTTGCTGTGCCTATCTGAGGTTTTCAGGTGCCAATGAACCAATTCTTTTTTTTTTTTTTTTTTTTTTTTTTAAATTTAGTTGTTGCCAATTAGTTTTTATTATTTTCTCCCCAATTTGAAATGCCCAATTATTTTTAGTCTCAGCTCACCGCTACCACCCCTGTGCTGACTCGGGAGGGGTGAAGATGAACACACGCTGTCCTCCGAAGCGTGTGCCATCAGCCGCCCGCTTCTTTACACTCTGCAGACTCACCGTGCAGCCACCTCAGAGTTACAGCGTCGGAGGACAACGCAGCTCTGGGCAGCTTACAGGCAAGCCCGCAGGCGTCCGGCCAGACTACAGGGGTAGCTGGTGCACGGTGAGCCGAGGACACCGTGGCCGACCTAAGCCTCCCTCCCCCCGGACGACACTCGGCCAATTGAGCGCCGCCCCCTGGGAGCGCCCGTCCACGGTCAGCTGTGGAATTGCCTGGACTCGAACCGGCGACGTCCAGGCTATAGAGCGCATCCTGCACTCTAGCGAGTGCTTTTACTGGATGCGCCACTCAGGAGCCCCCAACCAACTAATTCTAAGCGGCATCTAAGTTGTAGCACATGGTTGAGGATTGGGGTAACTCTTGTACTGCAAACAGAAGATAGGGAAGTAACTTTGCTTAATGTCCCCTTTCTTTATCTACAAATCAGCACAGAATCTGCTTTAAAGTCTTTTAAAAAACTCAACCAAACCATCGGTGTGGGGATTATAAACCGAGGTGTGGAGTGAATTTGGAGCAATTTACAACACTGCTGAACAAAGCTGGACATAAAATTGGTGCCCTGGTCAGTTAAGATCTCTTACATAAGAAAATAGTTTCACTAATTCATTAGCTACTGTATTTGCACTAATGGACCGTAAGGGCACTGCTTGCAGTTATGACGTAGCATAATCCACCACTACTATAATATAACGATAGCCGGAATCAACGACCTTCAGAGGACCCATGACATGTACACCAATGACCTTGGTGCCACTAATTGACAGCCCGGATTTTCCTCTTGATATTTCTACACTTCACCGTAAAGCTTTGGTCAGTAAAATCGGGATAGTATCCATTCCACAGTCTTTTCTCTTCCGAGATGTCCTGAAATGGGAGATCAGGAGCCAGTCTCATCATACTGAAACGAGAAGGCTTCGAAACCAACAACTGTTTTACGGACTGTCCCGTCCCGGAGATTTGGGCTACTCTATAGAGTGGGTGCCGGGTTATAGCAAAGTGCAGAAATATCAAAGGCAGACCGTCCTCGATACTCTTCCCCTCGATGGACCTTACCTGGTTCCGAACAGGTTTCAGCGTTACATTGTTATTTTGTTCAAACACTAAGTCAATGTTTCAGTCCCAAATTTAGGTACCTCCAGGGGAACACTACGAGGTGTAACACCAACAGAGTCTGTAACCCCGCCTGGCAGGTCAAATTTAACCCCCACACCTTTTCACTTGCGTTTACTGGATTGGTTAGCCCCCGAGTCAGACTCCTCCCCTTGTCCCTTCGAGTTTTTTTCATCAGCCAACATGTACATAAATCTTTCAGGCATTGTCCCACTACACGTGGCCGAGTCCCAGCTGGTATCGCGTAGGAGTGGAACATGAGACGTTCCAGAAAGGCCTTCTTCACCTAGTCATAATTGAGAGCGGTGGCTTTAGCGAAAATTCTTGCTACCACCATTTCTGTAGCTGCTCGGTTGGTCATCCGGTCCACCAGCTGGGAAAAAAACGGGGCCATCCGTTGTTGGCACTGATCCGCCCTCTCCTCTACGCTTCTGTCTCTGCATCCCATCCATGATTCATTTGTGTTCCCGATCCCACTCCTAACACCATGTGTAGAAGGTCAGGCATAGGAGATGTTCAGGTGTAGAGACAAATACACAGTCCAAAACTTTTTAAAGTGCAAAAGCAAAGAATGTACTATATACAACACTATGACTAAACTGTGAAGGCTGGTGCAGGTGCTCTTAGCAAAATAAAGTCCAAAATGAACAATCAGTGGGTCTCCAATCCTTGTCCTCTCACCGGCTGCCAGTTCCCATGTCACTCTTTTCCTGCCCGTCAGTCTGCAACACAAGGATGTTAAAATATGCACCTCAGCCGTTCGCTTGTCTCTCATTATGCTCCAGATATCAACTGATAGTCGTAAGGCAACAAACTCTTTTTTGTACCCAGAGCTGGAGTCAGTCAAACTCCAATCCCTTGTAAACAGGTGTTTTCAACTATGGCTGACTAGAGTAACATGCTGCCTTCCTTCACCCAGATGGCGGCCTGAAATGTGATTACATCACGGTCTTGCAGATCCCGGTAAAGGAACTCCTGCTAGTTCAGTGCTTCCTAATGTTGGGAGGTCGAATTCCAGGCTGGACCCCCTTCTGATTACCACAGGCTTCAACTTATTTTTTAAATATTTTTTTGTAAACCTTTTATTCTCATAAATGCTCCTTAATTCTAATCCCACTCCTGAAAACAATAGAGGTACAAGGCATAATCAGTTCTTATTGGCCTGGAGCGCTAACAATTTCCCTAACAAACAGTAATGCAGCATTACTCAAGACTGCACTTAATCATCACACTTTGTTCCCAGGCTTTGTTTCTGCACATTACATAAGTTAAATTGTAATTAATGTTAGCCACACCATTCAACAAGCTGCAAATGCAGAATATTAGTGTTAAGCTGAAAGTACAATGAACGCAAGTTTAAACAAATCTTTGAAAGTGGCTGCCCTCCATGATGTCTCCACAGATTGTCAGAGGCAGATCTAGACAACATAGTTCCATATGGCTCATACAGTCAGGCATATTGACAGACTAATAGACATATAAACACAATCAGTAACTTGTGATAAAGAATATATTCATCAATTTCCACCACAAATAGACAATTGGCCCTGTAGATATATGTACAAATGCAAATGTAACATATGGACTGCGAGCCACCATATACCCCCAGATACTCAATAACTTGCTAAGGAATGTCCTGACTTAGTTTCAACAGAATACACAGTTATCTCAATACATGAAGCCCTAAAGAACCAACTTTGCTATACTGTACCCCTATTGCCAGCGATATGCGCCCCTAGCAGGGTATAATAAGGAAACCACTAGATACTTGAAATAGCCCTCTACTACACTATGCTATGCAAAACATCTTTTGATTACACCAATCTATGATACCCATACTGTTTAGGTCTTACAGTTAGAGCTATTCATATTTATATTAAATGACATCTATATAATTTAGAAAATAATGTACTATGATCACCATTTAATTATTATTATTATTAGAAAGTCATCTTTTCCACTTTAAGAAAAAAAAAAAAAACATTCCATTTTTGTGTAAATGCACTTTTAAGTAAACAAGTGTAACTAGTTTGAGCAAAATAAAAACATATAACATACTTATCCTGGGGTATGGGATATAAAAGATGTACATGGTAAATGCTTGGTTTGAAAAAAAAGTATGTTCACCTTTGAAGAGGAAATGCTGTATTTAAAATAACAAATACTGTATGTAGGATGCATGTTTGCAGCATTTAGTCCTTTTTTAAGTAACTGCAATTAAGAAAGCCTTTACTTCTGCGAGGTAGCTCTGCAGAGATAATCCATTTCTCATCATTTAACACTTACAGGCAATTGCTTGAAAGTACCATGTCATTAACAAAATCGAATATTATTTTTTTTATAAAGAAAAGGCATACTGATGTACATTTTTCCATACCGTCTAGCCCGAATGGACTCGAGGGATATTATCTTATTCAGAAAGAACCTTTCAAGGTTGAATAAAAGAAATGGTACAGGGTCCCTAGGAGAGGGAAGTGATCATCATTTTCACCTTCAACTCTTCTTTGATGTGGCAGAGTCAATTTTTAATCAGCAGACATCAGACTGGGCTTCATTTCTCCTTACAAAGTCCTATTACTCTACCACTTTCTGGGAGGAGGTGATAAGGACAATACTCTTCTTTTTTCCTTCATAGAGTCCTGCATATGAAGAGTCCCTTTGGAGAGGATTGATAAAAAAATGAGTGAACATGTAAGGATAAAGGTCACCTCTCTGCTAGGCTTAACCCCTTCTGCTGAAAAGAATGTATTCTTGTTGTTGATTTGGGAGTTCACTGAGGGCCCTTTAATCATAGAAAATGCGCAGAAGAAGGAGTAGTGTGTGTATATATATATATATATATATATATATATATATATATATATATATATATATGATTCTTTTTTTTAATCTGAAATCCATCCGAATTTGACAAACAGAGAAAGTTAAATCCAAATTTCTAAAAGATCATCTTTACTTTAGTCCTAACCAGTATATTTATTTGAACCAGTACATTAATTTATTTTTAATGAGAAATTCACTGAATTAAAATACTCTTTTTTTTTAGTCACCATAAATTGTAAAACTGTAGATAGAAAATCTGATTTTACTGTACTATATTATTAAACTTGATCTGGTATCTAAATAGTCATACTATTCTAGACCCCTCTACCTGGAGTTTCAGATTTGACAGTTTAATTGAATACTATGGCTTGGAGACACTGTTTGGATTTAAACAGACACCCCTTGATTCAGACTGGTCTGAATCAACCCAGATCTAGAATATGACATAGTGTAGATCAGTGGTTTTCAACCTTTTTTTTAAAAAAACTGTATCCCTTCTGTCTGAAGGTTTCAGCTCAAGTACCCATGTACAATTTTAACTCTACTCAATGGGACCATAGTTGCAAGAAAAAAGGCAGAATAAAGGCAGAATAATTTGATTAACAAATTGTTTTCATGTTTATTTAATACATAGGACAGAATACCAAACAGTAGGCCTAATTCTTAAAACTTGTAATTGCAAGTCGTTGGCTGCACAGAATCAAAAGACAGTATTTGGGAATCTCTATTTCTATTCTGCAAAGTTATTATAAATAATCCAAAATAGTCTGTAGTTTAAATGTTTATCACGTTACCATTTACTTCCTATCTTAGCATAATTATATGTGCCATTTAAAATTGTTTTCAATATAAAAAACATTAATCTCAAGATAAAACTATAACTAACAATGATAAACATTTTACTAACACCAACATAAAAATGATTCAAAGGGACTCTGTAGACTCTTTTGTGTTTCTTCCTTCATTTTTCGTTTGTAAGAAAGAAATGTATACATTTTTGACCAGAGAAAGGATACACAGGATAATCTGGATGTACTCAATCAAACACTGAAAACAAATTCAGCCAGTTGCTATTACAGCCGTGCTTAATAAATAACACAAAAAATGTCAAAGTATGAGTATTGTGATTTCTATTTATGTTTACCAGAGCCTTTATACTTTTTATAAAATGCAGAAAGACTGTGGTTCACTGATTAGTATCCAATTATATGACAAGTTGAAAACTGTGATGTTCATGAGAAACACAAAGCGCTCTCTATAGGCAGAATCGCCAGACGCCTGCTTCACCCACCCTAATATCAGAGTGGAAACCTGCTCAATCGAAGTCACACATGTGTACAGGTGGATGATAATTTTGAAACTATACTCTGCTAAACAAAATGAAATATTTATGCAAAGTGGTTAAGAGGTAATATATAATACTGTAATTTTTTTTTTATTCAAGATCATTTTCTTTTACTTTAATTTTTACTTCAATTTTTATTTTTGCATTTCTGAGTCGTAGTTCTGAGTTGTTTTGCATTTCTGGCCCCTGGTGTAGATACATGCTCTTGTTTTGTTCTTACATTTAGTAATTTTGAATACTGCAGGAGGTCTATAATATCTACACACTGTGAAATAGATTTGAATGGGGTTTGTGTTCTACTGGAAACATTAGATTGTACTGGAAAATGTATAATTAATTCCTAATTATCTGCGCAACATTTTGTGGTGAACGACATATTGGATCGTTTTTTTTAATGTATACGTCTTCGTAATGGTGGTTAAACAAAGTGTGCACATTGCACATCATTAAAACAAACCATTGTTCCCCCAAAAATGGACCTGATGTGTTAGACAACTATGCCAGTTTACTTATTATTTACCGTATTCGCTTGAGTAAAAGTCGATCTCATGTAAAAGTCGAGCCCCACATTGTGAGGGCGAGATTCGGGTATCATTTTTAAAAAAAATGGTTATTGAAACAGAGATGGTAAGTTTAGTGTAGCAGAAAACAAAAAGTAACTCCTGAAATCGAAACTGTTGTTAGAGTGCACTTCAGGTGTTAATTTTCCTAAATATATGTATTAGATATCCTGATGGCGTTTGAGCGGCAGCTTTGCAAAAATAACAATTTTATAAGCACTTCTACCTAGAACCACAGTACATGTTTTGTTTTTTTTGTATTGCCTACAATAGTATTATTTGAGTATACATGCCCCATCCCCAGTTCCTTCTTAGTCCACATGGAATTCAATGGAATGTGGGAGGTGTTGTGGTCTGGCTGTACAACTGCGGCTGTGTTTTACGTGACAGTCCTGGATGTAGTCGACCCCCCCCTCCCAACTTCAGGATTGTCTTTTGGGGTTAAATTTCTCAACTTATACTCGAGCAAATACGGTAATTAGCTTTTCAATAAACTTTTGAAATGTAACTCTTTAGAAAACCTTTTCTAAGGCTCACCACCCTTTTTTCTGAACAATTATACTTTAATGTACTTGAGGCATTTTAAAATTGAAAGCAGTGAGCAACAGCCTTGTAACAAAGTCTGTGATAAACTACAGTATATTGGAACAACACCAGTGTCTGCTTGTGATCACAAAGCATCATCTTAATTACTGAAAATACATAATGCTATAATATAATAAAACAAAGCAGACTAATTTGTTATGATAAGTTCAGGATATGCATTTGTGCCTGTATCTAAACAGAGCACACATACAGAATGAAAATGCTATACACTTTATATCATTCATTGCAGTCAGGGGCCTTAATTACCTAGCTGGAATGGATTAGAGTTCAGGGAATTACAAAGTAAAATGATGTTACCGGCTTGCAGTGTTCATATTTCTTGCTATAATCTCATTTGAAACATCAACCCTCTAGGTGAGGGAATACACACACATGCATGCTAAATGCATTTAAGGAAAGAGTATCTTTGTAGATGTCTGAATTTCAATGTTGGAATAAAGTAACGTACCATAATCAGTTCTATAATTGTCAACATGCCTGTTGGAACAGGGTTATATGGTTCACATAAAAATGAATGCTAATTTTGGATGAAACAAAAATACTGAAACTGCAATTTTTAGTGCACTAGTATTTTCCAGTAGACCACACACAAAAAACCACATCTTCATTAACTACAATTACTGCAGGAAGATGAGGAGAAAGAAATCCCAATTCTGGTTTCTTTATTTAAAAAAATGCTAGCTGCATTCAAAATTAGAACACATGTTTGGGAGGGTCATGGTTTTATCCAGTCAAGTAAAACCAAATTAAAAACACATCAAAAGCAGGTTTTACCGCTGTAAAATCTACCACTTTTTTGTTGTTGTTTTGGGCCTTAAACTTTAAAAAGCTAGCTAGCTAATTTCCATAATTTGTTAAAGAGAAAGTGTAAAGCCACTGCTGCCACTAAAAGGCCTTGTCTTTTAAATTGCTAAACCAAAGAAAAAACATGTTTAATGCAGTTCTGCTACTATGGGATGAGAGAAAGGATAATCAGTCATGTGCAAGAATTTAGATTTACTACCACTCGTCTATATGTTTAAATTTGATGTATGTCCAATGTAACACTTATTAGCATTTTTTGATTAATACTTTTAATAGATGTGATGGGTACACCTGCTTTTCAGACAAGGCTCTATGCTGATAATACACATTTGCAGATCATCTCAACATTAAGACGGTTACTGTATTTGCTTTTGATTGCAACCAAATTCGAAAATGCTGACTCACAAAGGCATGTCGATGCAAAAGGCACAAGCACTTCCATGGATTCGAGTATTCCATGCACAGAGATAACCAAAAAATCACAAAGTAATTGTTTTGGAAAAGTGAGCTTCAGGGTATTATTGCATGATACATCCACAAGCTTGTCCTGTACTGCTGGGGACAAGACTGCATTTTTAACAGCATCTTCTTCAAATGGGTTTATTATCCAAAGGCTACTTGTCGCTGTAACTTGAGCAAAATAATGATGACAGGATGATGTCCTTTATCTTCAATTCACATAATTAATTTTCTATCATGAAATCTGCCATCAGAGAGAAAGTTTCAAAACTGCCATCCTGCACACGTGAACACCAGATATTAAGCTTTTGAATGAATGCTTCGATCTTGTCTATAAAAAGAAGGTTCATATCACATCCCTGTAGACTTTTGTTGAGTTCATTGAGCCGATCAAACACATCCGCGAGATAATCCACTGTAAATCTTGGAGAAGTCCAGCATAAGGAAATCGTTGTTTCTCCAGAAAAAAACATTGCTTCTTGACTCAGCTCAAACATGTCAAAACTTTTACACGGGAAAGCCGTCATACTTCAATATGAAACAGCAACTGCTGATGTTCAGAACCCATTTCTTCACAAAGGACGAAAAACAAACGTGCATTAGTTGGTCTACCTTTTACAGCCACATCAAGCACTTTGTGAAGATCAGCAGGCATATTCATATGCTAAAGCTTCAAACTTGAATTCTACAATGTATTGAACAATAAGTCCAATGCTGAATTCGAGTCACCAGACCACTGTTCTGTTCTGTTCTTTCCCATCATAGCTCTGGCACCATCAGTACATACACAAATACACCGCTCCCAGTCTAGCCCAACATCTTTAACTGCCTCAGAATGTGTCCTGAATGCTTTCCTGAAAGTGGACGACAAAACAGTACATCCTCCTGAACGGATCCTTATCTTAAGCAAATGTATCTTACAAAAGCTAAGAGCTGTGCAGCGCCTGACACATCAGCTGAATCATCGAGTTGGAGAGCAAAAAAGTCACTGTTTTTCACTTTCATGTAAAGCTGTTCACAAGCGTCAGCAGCCATTTCATGAATGCGCTGTGCAAACGAACCGTTTGAAAGGGGTATATAACTTTTAATTGACTTGCAGAATTGGGTCCCAGAACATGGCGCAATAGTGATTCAGCGATGGTGTGGGGCTTACCGCTTTTTGCTAGCCATAAAGCCACCATGTAGGACGCATGGAGAGATGTAGTATTCACACTGCTTGCTTGAAAATTACATCCTATTGTTTTTTCAGATTCACTAACTTCCTCTTAAAAAATCACTTGGTTTGTCCTTGCTTGGTTTCTAAATAATGGCACATTTAAGGCTTCATATTTTCATGAGCACGTATTTCACCACAAAGAACACACTGCGGTTGCGGGTTAGTCACGGATCCAGCATATATAAACCCCAGTTCAATATATTTTTGAAACAGGACTTCAATGTTCACATTCCTCACTGGCCGTCTTAGAAGCTTTTTCAAAAACTGATCCATATTATATTACAGTGTAGTTCGCTAATACTGAACCTCATACACAAAAAAGCTTATATTTGTAAAATGGTCACTCAGTTTATTACGGTTTCATATGAGATGAACTCTTCTTTGCTACATTGATGGACTCCTCTCTTTTATGTTTACCAGAATAATTGTTGGGAAAAGTCAAGGAAAGGACCACATAATTATCATAACCAATTCTAAAGACTCACTGTTCACCCTTCACAGTTTAGCGCGTAGCCTCCAAAAACGGCGGTATATCTGTAACTAAGTAACTGCTGGTTATGTTAAGATAGAGGCGGGACCCACAGATCTGAAGGAGAAGAAAGTAGAATGTACTTATTAATATAGGGAAGACATGCTGTTTTTGGAAGTCGATGTGCATAAAGGTAAAAAAGTTAAAAAATAAAAATAATCTACCAAATCCTTTGCGACCCCCCAGCTTGAGAAACCCTGCTCTAGAGGATATAATAAAATAAAATATAATTAGCTGGAATCAACCACTCAGATTTTGAGCTCCCACCACCACCCCTCCATCCCCTTCAGTCCCTATTTGGTAGCACACTACAATAAAGTGCTTAATCTTGAACTCCATAGTAAAGCTGGAGATCAGCTAGTCCCCAATTTTGTTCCCCATCTTTTTTTGTTGCAATTGGTAGTAAATTAGTGCGCTGCTGGGGATGATCCTGAGTATGCAGCTCCGTACTAAATCTACAAGTTTTTTTTGCAATTGACCCCATATGTCCTCGGGAACTCTAATGCATATACTGTATGCTAATACATGCTGCTGACCGATGACTATATTGATAAATTAAACATGCTTTTTTTTAATCCATATACATTTATGTAGAGAATAAATTCTATTGGGAAACTTAAAATAAATTGAAAAAATCTACAAAAAGCACAAAGAAAAACAAAACTGTTTGACTGCTCCTTTGATGAGGTAACTAAAAATAATTGAACACAATAAATGTATTTTTTTCCCCCTTCAATGCATTTGTGTATAAGCAGTTGTGTGCATTGCTGGCTCATTGGATGAATCCCTTTCTCTTAAAATAGTTTTCATGTAATTGTTTTTAGTAGTGTAGGAATCCTGAGGTAAGTGTTTTGGAATAATGTTCATAATATGTTAGTTAATAAATGAGCTAGCTGCTTTTTAGTGACCTTTTCATTTATTTTATTGGATCAATAAATTAAACTTACAAAATGCACATCATATTATGTCCTTGTTGACAGAATGGGTTATTTCTTTGGTGAACCAGCACACGCTTGTTTTATTTCCATGGTTAGCTCATTCATTTTTTCTGACCAGTATTCGGTACTTTCTTGCAGCTGTGCAGAGAGCTCTCCAACTCACTGAATCCAGTATGATTTATCTAGTCTCTTATCCGCTGTTCTTCAAGATCCCTTCTTGTTAAAGTTTCTGTTCTTCCTCTTTCAAAGGTCCTGAAGGGCTCTTGTTCAAGCACAGGGTATAAATGTGAATGGCATCTGAGTCGGAGGACCTTGCCTCTTGATGGAGGGCTCAAGCTGGCTAAGATGATGTTTCTGCTCTTGTCTCGTTTCTAGTGGGGCCCTAGGGGAGAAAGAGGTCTGATTGCAGGTCTTTAACTGCAGCTCAAGCTGTTTACGTTTATCTTGTTCTTTCTCCAATAGTTTCCTCTGATGTAAATTCTCTTTGCTCAGCGTGTTAAGCTATAGGAAAAAAAAGATCAGTAGGTTAAAAACATAATATAGTAGGTAAAGAATTATACTGTCAATGATTCAGACGATCATCATTAAGGATCAATAAATGGATGCTTGCTAGGCGGAGTTAAAGGGAATTATTACTAGCCACACAAAAATAAATCATACTGTATAAAGAAGACACATTTGTTTTAAAAATCACCACTACAATTGCAATGGATTACTTTTAAAGAGCACTATAGCAAGTAATTCAATAACTTATTTTAGAGAGCAAATTACAATTTGTTTTCTTATCTGTAGTTAATATATTGTCCATTGCATTTGTGGAATTAACAGAAAAAAAAACATTTTTAACATTTCAATTCATTTGAAGGCTATAATTCAGTGTCCCCCAAATATCCAGCTTATTTAACTGTTCTTTGTTGCTAACTTAATAAAGTTAACATAAAATGAGGCCATGTCTTGTGGAATGTTATCAAGCTAATGAAGAAGCACATCCTATCTTTAAGTTAGCCTGAAAGGCCCAAATAACCAACAGTAGGAGAATTCTAAAAATGGTAATGAAAAACAAAGGTCTCTTAGCACCCTTAAGTGGCCAAGTAGTTGTGGGAGAGAGATATGCCTGACAATAGCAACTGGACAGAGATTAAAGCTGCATGAGTATTGCTCACATGGGTTTGTGGCTCACTGAGGAAGCAGAGCAATGCCAAAAGTCATAAAGTCAGACTTGTGTTCACACGATTTTTTTACAAAAATTCCTAGACCCCTAACATTGCAGTCTATGTTTAAATGAATGCAAAAATAACCTCAACAGCATGTGCTCATCAGATTTTTGGAAACTATAGTTCATAAATGATTTTATGGAAAGACACGTCTTTAAGGGAGTTTTCTAGATCCATTTCAGGACATCTGGAACAAGGCTGCTGAAGTCAGGCACATTCCAGCATCGTCCCATTGTTAGATGTACCGTTGTGCTACTGAAAACATAAAAAAGATACATGTGTATTTATTTATTTATTTATTTATTTATTTATTTAAATGTCCATTTACTTTGACTTTATACTAAAACTGTAACAGATCTTGCTTGATTTCGTATCACAATGTTGACTATAAAAAAAAAAAAAAAAAAAAAATGAATGTGGCCTAAATAATTTAGTCAGTGTTTTCTAACATAATGTAAAAGTAAAAACACATATGGAGTGGAAATGTGTTTATTTTATTCATGTCTGTAAAGTACATTTAATAGAACACATTGCCCTAATCAAGTAATACGTTATTGTTTTAAATGTCCAATGGTTGTATAAAATCATAATAACAATGTTACTTTTTACAAGACAATACAAAAATAATAACATTTAAGCAATATAACCCTCATAAGAGGTCTCTGCTGTCTGGTAAGGCCTGCCTCTTGCTGTTAAATGCCCAAGCCAGACAGGCAAGGCCTCTTATAAGGGTTCTATTACTATTTGAAAATGGATATGTTAAAAAAAAAAAAAAAAAATGTTTTTAATGTTTTTCTGTTTGTTTTTTCGTGATTTTTGTGCAGCACTAATTTCTGTTGCTAATGAAAACAAACGTTTAATCAACATTTCCATTTAATTAACTTTGTATTCTCAGGGATATTTTCATTTATCATGGAAGGTATTCTTCATTGCTTAATTACAATTCTTCTAATGACATTTTAAAATATTCACAAACTAAAATAAAAGTCTAATTCAAATCTATGGGAGATGGTAAGAACACAATACAAACAATGCCTAAAGGGAGCAAAACATCTTCATTTGAACAGAGGGCACGGGATTGCATATATATAATTTAGAATGTACACCTATTTTTTCCCCCTCACCGCAGCAATTCTCCATATAGCAATTCTCCCGATCTCACAACCAAGCCAGTTTCCTCATCAACAACCTAGAACTCGGGAGCGGATGTCAGCAAGCTACCGGCCTCTGGAGGACAAAGGCCAGCCCTGCCAGTGTCCATTCTGAACTCGCTGGGCCCCTGGCCGGTAGGGTCCACTATAGTGCAAAACAGTCCCTTCCGGTTTTGCCTCCCTAACCTGCGAGAGTGCCAGCGTCAATATGATGCTCTCTCCGGAATCCCCAGCAGACTGGCAACTTCACACAACCAGGACGCAAACCTGCGCTCCCCTGACTGTACGACTCCCACGCACACCACACGGCCATGCTTTTAGCAGGTGAGCTACTCGGGGACCGTTGAATTAACTGCTATTTATTTGCTATGCTAAAGTAATAAATAAATGGCATTAAGTTATAAATTTAGAGTTGAAAATAATTTGCAGTCAATTCAATCAATCAAAACTAGCTGGCCACTCACCAACTACCTGTGAAGGGAGGTGTAGCCAGAAGACAGGCAAGGAAGACAAGGGGAATGACTTCATACTGGGGAAATGAGGATTTGTGGCAAAGTGCCCCCCCTGTGTATTATATGTTACGTGTTGTGTGTAAATGTTGGTGTATAGTCATTGGTACACGGGATATAAGCGGGTCTGTGTTTCACATGTGTTTAAATTGTAGATTTGTATTTAGGCACGAGGAGGGCACAAATCACATCACGTGCAAGTAAAAAGTAATAATATGTGAGCACGGGGAATTGCACTTTAATTAATTCACGTGCAGTTGTACCGAGATTCCAATTGAATGATTGACTAGCAATCGAGTCTCGGTACAACTGCATAAAAGCTGTATGTTTTCACTCACTCGGGGTTGGGTGTTCGTGAGTGGAGAACGGGTGAGAGAGAGAGAGAGAGAAGAAAGAAATACTTATAACAATTGCTATCGCGTGCTGGTAGTACCAGCACGATACTTGTTTTATTTATTTACTCACCGTGTTTGTGTGTCTGTCCGTCCACCGTTTGTTACTGTTTAGTCAGTTTTGTTTATATATTTATTTTGGCGAAAGTGCCGTGTCCTGTTTCTGTTTTGTGTACAAACCTTTTTATTTTCTGTTTGATTATTAAACGCTGAGCGCCATCACGCGCTCAGCTTCACCAAAACCCCAAGTCTCTGTCTGTTCTGTGTTTCCTGGCTCTGCCGTGACGTCACCGCTCAGTCGTCTTTGTCACACGTGGTGTCAGAACCGGGATCTACAGCGCCTCCAGGACTCAGGCCAGAGCAGGAACCGCAATTTGTTGGTTAAAAAAAAAAAAAAAAAAAAAAAAAATGGGATGGGAGGAACAAATGCAGCCATGGCGTAATCGCCAGGAGGAGTTGAAGGAAGGAGGGGCTCCATGGTGTGCCTCCTGCATGGAGTATGGGCACCTCCGGGAAGGTTGCCCCTATGAAGACCCTCTCTTTTGAAGGCCCTCGATCAGGGAAAGGTGGAGGATGCGGAGGAGTGGCTTTGCTTAAAGGCCACAAGACCAGTCCACCGCCAGGAGCTGCCTCTGCCTCTTCCGACTGCAGTTTCTGGTTTAAGAACAAAAAAAATAATAATAAAGAAATGGAAGGCTGGAGCTGGAGAGATGGCTGCCAGGATCTGAAGGTCCTCCTCGGTGGTCTAGAGGACCAAGGCTGGTGCCTTGCCTGTGGGGAGTTCGGGCACCCGGTGGTGCGCTGCCCCTACCAAGAGGGGGAGGAGGAACTGGCCCAGGAGAGGAAGGTGAGGAGGAGGCAGAGAAGGGGAAAGGGGAAGAGGAAGGCTGAGTGTCCACAGCCCAAGCGGGAGGAGCCCGAACGTCCTACGCCTGAGTGGGAGGAGCCCGAACGTCCTACGCCTGAGTGGGAGGAGCCCGAACGTCCTACGCCTGAGTGGGAGGAGCCCGAACGTCCTACGCCTGAATGGGAGGAGCCCGAACGTCCTACGCCTGAATGGGAGGAGCCCGAACGTCCTACGCCTGAATGGGAGGAGTCGGTGCGTCCACAGCCCAAGAGGGAGGAGTCGGTGCGTCCACAGCCCAAGAGGGAGGAGTCGGTGCGTCCACAGCCCAAGAGGGAGGAGTCGGTGCGTCCACGGCCCAAGAAGGGGAAGGTAGAGCGTCCACAACCCCAGTCTCCACCAGCAGAGGGTGAATTCCTGCTGGGTCCACCTCCATTGCCATGGGAGGACTGCTTGCAGCTCCCACCTCCACCAGCAGAGGGTGAATTCCTGCTGGTCCCGCCTTCGCCACCTCCATCGGCAGGAGCAGAGCAGCAGGAGCTGTCTCTGCCTCCGCCACCTCCACCGCCAGGAGCAGAGCAGCAGGAGCTGCCTCTGCCTCCTCCACCAGCAGAGGGTGAATGCCTGCTGGGTCCCTGTCCACCAGCAGAGGGTGAATGCCTGCTGGGTCCCTGTCCACCAGCAGAGGGTGAACGCCTGCTGGTCTCCCCTTCCGAGGCAGAGCCGCACCAGTCCCCTGCAAGAGAGGGAGGGCCGCACCAGTCCCCTGAAACAAGGGTAGACTACACGCTGCTCCCACCTCCGCCGCCAGGAGACTACACGCCGCTCCCACCTCCACTGGCAGGAGCAGAGCAGCAGGAGCTGCCTCTGCCTCCGCCACCTTCACCGGCAGGGAGACTACACGCCTCCGCCACCTCCATCGGCAGGAGCAGAGCAGCAGGAGCTGCCTCTGCCTCCGCCACCTCCACAGGCAGGAGCAGAGCAGCAGGAGCTGCCTCTGCCTCCGCCACTTCCATCGGCAGGAGCAGAGCAGCAGGAGCTGCCTCTGCCTCCGCCAACCCCACCAGCAGAGGATGAATGCCTGCTGGTAACACTTCCCCACCAGCAGAGGATGAATGCCTGCTGGTATCACTTCCCCACCAGCAGAGGAGGAATGCCTGCTGGTATCACTTCCCCACCAGCAGAGGAGGAATGCCTGCTGGTAACACTTCCCCAACCAGCAGAGGAGGAATGCCTGCTGGTAACACTTCCCAACCAGCAGAGGATGAATGCCTGCTGGTAACACTTCCCACCAGCAGAGGATGAATGCCTGCTGGTATCACTTCCCCACTGTCACGAGGAGAGGAGCAGGAGCTGCCTCTCCCGTCACCAGAAGGACCAGGACTAGATGCTGGCGGTCCTCAGCAGCCCTTGCATAGGCTGCTGAGGGAAGCACGGGAAGAACCGCCCGGCCGCAGAGGCCGAGAAGAGGGCCAACACCCGCACCCCAGCTTGTCCTGACTCCCTGCCTCGCTTCGCCCAAGGATGCCTGCCTCGCCGCCCAAGGATGCCTGCCTCGCCGCCCAAGGATGCCTGCCTCGCCGCCCAAGGATGCCTGCCTCGCCGCCCAAGGATGCCTGCCTCACGCCGCCCAAGGATGCTTGCCTTGCATCGCCTGGGGTTGCCAGCAGCTCCGCATCGCCTGGGTTGCCAGCCGCCCGCATCGCCTGGGGTTGCCAGCCGCTCCGCATCGCCTGGGGTTGCCAGCCGCTCCGCATCGCCTGGGGTTGCCAGCCGCTCCGCATCGCCTGGGGTTGCCAGCCGCTCCGCATCGCCTGGGGTTGCCAGCCGCTCCGCATCGCCTGGGGCTGCCTGTCGCTCCGCATCGCCTGGGGCTGCCTTTGCTCCACACAGGGTGCAGGGTGCGAGGGAGAAGTGGAGCTCCGCTGCCGCCTCTATGGCCAGGGGCTCCCCTCCCGAGTTCGCCTCCCGAGGGTCCGCTGCTGCTGCCGTCGCCTCCGAGGGTCCGCTGCTGCTGCTGTCGCCTCCCGAGGGTCCGCTGCTGCTGCCGTCACCTGGGGTCGCCAGGGATCCTGCTTCGCCTGGGGTCGCCGGGGCCTCTGCTTTGCCTCGGTCGCTACACTGTGGCCGGAGCTCCATGAAGGGAGCTGCCGGCCATGAAGAAAGGGGGAGGTCAGGAGACCAGCTCCCCAGCCGCATTTCCGTGGCAGGAAACACGGTGGCCGGAGCCCCACGGAGGGGAGCTGGCGGCCACAAAGAATGGGGGAGGTCAGAGACCAGCTCCCCGCAGCAGTTTCGCTGCCGGAGGTGGGTGGCCGGAGCCCCACGGAGGGGAACTGCCGGCCATGAAGAAGGGGAGGTCAGGAGATCAGCTTCCCCGCAGCAGTTTCGCTGCCGGAGATTGTGTGGTCGGAGCCCCACGGAGGGGAACTGCCGGCCATAAAGAAGGGGGAGGTCAGGAGACCAGCTCCCCAGCTGCACTTTCGGCAGGAGATAGTGTGGCTGAAGCCCGGAAGAGGGAGCTGCCAGCCACGAAGAATTGGGGGTGCCAGACATTCCACCATGGCCACCCCAGAAATAACTTGCTTCCCCTCTTCCGGGACTTTGGGACTGAGGGGGAGGTGGCCATTGAGGCCATGTGTGCTTTGCACAAGGGGGTATATGTGGCAAAGTGCCCCCTGTGTATTATATGTTACGTGTTGTGTGTAAATGTTGGTGTATAGTCATTGGTACACGGGATATAAGCGGTCTGTGTTTCACATGTGTTTAAATTGTAGATTTGTATTTAGGCACGAGGAGGGCACAAATCACATCACGTGCAAGTAAAAAGTAATAATATGTGAGCACGGGGAATTGCACTTTAATTAATTCACGTGCAGTTGTACCGAGATTCCAATTGAATGATTGACTAGCAATCGAGTCTCGGTACAACTGCATAAAAGCTGTATGTTTTCACTCACTCGGGGTTGGGTGTTCGTGAGTGGAGAACGGGTGAGAGAGAGAGAGAAGAAAGAAATACTTATAACAATTGCTATCGCGTGCTGGTAGTACCAGCACGATACTTGTTTTATTTATTTACTCACCGTGTTTGTGTGTCTGTCCGTCCACCGTTTGTTACTGTTTAGTCCGTTTTGTTTATATATTTATTTTGGCGAAAGTGCCGTGTCCTGTTTCTGTTTTGTGTACAAACCTTTTTATTTTCTGTTTGATTATTAAACGCTGAGCGCCATCACGCGCTCAGCTTCACCAAAACCCCAAGTCTCTGTCTGTTCTGTGTTTCCTGGCTCTGCCGTGACGTCACCGCTCAGTCGTCTTTGTCACAGGATTTTAAAACTATTATTTTAAAAAAAAGGACAATGAAGTGGTATAAATAGGATGTTTGTATTCAAAGTCCACCCAAACCTCTAGCCATGCTGCAGTGTGAGGTTGCCATTTACATTGTTATAGAACACAAATTGCTGGACTCTCATAGCATGATCACTTGTGATAGGCAGTGAATGTGTCAAATAGTGAAAACAGCAGTCTTCTTTTTTTTATTCCAAAGAAAACCCAGCTGGAACAACCTGCAAGGAATCATCATGGAAGGAATTATCATGGCATCCCCCAAAACCACTGCACATGCCTGTTAATCTACCAGATTTGCATTACTGAGATTGAACCTGACTCCTCTGTTTTATTCAGGTATCTATATACAATTCCTTAATTTGTCTAATAATAGCAAAAACACGAAGCCTACTCCAAAGACTGTCTTATTTTTCAATCTCTTTTTTTATCATCCTAATTTGCTTTTCCTCAGACAGTGACATGTATTGTGCATGATGTCTGCATCCCTGGCATGGACTATACCTCCTGGTCCTTGATTTAATCACATCATTAAACATTAAAACTGCTTCCTTCTATTTTGTTGAGGGGCTTGCTTTCTTCATGCCATCTTACGATTTCCCTGTTCATGCTGTTGACACAGCTCTCATGCCAATGTATGCAAAACAAAATCTTACGACTGACAGTCAACCATCTCATATGCCAGGCCAAATGTAAAATAATCATGTTGCAACTTCGTATGTACAGTTTTTCCATCTCAGTTTTGAAAATGCATCTAGTTAATTTGTGAATTCAGAGAGGCACACATTCTTTTTACATCAGGAATACGTTAAAACACTTTCAAGAGGATGGTCAATATTTTAAGTTCCACTTTAGCTCAATTTAATACAATTGTTCTGTTCGGACACATCATTACTGAACTTAACCTCCTTGTTAATGTATTTCGCTGTGGAAGATGACACCAAATGATAAAAACATGTCACAAATTTGGGGGAAAAATGAAAAATCTAAGTTACCTATAATAAGTCATGGTTCTGATATCTGAATATTTCACTGTCAAAAAAATCCAACACTGCCCTTCAAAGCCACCAAGTACAGAATAATCCTAAACATGATTTCTCTCAGTTATATAGTGCAGCTAACGTTTTAATTTTCACTTATTACAACTTTCTGCCTGGGTCTATATTTAATTTCTCAGTGGACCTCTACATGCAATACATTCCATATCTTATTCATATCAGCAATCATATTACCTAATATATAACCCTACTCTTATTTAGTGTTTGCTACAGTGTTTAAATCAAGATTAAGTAGAAGGGAATCATCAAAGCCACATTGTTCGACAGCCATAAGTTGTATTTTTTAATACAATTGTTAAAATGAAAAATGTATTATTAGACAATGCTAGTTCCCACACTGCAGACAGTCTAAGTACTCCTTAATTTACTACACCTACAACCAAAATATGGAGTTCAATACGCGTCTCTACCTGATACTTGATTTTTGTATGTGGAAGAGCAAGTTGTCAGATGTAATACAGCATTATACTTACACAACTTGTTAAGTTGTGTTACTGTAATATTTTGTTTCAATGATTGTCTGATATACTTTTATTGTAGTTGCATCCTCAAGAAAACTGTTTGAATACACAACATTATAAATGATTCTTCACTTACCACCTTGCTTTAATGCTTCTGGCCCTGGCTAATCAGGAACGGTGCTCCCCGAACAGCTTTGGAAAAACACCTCAACTCTGTCATGAACAGCCTCTGCAATTCAAACCCTATAAAATAAACTTTAAACATATGGTCCTCACAATATTCTGAATGCTTTACACTAACAAACATTTTGTATGATATAGTTGTCAATGTTTTACTTTAGTCAGTTTCTAAAAGTGTCAAGGACATTTCTTTACACAGAAAAACACGATAAAGATTCCTGAGTTTTTTTTAGTATTACCAATAATGTAATCATTGCATCCTTGCTTCAATTACTAGTAATATTTTTGTTTGCTTTTGTTGTATACAGTTCTTAAATAATAGGTACATACGTTACAGAGGCTGTGTGGTCCAGTAGTTAAAGAAAAGGGCTTGTAACCAGGAGGGCCCTGGTTCAAATCCCACCTCATCCACTGACTCATTGTGTGACCCTGAGCAAGTCACTTAACCTCCTTGTACTCTGTCTTTCGGGTGAGACGTAGTTGTAAGTGACTCTGCAGCTGATGCATAGTTCACACACCCTAGTCTCTGTAAGTCGCCTTGGATAAAGGCGTCTGCTAAATAAACAAATATTAATAATAATAAAAAAAATAAATCTCATCTTTTTTCTCTCTTTAGACTGAGATTGAGCAGGACAACAGTGTCAAACATTTAAGTGGTGGTATAAACTTGTTTTGTTGCTTGCTGTGGCTTATATTACATCTATATGCATAGTGTGGCCTTTTAGTGTGTGTGATGTGTCAGACCTGCAAAGCAAAGATGCACAGAGTGTGAGAGATGACACTTTGACAACCATAAGCAACATCCTGCTGTGCATATGAAAGCATAACTTACAGCTTTAAGCTATAAGAATGGTGGGATTTAGGTTTGTGCAACCAGGGTATATACCTGGCAAGTTACCTCACAAGTCACCCCTAAAACATTTTTTTCCCCCTTTGTTCATGCTGAAAATGCTAGTCAACATATATACAGTAGTTAGACATTATGGAATATTATCTCACAATATATTATGTTGGTCTCAAGTGGACATTTGTGTATGTTTTCAAAGGATGTGGCCTTGATGACATACAGACTGAAAGAGGTTATTAAAACTGTATCTTACCATATAACTGATAACAAAACATAAATACACTTTAATGTCATTATAGCTGTGTCTTCTAATGTATTTCCGGTTTAAACAATAGTATTCTCTGTTAATACTGTAGTTTAATACACAATTCTAGTATAAAATTAAACAGAACACATTTGGTGTAAACCAATCCCAGATTTTCTTTTACACCAATGTCAATTATCCTGTGTTAAAAAGGGTTCGAGTAAAAATTAAAAACATAAATTCCATCTGAATTTATTCTGGTAAAGCTATATATGCAGATTAAGCAGTTGCCATTTGACCCAGACTACCATGATCATTTTCATACCATTACTCCAAAATGAAGTAAGACATTTCATTATTATTTATTCTGAAACGTCAGCACAGAAGTTACTGAAATTAGCACTAAATTTTATACTTGAGTTAGTGGACTCATTATTTCAAACATCTTAGTCTGAATCAATATCAGTAATGATTCATTCTTTTGATTAAGAAGTGACTTCATCTGTAGGTGTCAGATAATTACCGAGATGACCTATAACGAGAGCATTTCACAAGTCTCCGACTTCACTTATTCCCTCAACAGCATAATGACTTCCTCCTGGTGCTTTTTATAGCGGCAATATGCTCCTGGGGTTTCACTCTGTGATCAGTCACTATCACTGCTTAGTTCTATCATTTTCTCTAGACAAAGGACTATTGTGACACAGAATTAAAATGGTGTCACCTCTGCAACCAAATGCCAGTTTTTATTTACTAAGATGATGGCTTGAACTAAGAATGCCGTGTTCCTTTTTTCTTTTTTGTTGTTGTACTAAACCAAACAAATGTGTTGATGTCACACTTCCACACAACAGCTGAATTATAGACACAGATGAGTTAGGTTAAAGTTGAGAAGGAAATCAAGGCATTAAATATGACTATTCTTCAAAGCAAGACTGGGCTTTAATTATGAGGAGGACAGTCTGTCTAAAATTCCAGAATCACGTAGCATTTACAGCTAATGTGGACAAGTCTATTGGCATGTGTAGCCACTCTGAATTTTTCTGACATTTACTTGTTATGCTGCCAGGACGTGTACAAGAGTTGCTTTTGAGTTTAGGAATAGAGGAGAAGTCAACCAATCTAGAAACTTAAAGTTTTCATTACAGTATATCATTTCCAGTGGCTGTCACATATACTGTAAACGACACAGTGCTCGAGTCCTAGCGGAACACACTGAAACAGAGTTCTGCCATTTTTTGGAACCTCGGAACGCCTGTGAGCGCCTGTGTTTTTTGTTTTTTTTCAGGTACTGCAATTATTATTGCATCAACATAGGGTGCATTGTTAAATTCACTGCTGCATGCACTGATGTAAAGTGGATTCACCAAACCATTGTTAAATTCACCAGGAGTTGCTTAAGGAACTGTTGTTAAATTCACAGGTGCGTCAGCAAATTCACTGGGGTTGAGAGTCGGTGAACTGCAGCAAAATCAAAATGGCCGCTCCCACTTTGGAAGTTTGTCTTGTACAGAGATACTATTATCAATGTAATTGTAGATTCAGAGACACCAAATCTTTTGAAAATGGGTATGGAGTTGGGTATTTTTAATAAATATATAATAGCGCTAATAAATATATTGATAAACAATATCACATTTGCCAACTTATCCAGAATAGCCGACTGAGCTGGTGACGTACAATAATTCGATATGAGAGAGAGAACAGATTTTTTTTTTATCGTGTATGTTATTTGTCCTTTTCTACTTCAAAAAAATGTTCCAAAGTTGTGAAAAGTTTGGGAACTGTATTTGAAAGTGTATCGATTAATACTTTCATTTTTATAAATATTTACAGTTGCAGGCTAGCTGCTTTCTACATTTTAATGTAACAACAAGCTAGCGCCTAATTAGTCGGTTAAAGATAACTAAACCTTCGTCCCAATAAGCTTTCAGCTCGCACAGGTCAGCCACAGCCTTGCATGCCGCAGCAGCAACCTTTCTATCATTATTATCAGCTATGTTGATTCACCAAACTTGTTAAATTCCCAGCACCGATGAGCACCAAGTGATGTCACTTCCGACTCAGTGATGCAGAGCACCGATGAATTTAACAACGCACCCATACTTAAATCACATACTCAAATCACTTTTCCGTAAACACAGAAGGAATTCACTTATGACCTGGAAGTGGAAATGACGTATGTTCACATTTTAACTTTTGAAGCAATCTCAAGTATACCAAAACAAAAATGGATGCACCTAAGAGACAACATTTTTTTTCTGTGGAGATGGTTTTAGAAATTAATTCTAACGAAGAAAGCGACCCCAAATCATTCTTGTCTGCCATAGACATGTATTTCGATGAGCTACAAGAAATATCGCTGGTATACCAAACATATATGCTGAAATAAAACTGTACAAAGCGCTGTTTATAAATAGCTAATTGAATCATATGCTAAATACAACATTAAAAAAAAATAGCAAAGCAGTTACTATTGGGTATTGAATATATAAACATCTGTTTGATTTGATTGTGGCTGGATTATTGATTTTAAATACAAATGTTCCATTCAAGCTTTGCCCTTTTCATTACTGTAACCAGTTGTTTTATACTGACTTATTGGAGCCTTGGTATGTTTTTGTTTAAATTTTAGTTATAGTTATTATTACAGTTAACTAAATTTAATTTTAGTTATTATTTAGTTGTTATTACAGTTAACAAAGTGGTGATGACCTTGAAGTCTGTTAAGGTAAAAATAACTTGGGTAATGCCAGGCTCTACACCTCTTCACACTCCTTAGGATAGCCAACCACAAACATATATTGATCAGAGATTACCATTTACTAGCCAAGTCTTGCTGTACAGCCCTCCACACACTTTAATGCTAGTCAAATAGATTATGTGTGATGGAAACAAGTAGTAAAAAGCAGGCTGTTTATTTCAGTTTATTTTAGTTTTTTACATTAAACTAACTTGAGGAAAAATAATTAAACCATGTAATTTGCAGTTGTAAATGTTTAAGTAGCACCTCAATGCCTGATGAAAACAAGGCATATAGAAGGATTAAATATATAAGCAACTTGCCTGAATCATGGTACCCATGAAAAAAAAAAAACAGTGAATAAAAAATAAAAATAAAGCCTCACACAGGCTTTCCAAGAGATCTGGAGAAAACATACTGTAAGGCCCTATTTATAAAGCATTTACCTTTTTTTCCTTATTGGGAAAACAACACAAAGAAGTAGTAGTGTCAGATAAATAAATCTTCCATGTGCTAATTTAACAGTCCCTATAGGCAGTTCAAATGCTTATTTTTGATTTTGGTTGAAAATGCTTTATGAATATGGACCATATTGAAACAAAAACTCATATTAAAATGTACATTTTCTATAGACTTTTATAGCATAAATTTACAGGTAAAAATAATATTTATATACAGCCTAAGATCACAATAATGTTACGAAGAAATGGCAAATAAAAGATAAGAATAATATGAAAACATGTCGATTATATGCCAGTCTTAAAAATGTAAGTGGGCACATTATTTAAAAAAAATCTTTAAATATATATATATATATATATATATATATATATATATATATATATATATATATAGATTTTTTTTTTTAAATATACCTAGCTGATTTTTGCCTCAATGCACGCTACAACTCTGTTAAGTGTTTTCCTCTTGCGCCCCATTTTCAAATCAAACTAGTAACTGTAACCGTATACTTATAGCAAAAGCTTACCTATACCATAACCTGCTAATTTCAATGTGACAGGATGAAATGACTGACAGTGAAACTACAGTAGCCTATTAAGGGACCACTGAGTTGACTGACAGCGACATCTAGCCATCCAGAGCGGAACGGAGACGGGACAGACAGCAAGTATAAAACTAGAGATGATTTCTAAATGATTATTTTTGGTAAGAAAATAAAAAATAGCGAGTGGTTTTACACATTTATTTCAATTCGATTTTTAACGAGCTTTACCGATTGCAATCGAAAAGCAGCAAGCCTAATTATACTAAATGTTTTTGGTTTCTTTTTAGTTACTATTTCGTTATCACGTTACATTATTTTTTAGTTATAGTTATAGTTACTATTAATGGATATGATTTATGTTTGTTAATAGACATTTTCGTTATTGTTACAGTTAACTAAAAAAAACACACAAATAAGAAACATAAGTTACAAATTACAGGAGGAAACCTAGTTAATTTCATCGTAGCTCTGCCCTCTTTCTAGATGACCGACTTCCTTCTAACCCTGGAAATGAATGGTCTGGCCATCCAGTCCAGGGCACTCTGTTCCCTTTATACAGTGCCCTCACAAGCCGGGAGAGAGATTTATCACCAAGAATCATTCTGTCTCAATCACATATCTCACCGTTCCCCAAGACAGGGGAACCATCAATTGTGTTAAAGGCTGTCCTGTGTCCTTGGCAAGGTTTACCCTATACAACAATTGCCCCTTAATAATGAAGTGTGGAAATACTAGCGCCCCAGCGCCTTCAACATCCTCACCTTCAATAGACCGGACCTGTCACCAAATGTGCACTAGTGAGGGGTTGTTATTTTGGCCCCACACTATGTCTGCACTTGAGTGCCACATGTCCGTTATATTGAGACGGACTGGTGTATCTACTGCCCTAGATTGCCCAGTAACCTCGCCCTCTCTGTCACACTGCGTTCTGACACCCTTTGACTGGTGGATCTGAGCAATACGCATAGTCCCTTCACAACATACACTACATAGACATAAACAAACAAGATAGCTGCTTCCGCATCCAACACTCAAACAATAGCTTTTTGAGATGTTATAGTAATAAAATAATGACTTGGATAGCATTATTGAGGAGTTTGGTGATAAATCGAGTGATCAGGATATGATTTATCAGTATGCATGACTATGAAGAAATATGTAATAAACAGCAAACAAGGGATGGGGCAGGGCTGGAGATGCAGTACTGAGTGTCATGTTGATATGCAGTGCCTTTCAAATTTGTTTTACTGTGAATAAAATTACTTTTAAACAGCACGTGTAGAATAAACAGCTTGTGTGAAAATAAATTAGACCTGACGCGCCTAACAGGCGCTGAATAAATGGACCGTAAAGGGTTAAGGATGCAACTGTGTTTCTGTAAAGCCACTAGTATTCCCTCCAACAAAAAAAAAATTACTTGTTGATTAAGCAGGTGAATGGATTCAATATTGGGCTTTAACTGGCTGTGCATTTCTTCAATAGTGGACAGCTTCTGTGTCATCTGGCTCCCCTGTTCATGTTGCTTTTTGTGTAAACACAAAAAGCAAAACATTTTTATTTGTGTTCTGTATTAGTAGTGGGTACAGTAATCCATACCCTCAACTTATTATTTTTTTTAGCAAAATATGACAAAAACAACATACCAGAGAAAGTGCAAGATGCTTTTCATTTATCTAGTGCCATTAGGGTTGCGACCCATTCTGGTTTTGCCTGGATTGTTCTCTTTTTGAGGCAGCTGTGCTGGGAAATCTGTAAGACTTCCCGGGACATTAAATGTCAAAGTATATGATTTATTTATTTATTTTTGTACGAAGTGACTCTGGTGTCCCGTTTTTTGTAAGTCAGAGGTGGGAACCCTAAGTGCCAACTGAGTCTTTGTATAATTTTGTTTCCTCCATGCATGGTAAGGTTTTATTATTCTATGGTATACAATGCCACTTTTGATTGGGAAGTATACAAAAGGTGTTCATTATACAAGAAATGTAGCCCAAGAAGATAGTTCATTCATGCACATTCTATTCCCAAGTAGGATCATACTAAAAAATGTTTTTTGATTAATGTTTAAGCAATGTATTTAATAACTCTGGTGACAGAAACTTTCATTGAAATAAAGCAAATTTATGGTACAGACAGGTACTTAATTGCAAATACCCTATAAATTAACTTATTGTTTAAACATTCGCCAGAGTAATATCTGTTTATCAACAATGAGCTTTAGAGACCAAGATTAGAAATCATTAACATAAGCATCTGACAGAACCTTACCAGCGGTAACTTGCAGTGGGGGCACATTACAGTATAATTGATTGAAAGATTCTGATTCTGAGATATGCAAGATCAGGCCCAGCGGCAGCATGACCACTGGGGGGGTGGGGGCATCCAGTTATTTAGTGTGGGCTCATTTTGAAAAAGACAAATCAATTGGCTCGTATTATCCTTATTTTACTTCGCTGTGAAGACAATAAACAAATAAATAAATAAATCAAATGACAGTGCAATGTTATGAACTATCCACACAGCAAGAATTACCACAGCTCTATCCATAAAAGCTTTTTTTTTTTCTTTTAAATTATTATTATTATCGCATTAGCAACAACGGGGTGTCTGAGCAACAGTACTTGAAACAAATAGTCATAGAGCGAGCAGGCCCTCTACAGAGATTACAATAAACAGATTACCACACACAGCAAATTACTGTAAAGTAACGAATGTGCATATAATGTTTACTTTCAACTGACTATTCAATACTGAACATAAAAAGCATATGCTCTTGTAAACCATCCGATAAGGCGACCCTACGAAGGGGTTTCCAAACACCAGAAGCAACTAGACATTTTTAAATTATTATTATTTTGCTTTACTTTAATTTGATTTGATTAATGATTTTTTAGATTTAAAGATTTTTTATTTAAGCCATAGTGCACCTCGATGATGGCTGTACCGTGTGGTAGTTGACCATGACAGGAGTTATGCGTCCCAAGCCGAAGGCGAGGGCACTAACGAAAGTCAAGGTCCCTATTTATACCCCTTTTTATAATCTGGACATTGCATGAGGAATGAACGGAGCAATTACTGAACAGTTCATGTACAACAGAGTCTGAACTACCAATACAATCTCTCATTGAATACCACTCTAAAATGCCTCCTAACTCATCATGTTTCTACCTTCAGCCAAAGCCTTTCTCTCCTGAATCTATATTTGAATGGAGCAATATTACTGAACTGTCTGCGTCTCGCTTTGTTGTTGTTGAAAGATGCTGTGTCTGTGCTCCAGTCAAGCTGACAGTCTGTGATTGGCTCTCGGTAGTTGCAGGTACAGGATTGGTTGCTTTCGTCGATGCAAAGTATTGATTGGCTGGTTTTGGTATATAATCAAATTAATTTGAACCAGTTGTGTCTGTTTAGTATTTACTGTCCAATAGATGTGAACTACATTTAAAAATACAGCAAGTCAAAAAGAAAAAGCCAGCTCTTGATTCACAGTTGGTGCTGAGACATTTCAGCGGATATCTACCGTCTATTAGAGCCTGCTAGAACTGGAAGCTGATTGGCTGATGGTACTGAATCATTTTCTAAATCAATTTAGAATCTGAAACTGGGGTGGGCACTGCATCTAAACTGGACGTGCCAGGCTTCCTAAAGCCCGCCCATAACGCCGGGCCTGTGCAGGATACAATAGCAAAATATCACAAAATGTGGCATATGGCATTGTTTTAAATAATGTTGTGTGATGAAAGGCTACTGCATGATACAGTAATACACAACTGTGGAATGGCAACTTCTCCAGTTAGAAAGAAGCATTCACCATGCAAGTTTCTAAATGCTTTGTTATTTAATTCTACAAGCTGTAGGATCAATATGTGCCTATAATGTGTAATAAACAACTGTTCATTTTCTAGTAAAGAGAAAATCAAAGCAGCTTTATACCAGCAATATCATGCTTGAACTGGATACTCATTGCTGGCATAATACCCCCCCCCACCACCCACCACAAACTTTCTTACCTGTTAGTAATACACTACAGTAAATACATAAACAAATAGGCAAGATGTTATAAGGCCATTAGAAGGATTTAAGTAAAAAGGCACAAAAGAGAATGTCTATGACATGTTATTGTTAAGATTTGATGTATTTTTAGAATTACTTGATGGATAATAAAGTGATCATATTTGTTAAAACATAGAATGGTCTAGACAAACAGTTCAATACTAAAGAATAGCCTCTATCAGCTTAATATACTTGACATATAATAATATACAAAAATGCAAGAGTTTCTAATTCCATATGCAGTCAAGACAAATGTTATACAGTAGTTAATTTAAAATATCTTAAGTCAGTTTTCAGCTACAGTCAGCCAAATATTCAATATTTTTTAAGAATATGCCAAATCCTTTTTTAATAATATGATCTTTCTTCTAATAAAACACTCAATTATACAGACTCTGCACATACAAAATCTAGTGGGTATTAAATCTGTAACTTTGCTCTACTTATTAACATAGAAAAACACATAAAGGGCCAACATATTTTTCTGGTTTCTATTTTATACCAAACTTGTTAAGCAAGTTTTGCATACCATGAAATCCCATAGTCTTTTCCAATGTAATTATAATTGAAAACAGTTTTTTTCATTCTCATGCAGTGAACTAAACCATTCTTCAGGGGGGGGGGGGAAAACAATTTTACTGTTGTAAAATTTCATCTTAAGCTTTTTCAGAAACATATTTTTCAAAACTGAAATGCAGTCTATTTAATTTTGTTAACATCGCATTGTGGCCAGTCATCCAAACATACTTAGCATCCTGGTAAAAAGAAGTAAACGTTAAGTTATTATCATAACCCTGGTTCCCTGAAATAGATAGACATGTAACCATTACCATATGGGTATTTATCTCTTAAAGACCCAAAACCTGAATAAGATATATCAAAGCTGCTCTCTGAGCCAGTGACACAGTCACGGCCCACCACCGATGGCGCAAAAAGACTACGCTTACAGATCTCATCGCCATTTTTCAGCGACCTTGAAGTTTAATGGTTAGATTTCTATTTCAGGGAACCAGCAATCACAACCAAAGCAAGTATCATGGTCCTGCGCAGAAAACAGAAAACACACAAGAGAATAAACTCTCAACAAATACAGCAATTTAAACAATTACATGAATAATATTAACACTATTACAGTGATTTATATTAATATCACATACAATTTGTGTAAAAATACAATAAATGTGAACTATATAGCAAACAGAAGTAACAAGTACTTATCTGAACAAGGTTCTCAGGTCAGGTTAGTCTTGAAAGGAAATATTGCGATGAGATCTGTGAGCGCAGTCCTTTTGTGCCCTCAGGGGTGGGCCATGACTGCATCACTGGCTGAGAGAGCAGCTTTGACATATCTTATTCAGGTTTTGGGTCTTTAGGAGGTAAATACCCATTTGGTAATGGTTACATTTCTATTTCAGGGAACCAGGGTTATGATTGCAGCTTTGATAGATCTTATTCAGGTTTCCAGATATTTAGGAGGTAAATACTCATATTTTTAATATTAAGAAATTGTGAAATTATACTTTACATTGCTAAAACACTGTTCCCCATTTAGTAAGAAATGATGAGTGACATAAAAAATAGAACAAAAATAAAGCTTCCCCCGTAGCATCATCAATTGGGTATGCCATATCAGATCAAATGGTTGGTAAACTGAAGTAATATGGAAATGTGAAAAACATCTGTCGTTGATATGTCCAGAGGTTAAAAACAATGTGGCTGTGAAAGGTTTCATTTCTACTGGATACCACCCATAATTAAACTTTATTAGGAGAATCACAGAATACAGCTTGCAAAGACATGAATCTGAGTGTTCTGTATCAGAAATATATTTTCAAATAACATGGCACTGAAAACAGTTAATCTTCATTGGACACCACCTGACATTTTATAATCATATCATTTAGCTGTGTACCAACTATAAACACCCTATGTTAAAGCATGTGGTCTGTATATGGTTAAAGCAATGCATCAGTGAATGTGTTCATTTCTAATGGCAACTGGTTATAGAACTTAAATAAGAAAAAAAGAATGCAACTGTCGCCAAACAGCTATAACTGTATCTTCAGTGGTCACATGACCATAATATGGCAGCCATATATGGTCAGTCAATGTCATGGTCACCAACACATTAAACATATAGTGTTTCCATAACTCTGAAAACATTAATTTACTTCTTTAAATCATTGCTGAGACATGAGGCTTTGATACTGTGGTGGAGGCACTTTTATAATTTTTTTTTTTTTAAAACTGCCAGGAAAGGGTACATTTTTATTGAGCAACACCCATGAAAGGCAAAAGCTGCAGACATTTCATCCATAAGTTTGCCATGTCCCTAAGAACTGTGCAAAGAGCCAAGGCTAACTTGGCACCTGTGCAAACTACTAAACCCATGGGCTATATATATATATATATATATATATATATATATATATATATATATATATATTTTTTTTTTTAAATGTATACCCTTCAAATTATTTTGATGAGCTTGCAATTCTTCCGTGGGCTGTGGTAGGCTAATACTTTGTTTTAAAATCTACATTTCTATTTATTAAATGCACACTGAAATATATTGATAGATGTCTGAGAATTTTAATTAAAGGCAGAAGTTTGTGGCATGAATTTGCAATCATAATATGCAGAATAAACATTAAGGGGCTGATGTAAGGCTCGGCGCAGTGCAAACAATTGCAGCTGCAAAATCCAAATTGCCGAGCGGCCAGGCAATTATTTTGCAGTGCGGCCTTTGTAAGCTTAAGAACAATGCAATTTACTCAGCACGCAGCATGAAATTGAGTTATTTGGAAAAGCCCAGCCAACATCAGTTATGCTACCAAAGAGACCATATGGTCCTCTATAGTGGAGAACGTCAATGCTGTCAGTGTTACCAGGAGGACAGTCAACCAGGTGATGAAAAGGTGGCAGGACCTGCGGCGGCGAACGAAAGCAAAACTCACAATGCAGCACAGGCTTGCAGCAGAAAAAGGAGGAGGGCCACCATCCACATCACAGCTGACACTGCTGGAGAGGCAAGCGGAGAGGACAATCCATCCCAAACAAAGTGAACCTGGGTTTGAATATGGATGGTCTTCTCCGTCTTGCCCTTCTCCTCCAAAGGTTTGCCTGCCTGTCCTTAACAAGAGCCAAACGTCGGTGCATCAGGAAGTGTACCACAGCAGCCATCCTGTGGCCATTGACAGGTCTCTGAAGGTGTGTGGTTTTATACAGCTCTAAGTTACTCACTTCTACAATGGTTTTTACCTTGTCAGAGGAGGTGCAATGTTTTTGGAGGATCAACAATTGTCCAAGTGCAAGGCAAAATCATTACATCTCATTTTTATGTTATTCCAGATCCCGCCCAATTCCATGCTCTTTTCTTTATTCGAATACATTTTAATATCATTTAAACGGATTAATGATGACAAAGTGCTAATTTGATAGCGGGTGCTGAACACCAGGTGAAAACCATTGCTTACATACGCTGCATTTTTAATGACCACTAAAGTCCCACTTTACACCAGCTAAATGGTTTGAGGCAGAAATATGGGTGTTTTTATTTACATGTATTATTTATATGATTATAATAAAAAAGTGAAAGAATCATAACACCAATTAATTATATTCTAGAATAGAGAATAATTCAATATATTATTATTATTTAAAAAAAATGTATGAATGTAATGCTTAACACTAGAAGGACCGGAGATATACTCATACCTAGAAGCCCTGCAGTCTTTCTGATGGCTGTATTCAAAACACTGTAAATAGTATAACGAACGGAGAAACAGTCGGATGTAGTAGTTTTTTTTTTTATTGAGTATGTTCCATAAACATCCGAAGCATATTATATATACTGTATAATTTACGCACAAATATGATCATTTATTTTACAAATCAAAACAAGAAAATGTAAGTAAATAAACATCTGAACAGACATCGGTTTACAACATACATATTTATCAGACTGAAACGACAGCAATACATTTTTAACTTCTCAACAGCAATCGGTTTATTATCAGATGAGCAAAAGCAACTGAACAACGTAAATAAAGAAGTTACAGTGCAGAGAAAAAGTTTGTGAACCCCAATGATAATTATGGAAATTCCATAGTTTTACCATGATAGCTTTCTTGAATCAAAACCTAATCTTTTTTTAAATATCCAAAAGAGTTTATATTAACCAAGTCCATGTCTTTTGAAACAAAATGATGTATGAATTAGACAAACAATGAGTAATGAAGATTCAGGGTATGTGAAAAAGTAAGTGAGCCCCTGGTTTTATAAGCTCAATTAAGGGGATAATTAGAATCAGGTGTTTAAATAATTAGGTAGATCTTCAGGGGTGAGTTTGGGATGCCCCACCCTATATAAAGATCGGAAACTTTGTGAGTTTGGTCTTTACCATATAGGTGTGTGGAAACACATCATGCCACGATCAAAAAAAAATCTCTGAGGACCTCAGAAAAACAGTTATTGATGCTAATCAGTCTAAAAAGGGTTACAAAACCATTTCTAAGGATTTGGGGCTCCACCAATCCACTGTCTACAAATGGAGAATGTTCAAGATCACAGTCACTTTACCCATGAGCGGTCGTCCTACCAAATTCTCTCCAAGAACAAACCAGAAAATCATCAAAGAAGTCACAAAGAACCCCAGAGTAACATCCAAGGATCTGCAGGCCTCTCTCATCTTGGCTAATGTGAGTGTTCATGACTCAACTATCAGAAAAGACTAACTAAGACTGGTGTTCATGGAAGGATAGCCAGGAGGAAACCACTGCTCTCTAAAAAGAACATTGCTGCTCATCTGAAGTTTGCCAAAGAGCACATAGATGATCCACAAAACTTCTGGAACAATGTTCTCTGGACAGGCGAGTCAAAGGTAGAACTTTTTGGCCTGAGAAATGTTATGTTTGGTGAAAACCAAACACTGCGTTCAAACAGAAAAACCTCATCCCAACCATCAAGCATGGTGGTGGGAGAGTGATTGTTTGGGGCTGCTTTGCCTTCGAACAACTGTGCCCTTCTGCACAGGGCACAGTTGTTCGAAGGTTTATTTTTATTGCACTTGCCAACCTGGCACTGGCGTCTTTTGCGGCCCTCAGAGGGATTGCCAGCTTCAGCTGTGGGTACACGCTTGGCAGTTTCTCTCTGTTCCAAATCCTCCTTGTGTAGTTCCTGTGCTAACTATAAAATATATTCTCTCCTTGGTAAATTCTTCTCCGTGCATTCTTTGTAAAGTACCCAGGAGCTGATGGCTGCTAGGTCCAATACATTGTAAAACACCTGAACAGGCCACCGTCGGGAGCCAGCTTTCACGGAATACTTCCGTGCCATCTGATCCAAACATCTTTTTCATATTTTGTTGCATTGTAAAACTCCACGGTCTCCGGTATTTATTTTCACTAGTCCCGATGGTAATTGACTGACCAAAGCACCACAGTTGGCAAGCAGGCGCCAGCCTTTCAAAAGGCTGATAGAAGAATAATAGACTGTCAGTCATTCACTCAGGCAGAGAGTACAGCTAAACACATTGCGGACTGGTAAATAAAAATATTAAAGTAGAATACCGTTCTGTATAATGAAAATACAATTGTTTCATGTGTGGCCGTCAATGTGACTTTTAGGTATAATGTAATATATCTCCTTTATTTCTGCACTCCCGTGTTTCATGCTTTGTGAGAATATTTAATACACAACAGTGTTACACAACTGGAGAAAATTACATTTTAAAACCAAAAACCTCCAAAATGACCACCGCGGGGCTTCTAGTGTTAAAGGCAATATATTTTAACATGCTGCATAAAACATGGAAATAAACTCAAGAAATATACCTTATAAAATGTCCCTATCTTAATGCTTTATGTTAGCCTCCATTTTATTAGAATGTATGCTGAACTTTAGATAGAGAATACCAAATATTAAAATACAGGAAAAAAAAAATCTAATTTCCTTCATTAAAAACAGTCAACATGACTTTATCATTAAACAATAGGAGACACAACAAATCAAACTAATGAAAAGAAAAAGATGTGGTTTCATTATTAAGAAATCATATAGTGTGGTTCAAAATTGTCGAAAGGATTGTTGAAAACATATTTTAGTTTTTCTAAGCATGATTTAATAAAAAATGCCATTCTTTAGGTAAATACTGTAAATAATTCCCTCCTTAATCCCTCCTATCATTCCCAATCATTCCTTCAAAATTTCGATCTGTGATTATTTCTGCAAGCACTTAAAAGCTTGTCTTGATTTTGCGATCTAGATAAGTATGGCTTCTGCGGGTTAAAAGATGACACATTTCTAAATTCTATGAACCGCATTGTTACTTTTTAATGAGACAACTCATTGAACAGCAATGCAAAACCCTTTCTTTTCTTCTTTACATTATGTTGCCTATTCATTCTTTTCTCAACATAGTAAAGTGGTTATCTAAAGACGTGTTGCTATGTTTACAATTGGGAAAGGTAAATGGTAACCAATATTCTGCTATAAATATTTTTACCAACACACGTTTTACTCACCAAAAACAACTGGATAAAGCCAATAGCTGTTTTAGGTATCCAAAGAACATCTTTCAAAGCTCCACAAGACATACAGCCCAGTTAACTTTCAACAATTCAGTTTTGCTACGAATGGTCACCCCAAGTCCCATTATATTACAGCATCATGTTTGGCTTCAAGTAAAACTTCAATAGTATGTAATTATTCTCCTGCCGTAGGACACGTGTAAGTTCATTTTCCAACATCCTTGCTTGAGTTTCAAAATTTTAAACAATTGTGGTGGACTAATAAAAAACAGGGCCTTTACTGGTGGGTAATGAAAGGCTGCATCTTGATTGGCTGAGACAATCCAACAGTTTATTAATTGTACATGACACTTTGTGGCCTGTATATGATTATGTACCCTATATTGGATAATCTGGGCTTTCTTTACTGTACATGACAAACTTAAATGCAGCACACCTCATTACAAGAGTATCACAACTGTGTACTACAGTGGTTTCCAACTGGTGTGCATCAGTTGCTAAACTTAAAAAACAAAAGAAAAAAAAACTTTTGTGTCCTCTTAAAACTTTATTTAAGCAAGTCTCAAAATTATTAATACATACACATATTAAAATCATCCATTTAAAATAAAAACACAATGTACCTTTCTGTTTCCATTAAAAAAAAAAACATACTCTTCAAAACACTGCGCACGAACAACGTTGCTGCAAAAGATCAACCGTGTTACGATTTGTGTGGTCGCTCATGGTAACCTGACAACAGTGGTTGTGCGTTTTTGACAACGCAAAACACATACAGATATAAAGGAAACACTGCTGGACCAACATTTGCATATAGTATATGATATACACTGCAACCATGGATAAATTCTTGAAGAAAAGAAGTGAAGTATCCCGCTCTGATTCAAATGCAGCCGAAACAATAAAGAAAAAAAAACGAGGATCGTACACAGACAGTACAGTGACAGCTTCTTGGCCTTCAGATTTTCGTGGAGTGGTGATGCCTCTTGCCCCGTCCCAGAATGCCTAAATTGCAGGGAGAAGCTGTCAAACGCTGCAATGGTACCAAGTAAGTTGAAATGCCATTTGAATATAAAACACCCTTCACTCGCCAGCAAGGATACACAGTACTTCAAGCGCCTGAGAGAACAAAACCTAAAGCAGAATCAATGTATGATGTGTGCTGGTCTCAGATAAGGCGCAGGAGGCAAGTTACCTGGTGGCTGAGCTCATAGCGAAATTGAAGAAGCCTCATACCATTGCCAAGACCCTAATTCTGCCGGCATACAAAAGTATTGTGAGAGTAATGTTGTGAGTTGATGCCGCCAAAGAAATCAATAAAGTACCTCTTTCTGATAATACAATCAAACGATGTAGTGCTTCAAGAGAAATAAGAAAGAAGTGGAAAGTTCGCCCTGCAGATTGATGATTCCACAGATATTATGGGACACTGCCAGCTCATAGCCAATGTTAGGTATGTTGACAGGGATTCCATTAAGGAGAATTTCTTCTTCTGCAAAGAATTGCCCAGTCACACGACTGGAGAGGAAATCTTTAGTGTCACAAATGTTTATCTGGAGGAAAACAATCTTAACTGGACCAAGTGCTACAGCATCTGCACTGACGGAGCTTCCAAGACGGGAAAAGTCATAGGATTCGTGAGTAAGGTGAAGAACAGAATCCTGACATCCAGGTCAGCCACTGTATCCTGCACCATGAAGCCCTGGTAGCCAAAACAATGCCGCCTAAGTTAACTGCAGTATTAGACCAAACAGTGAAAATCGTGAATTATATAAAATCACATCCTTTGAAATTGCGCTTGTTTACTATTTTGTGTGACGAGATGGGAGCCGAGCACCAGAGTTTACTCCTGCACACAGAAGTATGATGGCTGTCTCGGGGGAAGGCTCTCCTGTGTTTATAAGTTCCGGAACGAGCTGAAACAGTTTTCGATTGTGCAAGAATTGCTCCACAAAGATTTAATATGTGATGATTCTTGGTGTGCTAAGCTTGCATATCTTGAAGATATAGTCAGCCATCTGAATGAGCTGTATTTTAAAATGCAGGGGAAAAACGAGAACATTCTGACTTCAAGGCTTCAAATCAAAACTGGCCCTTTGACAGGAAAAAGTGGCAAGTGGGTCAATTGAGATGTTCCCGTTGACATCGGCGGATCCTGCTGGCAAAATCGCGCTCAACCAGATCTCCACACATCTTAAAACACTACAAGACAAGTTTGAATGCTACTTCCCCTCCGCGAGTATGGAAGACTTTGACTGGGTACATGATCCGTTTAGTTGACTTTCTTTTGAATCGTCAAAGACGTTGTCATTAGAAGAACAAGAGGAATTCACAGAGCACAGGATGGATCACACACTGAAACTGAAGGTTGCAGAGATGCCTCTGGACACATTTTGGTTGCTTGCGGGATAAGAATATTTTGGACCTCGCTATTGCAATAATATTACCGATTCCCACAACCTACTTGTGCGAGTTGGCCTTCTCAACACTGGCTTACGTGAAAAACAACAGGAGGGCGCGCCTGTCAGGGGAGCAAGACCTGCGAGTTGCCCTATAATCAGTTCCTCCCCGGATCAAGGTGTGACACTAACATTGCCGGTAAGATGCTTCTCACAGTATTACTTTCATTTGTTTTGCTCTGACCCATATACTCTTAATTTCAAGAAGTATTGTTTTAATAATCAAGAAGAAACATAACTTTTTTATTGTGTTACAAATATGTCACATTGAGAAATGCAGACTTTTTTTTAAACCTCAAAACAACTGAAAACAATTAATGGGGGACACACTTATAAATTGTGTACATTAGGGCTTTCATTGTAAACTGCTTAAACTAACGAGAAATTGTTTTAGATGGTGGCTTGAATTGTTTTTAGGGGGTTTTAGAGATAAAAGGCTTTTGTGAGAGGGCAATTCACTTGGATAAAATAGGAGGTGTGCCTCAAAAAAATGTTATCGTATAAAGGTGTGCCGTGACATACAAAAAGTTGGGAACCACTGTTGTACTACAATTATACAATGTCACATGATCAACAAACAATATTATCAAGCTCTACTGACTTTTGGTTCAATTCCAGCTCTAAAGCCTCCTGGGCACTTACGCAACAGAGTCTCGAATACGCATGTAAATCCACACCAGGTCATCTTTCCATCACTTTCAAAATTAAATCTAGGCCTCAAAAAAAGGCAGTACAGAACAATCACTTTATCAGATCATAACAAAAATTGCAAAACACCCAGAAAACACAAATGACTGTTCACTTTCTATATTACCTGGAATGACATTTGCAGTAAATGTAATTTGTAATGCAGTACCCGAGTGCAGTCATTGAGATTATTGAAATGATAGTTCTGCTAGATAATCTATCAACCCAAACTGTAGAACCTGGACCAATCTCGTCTATATTAAAATTACCTTCAATGCAAGAAGCCATCATTCTTCCTTTTCCCTTCATAAGTTTGATGAAGTGTAAATGTGCCTTCTGTATTGGGTGGTTAGTTATATTCCTCTGATCAAAAACAGCATAGTCAATAATAAACCCATGAAAAAGAGTCCATTTTGTACATGGGAACACTCTCAAGTAGAGCTTTGAAAAAAACCATACTAAATACTATATCCTGCTACAGATAATCCATGACAATCCTGGCAGTATGACAACCTTGCATCAGAACAAACTCAGGGCCAATTGCACCAGGAAACAGATAGGGCTGACACCGAATTGACCAGCTACATGTCTTTTTGCTGGTTTCACAGACCCTGATTAGCCAAATCTTGGATTGCCTTACCTAAGGTAACATTATATAGTTCAAGATGTGTGCTAATCAGGGTCTGTGAAGCCAACCATTTGTGTATCCACAGTTTCCAGCATTTGAACAGCTCTGGCAGTCTGGAATTCAGTTAGAAATCTTGGTCTGCCATCACATCACTATAGGCCATGATTCACAAACCACCTGAGCAGCCAAATCTGAAGTGTAAATGGGGGTACCTGCTTTTAAGGGAGGGCAGCCGGTGCAAAATGCATCTCTACAGCTGCCACAATTTATTAAGAACACAATTTATTAGGGGTCCCTGAATGGCTCACCTTGTAAAAGCACTGCCGTGACGCGTGCAGGGTGAGTCATACAACCATTGCAAGTTTGTCTCCTGGTTGTGTAATGCAGCAGGCCTTCGCTGGGGATTCCATGGGGGCACCGCATTGGCTTTGGGATCTGGCTTAGACTGTTTCTCTTCACCGCTCTGCGACAACCCCTCACCGAGTGAGATTTGCTGGGTCCCTGAGTGTGGGGAATCGCTGCGGTGAAGGAGAAATAATAATAATAATAATAATAATAATAATAATAATAATAATAATAATTGGGCATTTCAAATTGGGAGAAAAAATTGGGGGAAAATCATTGGAGATTCTAAATTAAAAATAAATAAATAAATAAATAAATAAATGTTTATTGACTGTATGTTCGTGGTGTTATTTTTGCTATATTTAATGTTTGCTCCATTCATTTTTTGAAAAGTGTACATTATACTCTTAAAAACCACATGTGTTAAATACAATTGGGCAATGTTATTCAATGTTAGCAATTTAACTGGGGATGTTTAAAGCCGCACAGCACTTCTACAGCACATTTCAGGACAAGTCCTGAACATTTCTGCATTGTTTACTTAAAAAATGCATTTATCAGTACCTTCAGACATTCATTTACAGCTTTATTTTGTTCCATTTCTGCTTTCAAGTTCTTAAGTTCACTTTCCATGGCTTCTTTGGTTTCTTGCAAAAAACAAACAAAGCACATATTACAGATCCTGGTACCTCGTCCATGGGTGCTGACAGCTATCCGCAATGTTGGCCAACACAACATCATGTAGTCTAGTGCCGTGGATAGGAAGTGGCCCCTCAAAAGACAAAGCCGCCAAACCATGACTGGAAAAAGAAGATGATAAATGGCTAACACAAGAACTGCAGTGGCGCAATGCCACCTACCCCCAAAAATAGAAAAATGATGAATGAAAAGTAAGGAGCTGAAATGCAAATGCGCCCCGTGCATTAAATGCACTGAGGGAGAACCCAGCCTCTCCAGCGTGCCACGCACCCTGCAGAAACTAAATACGAACCGCTCGACACGCAGGTAAGGAAAAGAACCCTACTCTCTGGTAGGAGAAAACCTTAGGGAATCCATGGCTGAGGGTAGCCCTTCTTCCAGGCTCTAAAGATGTCCGTCTCCCTGTTTCGCCTCGCTGCGTGTGACTGAGAGACCAAACAAAAAGAAGCGACATGAATGCAAGCCACAGAGTTTTTATGGCGCTTGTATATGGTGTGTTGATTAGTGGGTGGATTCTCCTTCCAGAAATACAACCAAGTTTTCCAAGAAGCTGTTCTATTCAATTACAAAATTATACTGATTTAAAGGATTTATTCATAGTAAAGGTAATTATATTTTGATCTAATTGGTGCCTGATCAACAACAGATTTCAAGGACTACACAAGAGCTTACCACCATGTGTCAGGGTTCAGCAGTCTAAAAGGGTCCCTTCCTTTCACTTTTAACTGCTAGCATGAGAAAGATGGATGGGGAACAAACAAATAAAGAGGACCCATTTCGACGATGCACCTTGACACGACTGGTCTCATGTTCTATGAAATCAAGTGACCTATACAACTAGCAACAAACAACGTAGTTCTACATTAGTTTAATGTAGGTCAGTTCCATTATACTTCAGTTTTTGTTGTGTTTGAATTCCTTTCACAGTAAGAAAATGTTGCATTGACTTCAAAATACAGCCCTATGAATCAAAGTGTACATTTAATTGTATCACGTCCACATAAATGTTTCTGTAGGCATCTTCACTTGCCTTGTCTATACATTTCTTTTAAATATAGTTATAGTTACTCGTCCATACAACCCTTAATTAAATAACACTTTTGTCTTTTCAGTGTTTGGTAATTTGTCAACTGTTTGCTGTCTGTATATAAACTGTAAAACATTAATTACAGAAGGAGTAAAGAGCTTAACTATTATGGAAACTGGATTTTTCAAAGTAACCCACCTTCTGGCAATGTCACTGCATTAAAGTGACATATCACATGTTTTAGAAACAGATACAAGATTGTATTTCAAAATGTAGATTTTGTTTATAAATGTAGCTTGTTTGAAATGCAATGAGTGAACAAAATGACCAATTATCCAGACACAATATTCCAAAAAAACTTTTTTCTAACACAAAGGTTTTTTTTTTCAGAATAGAGAGCTATTTTTTACAGGAGAAAAAGTGACATCCCATCTGCAGTTTACAATATTAATGAAAACACAGTATACTGGGCTGCTGTGCTGTTTTTCAAAAAATTCTTCATGAACTCATCAAGACACATTTAATAAAACATCAATACTGCCAAATGCATTTGTGTATTATCAGAATCCTCAAATCGAAAACAATGACAAGCTCAGCATGATTGCAGATCATTTCCTTGTTTAGAAATGCACAAGAAATAGAGGGACACATTCCCTGACAGAGATGCTCTGGAGACATCTTTGATCACTGTGTGTGATGCATGAAATATGTCAAGCTGTATAATAAAAATATTTAAGCCATCAGGTAAGGTTGTCATTTGTCACTGTTGATTCAGGATTCTGAATTCTAGAATCTCTTAGTGTTTGATTATAATGTATTGCTTCTCAGGATAAATATGACCTACTTAGTATCTGCACATATTAGCATATTGCGGTTTTATTGAAAAAGAAACCTGCAAGTCATTTTAAAAACAAGTCAAACAGTAATACTCTGTCTCAACTTTCATGTTAACATTCACTATGTTTCATGTATGTGTAAAGCTATTGACTGTTTAACACTTCGCTATACAACTTCACAATGCAAAAAAATAAAAAGATGTTGTCTGCTTTGCATTAAAGCTACCGATTTGACATCTACAGTACTGTTATATTCGCCATGTCACATAACTAAAAATGTGTTAGGTAGTTTGTATTTATTGATGTATTTCCTTATGATGACATTGTTGGACCCCGTCAGGACAGTAGGCACAAGTACACAAGAAAATAATTCTAATGTGAGATTAAGGATTTAAATTAAATAAAGGATATGCACAGTGCATTCCAAAATATCTAGATTATACCTTTTTTTGTGTGACACACTATTATAGAAGAAATTAAAATCAAATCTCCTTTCAAAGCTTTTGTTTAAATTGAGCTAGTAGAAATCAAAATACAGTATCAAACAGTATTTTGTTTTAATAAAAACGTGAATTTAAAGAACTTCCTAATAAAATACAGAATAATAAAAAGTATGTATTAAAAAAGACAATCCTTTCAATTATTATTTTTTTTTAATTTTTGTTGAAACTTCTCAGTTTCCAAATATTTTGTTTTAATGTACATGTGAACAGCAACATTATTTTTTCATTGCTCTTCTGTAATTCTTACACTGCATGATGTAAAAATCTATAGTGCAAATTAAGCAACATGATGTCAGTTTACCAATAGGATATAGCAGATATTGCCACTCATTGCGAAAGCATATGCTCAAATAAAAATTAACTTAGGCATTGTGAAAGAGAGAGAATGAACTTGGTTATAAATCTACCTCCCGACCTGTGAGGTTGCTGCCATCTAGAAAGGGGACGGTGCCATGGTACACCATCAGAAGGGAAACGATGTGGCAACCGCAGATTGGAGGAGAAACGGTTGCACTCGCTAACAAAGGGGATGTGACTGATGGTACAAAAGGAGACGTGGCTAAGCAATCTCCTCCTTGTTTATGGTTGAGACCAACCAAAAAGGGCCGAGAATAAAGTAACCGTGAGTGTTCAGTGTTTGTTTTGTTTGTCGGATACTAACTGTACTTGTTTGTTATTATTAGACGGCTAACACGTACCGGGAGCTGTCACTTGTAAGGCCAGCACCAACCCAGACAACACTTCACCATTGTACACCAATAAATTGTATTTCACCACTTGCATGTAAACCACTCACTCTGGACTTGTGATCGTGTGTGTCTTTGTGTGTGTTAATACCTGTATTATTATTTCAGGACTGCAATCTGTTGTTTAGAAACAGTGCAATACACATTGTTGTGTATTGCCTGGGATTATTCTTTGTGATCACCAGACCAGGATTATAAAAATATAATCGCATCACCTCTACACCTGCACACTGCAAACCACTTTGCTACAGGCATACATTCAGAGATGTTAAGATTTCTGATGCTTTGTTTTACACTCACCCCTATCATTGCTTGAAGTATTTTTCAATTTTTATAAGAAAGCATGAAATCTTGCTAAACTAAACCAGTATATATGTGTATGGAAGATGCCTGGAGTCTTAGGGCCGGTGTCCCTCCTGGCTTTTGTTCCAACTGTGCTCTAAATTAGTTAATTAGACCAATAATTGGTAATAATTGGTCCAATTAAGTAATTTAGGGCAAAGTTGGAACAAAAGCCATGAGGTACACCGGCCCTCCAGGACCGGAATTGCCCACCCCTGCTGTAATATCACGATAATATAATATTATCACAACCCTAATACCATAAATTGAATATCTCATAACGTTATGTTTATAATGCAGAATCAAATAGGTTAAGGACTCAATTGTCCATCATCTTTTTATTTTTTGGTAAACTGAGAGGTATTGCTTAATTCTATCGTGAAACTGTATTCGACAACCATTACCATAGTTGGGATTATGGTGATTTCCTCTGGGAGAATGGGAAGACAAAGACTAGTCACATGGTTATTTTCCTTGCATATAAATATTCTGCATAGATAGACTGAGAAGACAGTGGTTATGTCAGCCTGGTAAATCTGGGAGCTCCCTTAACTGGAACCAGCATTAACACCACAACAAACATGTCAGGAAAATGATGTGCAGAATAAAAAAAAAAACAATTCAGCGTCTGCCAACATTGTTGTCAGAAGAGGTAGTTAATGGGAAAGAAAGCAATTCATCTGAAGCTTGGGGTCATCCATAGAGGCAGTCCACCCTAGGGGCAATCCCACAGGACATTAAAAAAACAAGCAAGCAAGCAACCAGTATCCAGCATTACAAGATGCTTGAATGTATAGTTGCTGATGCATTTGTAATAAATTGGCAGATCAGTGTATAGAGAAAGGATAGCACATGGCAGTCCAAGTAGTGAAGACAAGAGTGATTAATATGCTGCGCCTCACAAGTGGAAACCCTGTATCCCACTGACAGTCATGTTGCATCCTATCTCACACCAGAGCTGCTGTTACTGTCTATCATAAAGCACATGAATAATACAATTGTGTAAAAAGTTCAAAACAGTGGGTTCATGCACCCCTGGCCCCCATAGCATTCATAAACCCACGTTTGGCAGCTATTGGAGACTTAAATGTCAGTGGTTCTTCACTCACGTTAAACATTTGGAGCCAAGACACAACAGTAATAGTAGTGACAAATCTCCTGTACATTTTGGTCCTGTTTTCTATACTCTATATTCTCTCACAATTCTCTTACTTTCTTCTTGTGATATTAAAGGTGAATGATGAATGATTTTAAGCATTTATTTTACAAGGTCTCTCCAATAACAGGATTATAGAGACTGTGAAACAGCTGTTTTTACAATTAGCTCCGGCTGCTGATTAAAAAAAAAACAAAAAAAACAGTTTCCATGTAATTTAAAGCTCTACTGCAGTTAGGTTATTGGAAAACATTGATGTCTCTTTGATATGTGAATCTGTATCTTACACATGTAAAATATTTGTAAACAGGACCATTATAAAACACTCATAGTCTACATGTTATTTAATTGTGATTTAATCACTGTTAACTTACTCTTAGTTTTAACTTACTTTTCAGCACTGACTGGCCAGGAGTTTTTTCTGTTTCCTTTATTTTTGCACCCAAGTTATCACTGGCGATTCTATATAAAAATAAAAAAAAGCATAAAATTAAACATTGTAACTAGAACAACATATTTATCATACATGTATAGCCAACAGCGACTAATTTTCATACATTGAAATGAAATTATAGATTTGCAGGACAAATGAATTTTTAAGCACGCTGTGACAGGATGATGTCACTGGCCAGGCTGTTTCAACCAGGAAGGAGACTCAGACACAAGAAAGCTGCAGGTTTAAACGCTTTTGCGCTTGTGATGGGGTGCCAGCTCACCCTTATAATTTGTGTTATTATCATTTTTACTGTTGTTTTCATTATGATTTGCATTATAATTATTGTTTGTTTTGGATCGGCAGGGAGGGGGTTAAATTCCTCCCTGCAAAATACATGTGAGAATGTGGCTGGAGCCTTAATTGCTTAATTGTTCATTATAGATTAATTGGGCTCCAGCCACAGAACATAAAAGCCAGGTGAAATCTTTTTGTCTGGTGGTTTGGTTTGGTTTGGTTTGGTTTGGTTTGGTTTGGTTTGGTTTGACTTGACTTGACTTGACTTGACTTGACTTGACAGTAGATATAAATACTTGTTTCATTTGATTTATTTTGTTCCATGTTTTGTTGGGGACCTTTGTTTGAGTGTTTATACCTTTTGTTTGGCCCTTGTGCCGTTTTATTTTGTGTTTTTTGTCAATTAAAGTATTTTGTTTCACTGCATTCTCTGACTCTGAGTCTTCCCTCTGCGGCTATCCTGCCACAGCGCATTATAATAATAAATAAGAAAACAACAAATAAAGACAGGCCAAATAAAGGCCAAAAAAAACAGCTGAAACACAACAATACATACACTTTTTTATACCGTGGTTTCAGCAGCTGCTTTCAATCACAACATGGCTTCACAAAACTCCCCTGAACCCCAACGATAATTTCTCTCTTATTATAATTACATATACATTTAACAGCTATCACCAACATTAATTCTCAAAACTAATTCTTCTTTACCACCCAGGAACACCTATTTTATACACCCGTGACTGGAGCCTAATTAATCATTTTATTCAGCCTTTCAGTCTTGTTCCCCTTTCTTAACAGAGGTATTCTTACTGCAACACATCCTTTAAGTCCTGATTTCAAGAGTGACCTTCGTACTGTTGAATTAATGGACAACGACACCTGTGCCTTCTGTCAGTTCTGTTGTCAATTCAGCGTGTGTCTTCTTTCTATTCCTTAAGGATATTATCTTCAAGTATTGCTCATCCTTGTTAGACAGCTTTTTGGGTCTTCCAGTCTTAGGTTTGTCAATTTCAGGTGATGTTTCTCTGTACTTGTTGATTATGCTTCGGATACCACACCTTGAAAATCGAGTGATGCAAGCTATTTCACTCAATTTTTTTGCTTCTTTATGCAAGTCAAGATTGTTATAATAGTAGAACACACAAGTGTAAGCTTTGAGTAAATTGTTGAGGCTCATAATGCATCAGAGTAGAAAAATGCAGTTGAGAGGAAAAAAACCCTTCATTTGGGAGGAAATCTCCGGCCCCCACTCCAGGCGTACTAACAATGTTGGGCATAAGATATATCTTGAGGGAGGAGGACGCACACAGATTCCACTGCAATGGAAGACCTGTTGACATCGACTGTTGCATCTATATGGAAGGAATACATATTATGTTTAAATCGAGAAATCTTCAAATAGATCATTTAAGACCATGAAATGCTGAGAATGAGCTGACTGGAGAACTGAAGAGTTTCACTCTTGGAACATGGAAGACCTCTAGCAGCAAAAACCGGCAACTGCTTGACTTGCAACAGTGAGCTTGTGGCTTACAGAAAGCATGTAGCTTCAGTTGAGAGTTTATGGCTACTGCTGATAAACAAATAAATTATTGCTGAATGATTTGCCCAGTCGAGAGCAGCAGAATGCATAGGGAGCATTAGATAATATGAAACGAAATTAAGAAAAGCGGGAATGAGACAATAAATCCCATGATCCAATGCGCATATCCATGATTCAATGCCTGTATTGCTACGGCCGCCATTATTGGAGTCCACTCAGATTTGTGGAAACACTCAGTGCCGGCGGGCATGGCGAAATCGAGGATGGGACAATCAATCTCATGATTCAATGTGCGTATCCCTACAACCGCCATTATTGGAACCCACTTACTGTTCCGCTTCAGCAGCTAGTTGAGCGTACCGAAGTTTCTTCCTTTCATACGCCTCATCCACAGCATCCTCCCATGGCACTGTTAATTCTACCAGGTGAACAAGGTGTGCTGATCCATTAGTGGTGGCAATCTAATGTGGGAAAATAAGTTGTTGTCCAACATCTGCCAGCATTGTCCAGTCTCTAGCAGCTTCCAGTTGTCCTAGATGAGTTTTGGTTTTAATACCTTTTCTTGGTGGTTGCTCCCCTGGACGGAGGAATATGTTTTGTGACTAATTTGAAGCTAATAATATGTTTTGATATTAACTAAATTGAGTTATTAATTAAATTGATTAATCTTGTCACACAATTGATTTATTAAAATGTTTGGATATACTGTTACTTGATTGATTACTGTCTTGTTCAAAGTCATCTTAACCACCCAGCTGCCCATTTATTTTGTCAATATCCATGTCAAAATGTATTTCATTTTTTTTGCAGATTTTTTATTCTTAGCCCTCAAATAAGCAATTTGGACAGTTTTCAAAACAATCTGTGCCTTGTTTTAAAAAATACACACTTTTTTGTTGTTATTATGAAAAACAGAAAATATATCATTTCAATAGAACTTAAATAACAAAATAACAATTTGTTTACAATTGTAGCATTATAACAATATAAATAACAAAATAATATACTTGTTCTTCCAATTACAGCATTATGTAAGTATAAATAACATTATATATATTTACAATTGCAGCATAGAAACAGTGAAATTATTTTTTGTATTATAGATTTCAAAGCAGATGCCCTTCAATGCTAACGTCTTTATCTAGCACATATACATCAGAAAACTTGTGTTGCAAATTTTCAATCACTTCATACAGGGTGATTGATGTGGTAAACTTACTTCCTATCTTCCAATGTTTCGGGTACAGGTTTGTATCGCTGTTATATGTATTATGATCTGTGAAGTGTACTTCATCAGCAGAATAAATCGGTTCCTTACTGTAACATCAACAAAGAAATAATGTACCCTCATCTCATTCTCTGTAGCTAGCTGGCATCCATTTTTATTCACAGCTGTGCTATGTAAGGATGGCCCGGTCTGTCAAGCACATTTCTTAGGGTATGCTGTCATCTGCCAGCGAAAAACAAAACTGCAGACTATTATACAATATAGTTTTCTTATTTTTTTTTTCACTGATGCACGTCGAAAAGGCATATCAAACTTTGTAGATGCCCATAAAACAACCTGCATGCTATTATCACAGGAGTGACAAATTTGGACTTGCTTGCGCTCCACGTGGAAATTGCGGGATAAGCAGCTGGGTGCTTAAAATAACGTTAGAATATGTTTTGTTAAAGAAAGAAAAAAAGTTTTTGAGTGATTGAGATTTTGCTGCTGATGTATTTTCTTTCAAAAGGCTTTCTTTCTTTCACGCTTTTTTCTTTTCATTTTTTCGGAGGGTGGGGGGTGGGGGGGGGGTTCTACTTCACAGTCTTGCACCAGGGCCCAGTAAATCCTAGCGCCGGCACTGTGCGGGTGGCTCGCAAATGCCCTCATTATTTGATTATAAATAATAAACAAAACAAAACAAACAGGCACAAGGGCCAAACAAACAGTTTAAACAAAACAGAATACTTATTTTAAAAAGCCATGGTTTTAGACAAGCCACGGGTTTCACGTATTCAATACACCTCATAAAAACTCAGCTAAACCCCAACAATATTTCTTATATACCCACTCAGCACACAAAATCCTCAACATTAATTCTCAGCACGTTTTTTACTAATACCCATGATCACTCTATACATACATCTGTGGCTGGAGCCTTAATTAATAATTTAAACATTTATTCAATTGACTTCCAGCCACATTCCTACGTGTGTTTGCAGGGAGGATTTTAACTCCCTCCCTGCTACCTAATACTCCCCACATATACACCTGTGCACTGGCAGGGCTTTAGCTCTGCAGTGCTACCACACAAACAAAATACATTTAAATAATAATAATAATAATAACAAAATAAACATAGGGGAGGGTGTTAATTAAATACATTTTACTATTAACATGTTTCTCGGTTGTGATACACAAATGGCTTAACAGGTATCAATTGAATTCTTAAATGAGTATAAAAGTTGGAGTAAAACGCAGAAAACCAGAAGCCCTACTTATAATACAAACACAAGTATATTTCAGAAATACAAGCAATGAGTACAGATGTGCAGTCATAACATAAAGTATGGATTGTTTGTTAACAGGCTGTCTGCTCTGCTACTGACCTACACAACCATGATTCCTAATAAGAAACGTTTACCCACGTTTGTATGTTTGTGTGGGGCGGGGCCCAAAGGGATAATTCATTAAAGCGAAAGTAGCCTAGTGCACATACAACACTTTGACAATGGTGCGCTGCAAGCGAGCATCCAAATTCAAGACCAAGGTAAGCAGTATGCGGAGCCCTTTGAGGCAGCCCCTCTGCCTGCCTCCCCCCCCCCAGCTCCAGCACCCATGTATATGGCTATATAGATTTTTAAATATTTTATGTTCCCTAAGGTATTTCCAAGGATGTGTGAGAATCTGCTTTGTAGCTGTTTCTTTCACAAAAAAAAACCTGTATTTGAAATGTTGTGTCTTTGTCAAAAGCACAAAAGCATGGGTGGCGGCACTGAAAACAGTAATAGGTTGCAGATTATAGTTAAAGATTGGCATAAGCTAACAAGGAATTGATCTGAAAAACTTTTTGCCTTTGTCTGAAATACATAAGACGTTGCTCACGAAAAAAAATATTACGTGCTACGATATCTTTGCAAAATGTACATGTTCACAGTGAGCTTGTCTGAAAATCGGGATACATTTTTACTTATTTATCGACATGTTTGTGTTTTATTAATATTATTTTTATTAGTATTTAATTAATTATTTAGCAGACACTTTTATCCAAAGCAACTTCCAGAAATTAAACACAATATAAAAATACTACATACATTTTTTTCATAATGTTGCTTATTAGGAAAAATAAAATAGAACAATAAAAATAAGGATACAGAAAGAAAAGACATAGCAGACATATAAAAGCAAATGAAGAATTATAAACATTTAAAATACACAACAAACTAACTAATAAAATAACAGAACACAGAAACATCCCACTGAACAGCCCCAAAACAACCAATGTCCTTTCCTAATGTTCTTACACGATTGCCACAATTTAAAAGGTTGTCTCTAGGCAATTAAAAATGTAAATGTAAAATACAATCCAGAATTGTAAAAAAGAGAAGAGGGTAAGAAAGACTTTGATTGTGTGGGGAAATACAAGTTTTACCTACTTTTGTTCTTTGATCCAACGGTTCACATTATCAACCACTAATTCAGTTTCCTGACGGAGGCGACTGTTGTCCATTCTTGAATCTTCCAGAGCCTGGTGCACAGTTTCCAGCTGTGGATGAAAACAGATCAAAGGGTATGATGAACTTAGAACACACTCTATCTAGAATACTAATAATAGCCTTTACAACTTGTAAAGAATCAAGTCATTTTTCTCCACTCCTTCAAATAATCAGTGTTTCCTTGAACATGTTATTAATTGATTCAATATGCTAGAAGGAATGCCTAAAGCTTTCCCATGTCTTAGATTTACTAGTTTGTTATGCTAAGCATACACAAGTCTCCCACTGGTGGTTGGTATAATTCTAATCAGGTGTATTCAATTAAATATCTCTTGATCCTGCTTTCGTTCTTGAGACATGAAAATACAACAGGTCTCACTGTTTGCATTTTAGTTTTAGCAGGAAGCTCAGAAAATTTTCTGTGGAGGTGGGCTTTTTACCAGGATTACCAGAATGTACAACATACACAAAAAAATGATTTATTAAAAGAAAAAAAAAGAAAAAAAATGTAATCTGTAGCAGCTATGGGATTATGCAATTCTCTCTATTTTTTATGTTTTGTGTTTTTTTGTGTTTGTGTTTATATATATACCGATTATTACAATCATTGTTGCAAAATCAAGATGACAATTAAAAACAGTACATATCAAATTGCTTGAATGTTGTAATGTTGGCCATACAGATCTTCTGTTAGATGAGCAGATCTATTATAGTACATTGTAGTACACTAACAGACTATATTGTTTCCAGAGAATGATTCTGTCAGCCAATTTAGAACAGGTGATTTAAATAAATGTAGGGGCACTGTGACAGAGATCGAATGATTCTTGGTGTTAGATCTCCTTCCCGACCTGTGAGGGCGCTGAGTAAAGGGAACAGAGTACCATGGACTAGATGGCCTGACAGTTCATTCCCAGGGTTAGGCGGAAGTTGGCCATCTAGAAAGGGGACTGATACGGGAATACTAAATCATTGGCCCAGAAGGTTAACGGTGTGGCATCTGCGGATTGGAGGAGCGGTGCGCTCGTTAACCAAGGGGTCATGGTTGATGGTATTAAAAGGGGACGTAGTGAGGTGATCTGTTCCTTTTGTGAATGGTTAAATTAAATGACCAGAAGGAGAACCTGTGTTGTGAAACGTGAGTGTTTTGTTTGTTTTTGGTTCTCGCTAATAATACTGTTTGTAATTATTTGGACAGCTAACACGATCCAGAGCTGTCACCAAAGGCCAGCACTAAATCCAGATCAACCACACTGCACTTTTGTTTGCACTAAAGAACTGTATTCACCACGAGCACTAGAGCATGCACTGTGGACTGGTGTTTGCTTTACATGTGGATGAACTAAAAACTGGATTGTTATTATTTTGGGGCCAATCTGCGGATTACAAATAAGCAATACACACCGCTGTATTGCTTCATTACCATTGTTATTATTTACTGTTGTTTTGCCATCAGGCCGTTGGATTAAAAAAAAAAAAAAAAAAAAACATTAAACAACATTGCACCTGGATTATAATTGTCTGTCTGTTTATTGATCACCTGCACCTGCACACTGCTAACCACTTTGCCACAGGCACAAACAAATAAAGATGAGGAGGCCCAAACATTTTCTACATTTCAAGAAGATTAAGTTGTTCAATTGTAGCATAGTTATTAAATTAGACCTAAACTCCATGCAGTATTACTCTGGGTTAAATTAAATGCAAAATACAATATCCCCTTTGATATTTTACAAAGTATATCCAATTAAAATCAAATCATAAGTGCATCCTCACACCATGTGCTAACTCTTCAGTGAGCCATCTGTTATGCATATTAACATAGATAAGAGGGACTTGCAATGCTGCAGAGGTGATTTCCTATTTTGATAGGATCTTTAAATATTTCTATGTATCATTCAGCCAGAAAATGTATTTCTACTTCCTATGGCAATTACATGAAATATAAAAGGACATTTATTTCTCTACCTTGCATTTGTAATTACCTTACATAATGACATACAGGGCATCATAAATCAGACTGATACTTATGCAGATTCAGTAATTTAACATATCGCATTATGGGGCAGTTTGAAGAATTGTGATTTGTGATTTGAAATGTAATCTTTATTAAACAAACACTGTTAAAAAATATGTCTCACAAATGGCATATTTAATTGTCATTAAGTTTTGGTTAAAAGAAACATCTCTTATTGTTTAACCCTTCATCCGTGGTAAAATACGTACGTACAGGGCATATAATTTAGGCAAAAAATAAAGAACTCAGAACTGGTTTATATTAGTGTTCAAACAATTCTTTATTGACTAAACACTGTTTCTGAAGTGCTAAGCATTAAAAAAGGAGCTGTGAGATTCTGGTGTGTGAAAAAAAAAAAGAAATATTTTGCAATCACCGGAAAGCGGAATAAGGTGTAAAACTACCGCAAGCATTTACCACGTGCACTTTGAAGAAACACCACTTCTGTTTCCCAGTTTTGGGCAAGAACGTGTTTGGAGTTAAAATAAATGTAATGAGTCAACATTTAATTTCCAAAGAGTTGTGAGACGTGTTAATTTTAATCACAATTGGGTGCATTTGTACCCCTTGTCACTGACAAAGCCTTAACATACATTTAATAAGTTAGACACATTTAAAGACTATCCTTCCTAACCTAACTTGATATCAGATTCTAATAGAAGTTTTGACCAAGTATTAGATCCTCAGGGAAAATACTGTAACATTATACATACAGGGATACATACATATGTAAGAATGTTCAAGAACCTTCTTGTAAAGCAAATCCACAGAAACTGTCAGTGATAATGCATGGCATAAGATCAGGCTTTTCAAGTTATTTCAACTACGACTAAAGGTACTCATTCTTTTGCCCAGTGCAGTTCTTGATCCCATTTCACCCAGTCTATTAAAATCCAGAGGACATTAATAAAATGTGACACTCTTTGTAAAGAAATCGGAGCAATGCAGTTCATCAGTGTCTTGTAAAGCATGCATTAATTTACAAAACTTAACCCCATTTTTGTTTTAAAATAAGCTGACCACTTCTCAGATGATCTGCCTGTTTGAAAATAATTAAGTATAAATTGGCATATCAGTAAATTTGAAAATCAATTGTAATGTATATTGTAAAATCATCATGTGTATTCCATGCACAACCAATTCTATAACATAATGTATGCTGCTCATAAGGCAACACCAAAAGAAAAGCAAAACTCATTTCTCTTAAAAACAAATGTTTTGAAAAAAAAACTTTATGAAAAAAGGTAAGAATGAATTACATCTTTAGAACAATGGAATGTTCTAAAGTAGAACAGTAACAAACATCCCGTGTCACAACAATAAATACAAAAATAGAGCTAGCCGTGTCATACACTGTTGATCATCGTAACCTACACTCATTGTATGAAATACATGTAAGTATGGACAGACAGACAGGAGAGGTTCTTCTACATACAGTACATCCCAGGATTCTACTATCAATAACTAGTCATAAAATGGTCTCTAGTGAAAACTGTGGAAGTATGATATACATAGGGCTTCTGTTTTGGGGTTTTTTTAATTTCATTTTTTTGGTGCTTTTTTTTAGCTATATTTCTTGAGTTTTATGTAATTTTTTAATGTAAATTTTCGCTTTTTTATATACTATATGACATTATTGTTTTCAGTTACTTTCCAAAATGCTTGGGTGTTTTTTTCAAAATATGTATAGTAACTCGACAGCACCTTCTCTTCTTCTCTCCTTTGCTGTCACAATGAAATCCTTATGGTCACGGTCTCATTCTTCTGGGGTTTTTGTGTGTATGCATTTTTTTTTCTTCTGTTCGCCACAATTTGCAATTCTGTTTTAAATCCTCTGTATCTTAACTGTAATCCAACTTTAAATCCAGCGAACAAGCATACATTCCTGATTGTAATCTCATTTTAAATCTCGCAAGCGGAGTCTCCAATAGAAATGTAGGAATGTGCTGCCGCTCAGTACTTGGGGTGGGTTTAAAGTATTCAGAACAAATCAATGATAGTACAAGGGAGGAAGGAGGGACATTGCCTAACTGCATTGGGAAAGGCATTTTATGTATTTTCTTTTTTTGTAGTAGTTTTTCCGGTGTTTATTGTACTTATACACCAATTTCATTTTTTTGTATTGGGGGTGTTTTATCGTTTTTTTATCAGTTGAAACTGAAAATCAGAAGCCCTAGGTATACAGTACATATACAGTATATGTACAATAAGTACTTCCCCACTATATCCCTATCAGGGGTTAATAAGAAAATTCACTTTGGCCTTAGTGTAACTCTTAGATGAGGTTGCCACAGTACCATTAAGCACGTGTGCTTTCAGCAGGGTCTCACCTCTTCCACTTTGCATCAGAACTTCTCTTGGAGACTAGCTACTTTTGTTTTAAATATAACTCAACTGTTCGTCCTTATTTGCAAGATCTTTGATGTTTTCTTGGTACATTCTTTGCATCTGATATAGCTGTTCTGTACCTGAATAAAGTATAAAAGGCATGAATGTCAGCTAATTGTTTTAGTTTAAAGACATGTTACATGGTAGAGGAAAGAGGTTGTAATGTGTGAATTTGTATGTATCATTTTTCACTTATTATTATGGTTATTGTTACTGTTGTTGTATTGTCATTTTAATTTTTGAATTATTCACTGCGTATCTTAATTTTGTATAGTTTTGCACGTAATATGTTTATTAGGCACAAGACATGTTTCTTTTTTGTGCCCTATGTACCTCTAACAAGACTCTTCTCGTGCAAATGTGATCTATGAAACACTTGCGTGCAGATAATTAATCCCTTCATTAAGGTGAGCTGCAGCACCGTGAATTACCTGTATTTTCAGGACATAAAAAGCACTGCCTTTTCAGAGAGAGAGAGAGAAACACGATGAAGGAGCGCGAGACAGTGAGGGATTCGGCTAAAAAGGTGAACAAAGCAGCTGCGGTGTCAAGCAATTGGGGAACCGCGGTGATTTAAAAAAGAAGAATATTAGTCCCAGTGCAAGAGCGCCGGGCGGTGCGAAGGATTGTACTTCACGGACTCAGCTGATACTGTAGGAGGACCTGTGTACCATTGGTGGTGCCATCATGGAGGCGGAACAGAGGGATGAGACTCCAGTGGCGAGAGGAGATGCATGCCTTTCATGAGAGATAGGGGGGATCATTCTGATTTCCCCTTGTTAGTTGAGTAGAATTTTCTTTCTTTGTCTCTTCCTTTTGTTAGTTTTTAGTTGTTTTTTTGTTTGAGATTTGATTTTCGCTGCAGTCAAGAAGAGTCACTGCTGCTCCTCCTTTACATTTTGTTCTGTGTCTTCCTGCCATTGGTGCGGATTGCCCCCTTGTGGCGAAGCATTTGGTTCCTGAGAACTTTATTATAGTCTTTTTTAAGACAACTAAAGAACTGACTATGTTTTGCACACTTTTATGAATATTGCTTGTTATCAATTTAATTTGTAACTTTTTTTATCTGCTCTTGTGCACTTTATCTTACAATAAAAGTGACTTGTATCTTACTCCTGTGTCTTGACCCTGTTGAATGACAGTGCAGTGGTTGGTGTAGCTTTGAGATTACGAACCTGGGTGTTTTGTGGTAAAAACTAATTTCTGAAGGTGCCATACCTTCTGCGACGTAGTTCGGCTACAAATTATTTTAACTCTCCCCTTGCAATACGACAGACATACATAAAATACACTGCTAGTTTTGGCTCTGCTTTTTGCCTTATGTAGGTAAGAATTTGACAGTACCAGTATTTTTCATTTTTTTAATTTTTTTAATGAGACAGACTTTAACTGATATATCAACACTTAAAATGTACCTTACATTTATACAGAATACATACAGAACAACTATATACATATGGGTATATAGTACACACACACACACACACACACACACACACAATGTTGATCAGCTGAACAGTTATCAAAGATCAACTGTAAAATCTTGTCTATGAGATTGAACACATTCACTGCAGTTCGAGCTGCAAGAAAACCTTTCTCCTCCTAGCACATAAAGTAACACATTAATTTGGCAATAATTATAGAACATGTCAAACTGCATTTCAGTCAAAGCTCCCTCCGAGTCTCTGGAGATTGCTTAATGACAGTAATTACAAGTCATAAAAAGACTCATCTAAAATTAACATTTCTCTTATGTCTTGATAGAAAAATGAACATAGCTGCTCAGTACAGATGTTTTGATTAGACAAAATTACACACATTTTCTTTTATCTTTCCCCCAATGTGTGTCATAGCCAACAATGGTAACTTGACATAAATGCCAGATGTTTAATTTCTCCAAGGAATGCAACGCTGAGTGTATTAAAAAGGTGTGAAGCTGTTTAACATTTAGATTATTTTTAAGACCTAGCAGTGTTAACATCAAATTATAATTAAAAAAATAAATACAAATAAATGCATATTAGCATGTTCTAATAATTTTGAAATAAATACAAACAAATGCCACACTATATAATGACTTTATTAATTAAGTGTAATTGAATCAGCAATGTTTAAATAATACTGGTTTAGATTACTATGTCCCAAATTGTTGCACTTTGTTCTCAAACCATACGTTATATTGCATTACTTATGTACAGATTTTGTATCTGGTGTATAGGAGGGTTTGAATTCTTATGTACACTGGAATTAATAATTTCCTGTTTTGTTTATGTTTATATATATATATATATATATATATATATATATATATATATATATATATATATATATATACAGTACTGTGCAAAAGTTTTAGGCAGGTGTGAAAAATGCTGTAAAGTAAGAATGCTTTCAAAAATAGACATGTTAATAGATTATATTTATCAATTAACTAAATGCAAAGTGAGTGAACAGAAGAAAAATCTAAATCAAATCCATATTTGGTGTGACCACCCTTTGCCTTCAAAACAGCATCAATTCTTCTAGGTACACTTGCACAAAGTCAGGATTTTGTAGGCATATAGTCAGGTGTATGATTAAACAATTATACCAAACAGGTGCTAATGATCATCAATTCAATATGTAGGTTGAAACACAATCATTAACTGAAACAGAAACAGCTGTGTAGGAGGAATAAAACTGGGTGAGGAACAGCCAAACTCAGCTAACAAGGTGAGGTTGCTGAAGACAGTTTACTGTCAAAAGTCATACACCATGGCAAGACTGAGCACAGCAACAAGGCACAAGGTAGTTATACTGCATCAGCAAAGTCTCTCCAGGCAGAAATTTCAAGGCAGACAGGGGTTTCCAGATGTGCTGTCCAAGCACTTTTGAAGAAGCACAAAGAAACGGGCAACGTTGAGGACCGTGAGCGAGTGGTCGGCCAAGGAAACTTACTGCAGCAGATGAAAGACACATCATGCTTACTTCTCTTCGAATCGGAAGATGTCCAGCAGTGCCATCAGCTCAGAACTCAGAAAACAGTGGGACCCTGGTACACCCATCTACTGTCGGAGAAGTCTGGTCAGAAGTGGCCTTCATGGAAGACTGCGGCCAAAAAGCCATACCTCGGCGTGGAAACAAGGCCAAGCGACTCAACTATGCACGAAAACACAGGAACTGGGGTGCAGAAAAATGGCAGCAGGTGCTCTGGACTGATGAGTCAAAATGTGAAATATTTGGCTGTAGCAGAAGGCAGTTTGTTAAGCCAAAGGGCTGGAGAGCGTACATGAATGAGTGTCTGCAGGCAACAGTGAAGCATGGTGGAGGTTCCTTGCAAGTTTGGGGCTGCATTTCTGCAAATGGAGTTGGGGATTTGGTCAGAATTAATGGTCTCCTCAATGCTAAGAAGTACAGGCAGATACTTATCCATCATGCAATACCATCAGGGAGGCATCTGATTGGCCCCAAATTTATTCTGCAGCATGACAACAACCCCAAACATACAGCGAAAGTCATTAAGAACTATCTTCAGCGTAAAGAAGAACAAGGAGTCCTGGAAGTGATGGTATGGTCCCCACAGAGCCCTGATCTCAACATCATCGAGTCTGTCTGGGATTACATGAAGAGAGAGAAGCAACTGAGGCTGCCTAAATCCACAGAAGAACTGTGGTTAGTTCTCCAAGATGTTTGGGCCAACCTACCTGCCGAGTTCCTTCAAAAACTGTGTGCAAGTGTACCTAGAAGAATTGATGCTTGATGCTGTTTTGAAGGCAAAGGGTGGTCACACCAAATATGGATTTGATTTAGATTTTTCTTCTGTTCACTCACTTTGCATTTAGTTAATTGATAAATATAATCTATTAACATGTCTATTTTTGAAAGCATTCTTACTTTTTACAGCATTTTTTCACAGCTGCCTAAAACTTTTGCACAGTACTGTATATATATTTGAAACTCATATTATCTAGTCAGATTCGCAGCAGACCTGTAAAGATATTTAATACAAGCTGATGTTGGTAATCCTCTCTGATTACCTCTAACCTTGCAGCTATAACTCACACTGAGCAGCAGCTCCTCAGAAGGACATCACACTTTCACCTGGTATGATGTTTGACATCTTATTCTGCTGCATCAAGCCTGCGCAAAGTTACTTTTGCTAAATCCATTCCTAGTTAATAACCAAAGGCAATAATGGTATTCAGTATGCACAAGTACAAGAAGCAGCAAAATGAATCGTATTCTTTTTATAAGAGTATTGTAATTCTCTTTTCCACAAACATACACACTAGGTGAAATATATTGATTAATATTGTACTGTATTTAGCCCATGTAATATATATTTTTTTAATTTAATCAGGCCTACTGTCAGGGTTCAAAAAAAGATCAATATAATAGCTAAGATTTATTCAAACTCGGTATTATTTCATAATTTTAATCTGGTATTTGTAGAAACAGATACATACATACATACATACATACATAAATGTGTAAAAAAAAAACCCAAAAAAACTATTTACACAAAATAAATGACGCTGAGCCAAAATGCTACATAACTTTAAATAAATACAAGTTCCTTATACCAAGAATCATAGTATTAAAAACAGTTAGTTGCGCAGCTATCCAAAAAACTAACCCTGGCAACCATACAAAATCCAAACTGTATGGGAGAACATGAATTAAGGGAAGGCTGGACTCCACCCCCTATTGTGTTATCTTTCTTTTGTTCTCTGGCCTGAAGAAAATCCAGTGGTTTTTTATTAGTATGGTAATTATAGCCAGCTAGCAGCTGAGGTTTGGCACTGCTGGGGCCATAAATGACCAAATACCACCATACTATATAGTGACTATATATGTCTGCATTGCTCTAGAGAGAGACAACTTGATTTATTGTAAAGAAATGGTTTCCCAGCTAAGATTCTCTTTACAGAATTACAACAAATGCAACCTTGATTATTGGACTGCATGTGCACTATTTTGTTTTATTTTTGCATATCATTTTTTTATGACTATAGCATGCACCTTTTTACCAATATTAGGAACAGTGACCATATAAAGGTTGTTCATAAATAGAAATAATAATATCTGAATTCTTAACTTGTATATTATCAATAAAGTTTTACAGCAGTATGTAATATAGTTATAGGACTGTGTTTATGAAGCATGTAAACAACAACTTCTATTTCTGACGATATTCCCCTCCTACATCACACAAGATACTGTATAACCCAAGGCTACTTAGCCATGCACATTATAAACAGGGTGCACGTTATAGTCCAAAAATGACTGGAGAGCGAATACATACTGTAAAGAGTAAAGAAATTACCTAATTAACTAATCCTTTATCTACTGAGGTTCATAAAAAAACAGCATGTTTTATGTCACTTGACAAATATGAAGAAATCCTTAATCAATTCCAAACATAGCCTATTGTACACAAGAAACTTACACAACAACTGACATGGTCAATACGGGGTACATTATTCAGACAATTTTGTAACAGTTTGAACAACTTCTCTCACATTTTAAAACAAAATAATGTAAATCATAACTGGTAAATTTCAATTAGAGATACTGTACATACGTCAATGAGAGAGTATATATGTCTTACATTTAAACACAGACATTATGAATATTCACCAGGACAAATAATATATGCAGGGAATTTTTTTTTAATTTTTTTTAAATTTAGTAATCACCAATTACTTGTTTTTGTTATTTTCTCCCCAATTTAGTAGTGTCCAATTATTTTGTTTAGCTCAGCTCACCGCTACCACCCCTGCACTGACTCGGGAGGGCGAAGACAAACACACGCTGTCCTCCAAAGCGTGTGCCATTAGCAGCCTGCTTTTTTACACACTGCAGACTCACCATGCAGCCACCCAGAGCTACAGAGTTGGTGGACAACGCAGCCCTGGGCAGCTTACAGGCAAGCCCACAGGCTCCCAGCCAGACCACAGGGGTCGCTGGTGCGCGGTGAGCTGAGGACACCCTGGCCGACCTAACCCTCCCTCCCCCCGAGTGGCGCTCTGCCAATTTTGTGCCATCCCCTGGGAGTTCCTGTCCTCAGTCGGCAAAGGAATAGCCTGGACTCGAACCGGCGACGTCCAGACTATAGGACGCATCCTGCACTCTACGTGAGTGCTTTTACTGGGTGCGCCACTTGGGAGCCCCGCAGCAAAATATTTTAAACAGAAACATTGCCCTGTAACACTTGACATTTCACCTAGTATAGCTATAAGGCTTTGTGTATATATATATATATATATATATATATACAGTACATAGTATGCAAAAGTTTTAGGCAGGTGTGAAAAAATGCTGTAAAGTAAGAATGCTTTCAAAAATAGACATGTTAAAAGATTATATTTATCAATTAACTAAATGCAAAGTGAGTGAACAGAAGAAAAATCTAAATCAAATCCATATTTGGTGTGACCACCCTTTGCCTTCAAAACAGCATCAAGCATCAATTCTTCTAGGTACACTTGCACACAGTTTTTGAAGGAACTCGGCAGGTAGGTTGGCCCAAACATCTTGGAGAACTAGCCACAGTTCTTCTGTGGATTTAGGCAGCCTCAGTTGCTTCTCTCTCTTCATGTAATCCCAGACAGACTCGATGAAGTTGAGATCAGGGCTCTGTGGGGCCGTACCATCACTTCCAGGACTCCTTGTTCTTCTTTACGCTGAAGATAGTTCTTAATGACTTTCGCTGTATGTTTGGGGTCGTTGTCATGCTGCAGAATAAATTTGGGGCCAATCAGATGCCTCCCTGATGGTATTGCATGATGGATAAGTATCTGCCTGTACTTCTCAGCATTGAGGAGACCATAAATTCTGACCAAATCCCCAACTCCATTTGCAGAAATGCAGCCCCAAACTTGCAAGGAACCTCCACCATGCTTCACTGTTGCCTGCAGACACTCATTCGTGTACCGCTCTCAGCCCTTCGGTGAACAAACTGCCTTCTGCTACAGCCAAATATTTCAAATTTTGACTCATCAGTCCAGAGCACCTGCTGCCATTTTCTGCACCCCAGTTCCTGTGTTTTCGTGCATAGTTGAGTCGCTTGGCCTTGTTTCCACGTCGGAGGTATGGCTTTTTGGCCACAAGTCTTCCATGAAGGCCACTTCTGACCAGACTTCTCCGGACAGTAGATGGGTGTACCAGGGTCCCACTGTTTTCTGCCAGTTCTGAGCTGATGGCACTGCTGGACATCTTCCGATTGCAAAGGGAAGTAAGCATGATGTGTCTTTCATCTGATGCAGTAAGTTTCCTTGGCCGACCACTGCGTCTACTGTCCTCAACGTTGCCCGTTTCTTTGTGCTTCTTCAAAAGAGCTTGGACAGCACATCTGGAAACCCCTGTCTGCCTTGAAATTTCTGCCTGGGACAGACCTTGCTGATGCAGTATAACTACCTTGTGTCTTGTTGCTGTGCTCAGTCTTGCCATGGTGTATGACTTTTGACAGTAAACTGTCTTCAGCAACCTCACCTTGTTAGCTGAGTTTGGCTGTTCCTCACCCAGTTTTATTCCTCCTACACAGCTGTTTCTGTTTCAGTTAATGATTGTGTTTCAACCTACATATTGAATTGATGATCATTAGCACCTGTTTGGTATAATTGTTTAATCATACACCTGACTATATGCCTACAAAATCCCTGACTTTGTGCAAGTGTACCTAGAAGAATTGATGCTGTTTTGAAGGCAAAGGGTGGTCACACCAAATATGGATTTGATTTAGATTTTTCTTCTGTTCACTCACTTTGCATTTAGTTAATTGATAAATATAATCTATTAACATGTCTATTTTTGAAAGCATTCTTACTTTACAGCATTTTTGCACACCTGCCTAAAACTTTTGCACAGTACTGTATATATATACTGTACATACATATGCACACACACAGACACACACACAAAATATCCTGTCAAAAGTGCAGGACCACCCTTGCTGGTTTATGGTGCTTAGCAGTGGGACATTTCATGCCCATTTGACCCCAACCAGTCCACCTGTGTACCAAATATATCATTGGATATATAATTGTCCACCCTTCCAATATATGCAATGGTTTTAATAAGGTAGCCATTATATGACAAGTGGAATATACCTACATTAGAGTCTCTAATTCCATTATCCCACGATGACATGACCTGGTAGAGTTTGGAAAAACAAAAGTCACAAAGGTTAATTTGGTTAAAGTCAGACTAATGTAGCATTTTTGTTTTTTGTTTAACTAGGCAGGCTCCTGTAGGCTCCAAAAAAAGGGCTATAACATTAAATATTACTATAGGTTTGGTGATTGCAACTGTGTGTCCATTTTATATGATCAAAAAAAAATCCTGAAATGAATGCAATTTGCAGATTAGTATAGGGGCCTTGGGTATAGCACGATAAAAACTTTTCAACACTGTGTCATTACCAGTGTCAGTCAATCATGCACACACCATTGAATCCTGTGTCCAGTAATCTTTTGTAAATACAATGGAATATTTGTTCTTCATTTTACCAAAAAATGTGTTTTGGCAATCGTGGTGGGGTACACCCTGCCCCTGTGTGTATAAGTATTATTTTGTGTTTGTGTTGTGTTATTATTTTAATGTATGGTTTGGTGTTTTAAAAACACAATGTTTTGTTATTGTTGTTTTGCAGCATGGATGGGGTTAAAATTCCCCATCCATGCTAAACTCGTATAGAATGTGACCATCTCCAGGTTGATTCATTTATTGCTGCTCTGGAGACGGTCACATGTATAAAAACCTGCAGCTTTGGCTGAACGGGGTTAGTGTGTTCACAGGCGGAAAGCGAGAAGTAAATCGTGAGACAAAGAAAAGAATATCTAAAACAATTGCTACCCTTGCTGGTTTTACACCAGCACGATACTTGTTTGTTCCGTGGCTGTTTTGTCTGTATTTTTGGCCACTGTTTCTACCAGTGTTTTGTGTTTGTTTATATCTTTTATTTTATATATTAAACATGTGCATCAGTGCTTCTATACCCCAGTGCTGTGTGTGTGTCTCCTTCCTGATCTGACATCACCCGCAAGCCATCTTGCCACAGCAATGTTAACTGTCAAGACATTGATCACATTGGCAGGGTTTCCATGAAGTTTAGAAATTCCAGATTCTCTCTCCATTGTCGTGAGAATATGACGTCCATTGTTGCGAGAATGTGACGTAGCACACACATACCACACACATTTCTCACGCTTTAGTGTGCGGCCAAACCATGGTACGGCTTAAATGGGTGGGAAAATCACCTTCTCACACCAAAAAGCCACACAAATTGACCAAGAACTATGTTTTATTGCATGAAAACATGTCTGAAAGCTGTACCTTACGAGACTTCAGCAGTGAAGTAACCTTGCGCAACTTTCTACTATAACTAAAGGCCGTACCAAGCCATTCTTTATTATCTGAGATCTGCTGGAAGTAGCCGTGGCAAGCTTCTTTGACCAAACAGAGACCTCTTCATTTCATTTTTTTATGTGACACAATGTATTCAGTGTTTCAAATTCTTGCCATTTGACTCATAGAATTATAGTGCTTTATAGTTTAGTTGTTTTATAAGCAAGGTTATAAATAAAATACTGAAGCTACTACAAATTTAAAAATGCAGCCCTAAATAAATAAATAACAAAGCCTTTTGCAAAGAACATAAATATATTTCTCATCTTTTACACTTTTTTTTTTAAATTTAGTCGTTGCCAATGATTTTTACCCCATTTTTCTCCCCAATTTAGAATTGCCAATTATGTTATTATTAATCCTGATTCACCGCTGCAACCCCCCGGCGACTCGGGAAATGGCGGCTGACACACGCGTCCTCCGAAACCTGTCTCTGCCTAGCCATCTTTTTTCACACTGCAGATCCACAGCGAAGTCATCAGGCCTATTGTGTAGGAGGACAACATAGATCTGAATGGCTCTACTGCAGACCCGCAGGTGCCCTATCAGCCACAGGTGTCGCTGGTGCACGGTGAACAGTGGATTGCCCTGCCGACTTAAGCCTCACCCTTCCCGGGCAGCGCTCGGCCACTTGTGCAACGCCCCCTGGAAACTCCAGGCTATAGGGCGCATCCTGCACTCCACGCAGAGTGCATTTACTGGATGCGCCACTTGGGAGCCCCATCCTTTACACTTTTGTTATCTTCGTGTTTGGTCATTGGATAGCTGATTGCTTTAAGTCTAGACTTTTCTGTAATAAGATGCAATTAATAGTACACTAGCCTTAAGTAGCATCTATCAAGAGTACCTACCAAGGACAAAAAAGTCACATTTGTACCCCAAAATGTACTAAATTAGCATTGCTGGGAATTGGTGCCAGTGGTCTCCTGTGTTATTGCTCGACTGGTATAATGCTTGAACTGGTTTTACACCTTGCTTGTAATTTTTTATGTGAACTTCCCGGAGGGGCCTATCGGCAGCTCTGATGTAAAATGCTCAGTGAATACCTGACCTGTGGTAGGCATATCCCAAAAGTATTGTTGGTGGTCGTCTTCGAATTGAAAGGGAACTACAGGTTAATCACACCCCTAAAGGGTTAAAGGCACTCTGTTTCACATCGTGCCTCATAACCCCGTCAGAGGATCACCCCCCCCCCCCCGCGTTGTGTCTTAATGTTCAAGAATACAATCCATGCCTTCAAGTGAGTTGTTGCACTTATAGCATTTCTTAAAATGATTATTCTGTAAAAAAAATAAAACAAAAAAGAGCAGATTTTAAACTTTAAAATAAAGTTTAATTGAATGTGTCTTTTGCCACTGTCAACCATCAACTGAAATGGCAGCAAATTTCACTTTAAAAAACGGTGGACGCGCTTTGATCTTAATGCATGGAATGAAATGAGGTCTGAATCCTAGGTTGCACTGTTTTAACCATATGGCTTTGGAATGTCAGCAGCTAATCTTAATGTAGCACATTTGTGGTACATTGTGATGTGAATTTTACTTCAAAATGCTGATACATCAAAATGTTCATGACTATAATATGGTAGCCATATTAGGTTAGAGGAAAAGGTTAATTAATACTGTGCATTTTTAACTGAACAAAATAATCTATTGCTTTTTAATATTACAATTAGAAGGATCAAATATAGATTTAGAACAGGGGTCTCCAACCCTGGTCCTGGAGAGACCCTATCCAGCAGGTTTTATAGGTGTCTTTAGCCACTGATGCATCATCAGTGGCTAAAGATCTGGAACACCTGTTAATCTTGACTAATTAAGCCAATAACTGGTTCAATTAAGTAACTGAGAGATTGGCTGAAGCGAAAACCAGCAGCCACAGTAGCTCTCCAGGACCAGGGTTGGAGACCCCTAATTTAGAACTATAGTTTCATATCTTACATTCATATCAGACATGGTCATTTGATAATGTGAAAAAGATCTGTATCTTTGATATGTCCAGAGGATAAAAACAATGTGGTAAAAAGGTTAGTTTCTAGTGGATATATAGGAGGCTGTGTGGTCAAAAAAAGGGCTTGTGTAACCAGGAGGTCCCCGGTTCAAATCCCACCTCAGCCACTGATTCATTGTGTAACCCTGAGCAAGTCACTTAACCTCCTTGTGCTCCGTCTTTCAGGTGAGACGTAGTTGTAAGTGACTCTGCAGCTGTTACATAGTTCACACACCCTAGTCTCTGTAAGTTGCCTTGGATAAAGGCATCTGCTAAATAAACAAATAATAATATTAATAATAATACCACCTGCAATGTAACTGTATTAAGAGAATCATAGATTCAGCACAGGTTGTATCATATGTGTGGTCAACAGCCAGTTTATCAATAAGCACTCTGTGTTGACCAGACATTTTTACGATTTTATGTGGATGGGGCATTTTAACCCCATCCAGGCTGTCAAACAGTAATACCAATAAAACAGTTTTTAGCACACTAAACCATACATTTTAAATAATAATAATACAACAAATAATACAATACACACAGGGGTGGGGTGTACCCTGTCACAACCACACATAAAGATTATGTCAAACCTGGTCTTCACCATTTATATGGCCAGAAGTTAAAGAAATGCAGCACTAAAGGGTTAATTTTTTTATGGACAACACTGGAAACTGAAATTAAGAAAATCAAAGAACACAGCTGTGTACCAAACATAAGTCAGTAACTCGAAGCTTCTATGCAACTGTAACTTCAAAAGTCACAGGACCACAATATGGTAGCCATACTAGGGCAGAGGTCAATGTCACTTTAGTTATAACAGCCAATACTTTGGTTTTAGTGGAAATAAACATGTGTATGTAGACTATAACGGATAAATACAACATATATGTGCATCTGTATAAAACTCAGAAATACCTTATTAAATACAGTACTATAATTCCTGTTACCGAACAAAGTTTGAAACACTAGACTTATTACTAAATGAAGTACATATTGGACAAACAGAATTGTTGTCTAGTAGTTGACTTTTAAATGTGAATATTTTTAATAGCTTTTTTTGCATGAAGCAGAAATATAAAAAGTCAAGGTTAGATGTGCATGACTAGATACTGCAGACTATCTGTGCAGATTGACGTATTAATACTGGTGAAGGCATAATTATACATGCTGCCACAAGCCTGACTGTGGATCTGTTGAAAAGGCACCCAAGCGTTCACCAGAGTTTTATTTCACAAAAAAAAAAAAATTGTGAGCTTTCAAAAACATTAACCCTTCAAAAACACACTTTTTGTTTATTTTATTTACCCCATCAAAGGCAGCGTCTACCTGCAAAAGTCATGACAGTTTTCCTCACAATGTGTTTGCCGTACTTTTCAGGAAACGCGTTGCTATGCAGTTCTGATTTAGGGAAAAAAATCGTCCGTACCAATGCAGATTATTCAATTTATAGTCATTTAGGGGAGGGGATAGTTAAATGTCTGTGTCTGTTTACTAAATAGGAAAAGAACAAAGAACAAGAGAAATTAATTCACACCACGCATCAGCTACTTGTTTGTCTGGTTACCTTTCCAACACACACGCATGCACGCACAAAATTATATAAAATATCATTTCTACTAAGTACAAGTTTTATATGTATGTGTGTGTGTTTGTGGAACATCTAAAAGTAAAATTTCATTAACACTAGAACCGCCTTTTACAATACAATGGGCAGCTGTGTGGAGTAGTGGTTAGGGCTCTGGACAGGAGAGTAGTTGGTTCAATCCCAGGTAGGGGACACGACTGTTGTACCCTTAAGCAAGGTACTTTACCTAGATTGCTCCAGTAAAAACCCAACTGTATAAATGGGTAATTGTATGTAAAAAAATAATAATAATAATAATGATAATAATAATAATAATAATACAGTACATGTTTTTATTTTGAATAAAGATTTCATCTTGAAGCTAGCCACAGCGCTTCAGCAGAAACATTTCGATCAGAAAAATACAAAGCTGCAGGTTGCAGCAGCTCAACCTGGATTCTGTGCTGTGAGTGACACACACGCAAGAGAATCGTGTTACTTTCGTTTTAGATTAAAATCTACTTTTGTTTTTACAGTTTTGTATGTACATAAACCGGTTTACACACTAGTTTCTTTGGAAATGTTTATTTTATTATAGTTTTTCATTTTTTGAAGTAGTGCTTCAAAAAATGTACATGCGGTAAGTTAGAAAATAACCACTTTTCTGTTTAATTGTTAATGTAAATACAGTGTTTCAGCTGTGCAGATGTTTGATATGATGTGCTTGAATAAAATTTTTGAGTTGTATCCAAAGGTTTGTCTTTCATTTTGTGTGTGTGTGTGTGTGTGTGTGTTTTTTCCGGGGGTTTGTACAGCCTTTCTGCTGGAGATTAGATCAGAAGAATGGGATTTTGACTGCTGAAATCTCGTGAGCCACAAGCACGATTCCTGCTCCGGTTTACATGGGTTTACAAGAATTTTGATCTAGCGAAGCACAAAAGGCTGCATGTAACTCCCTGTGTTAATTAAGAAAATTATATGAACCTTTGCCTGAGAATAGCTCCCAATAAAGCACTTAAATAAAGTTTTATTACAGTGCTGTTGAGGTAGGATTTGAACCCAGGTCCCAGAGGTAAAAAAGAAAGCCAGGAATTACCTTCCACAGAGAATTATAAATATAATACAAATCAAAATTCGACGTGCACAGAGCTCACAAAATTGTACTGTGAATATTGTTGAGGCGGAGATAGAAAATCACAGAAGAACTGTGGTAAGCGTTTGGCAGTCATTTAGATATACTATTCTGGTGATAAAAATGAAAGATAAACAAGGTCATTTTCTGTAGTCAAATATATATTTTTGCAGTTATTCTTAATAAAAGCATAAAGTGGACACGGAAGACACATAATGGAAAAGAGAAACATTCTGAGATGGCCCAAAAAGTAAAAAGAAAACTTTTTTTCTGGCTGGAGGTCAACCGCTTTGATCTGGTTGGGAACTTCAAGTCTGGTGAAATGTCACAGCAAACTGGGGTTTAATGAAGGTGGGTTTAAAATACAGTAGCATAGGGTAAATGCTATGATTTCCTGTCTGCGGGTACATGTTATCACTGCAATGAAGTGTTTCCTCTTAGGATTATACAAACAATTTAACAAAGACTATTAACAGAACAAAAACTAAAAGTGTTACTTTTACTGTGGCACAGCAGGAACAAAAATGGTACATTTACCATGTCAAAATTCCAAGATTATATTTGTCCAATTTATAATGCACATAGCATAGTAACCCCCTTACTACTGCAGCATTATATACTGAATAACCTTCCATAATAATCATTTTGATAAAGTCCTTGGAAAGTACTTTAAGGCTTTATATTTCAGATTCCTTTATATACATGTACAGAAGAGACCCTTACCAGAGTTCTCTTGGTATTGATCTTTCAAGCATCACCATCCTTTTCCCAGTGTTGTCACTGAATAGTATGAAAGTTCAATAAAATGATCAGCTGCTCATCCAGTTTTCACTAAAGCAATTTGTAATATGGATTTATTTTCACTGCCTACAATGCCAGTTGCTGTTTTTACTATTCAAAAGCTTTGATTAGATAAACTAGGTTACTTTATCTTTGTAAGTGTTGACTAGTTTATGATTTGTTTGTAAATGGCAATATCTCTATTTGTTGCTTTTCTGTCAGCCTTGGTCACTGCTTCATTTTAACAACAGATAACAAGCTGGAGTATTTGGCTGGTATAACATGTATACAATAAACCTAAAACAAATAATTAAAAAAAAGAATGCGCCTCATTCATCCCTCCAGCGTATAATGATGACGTCTATTACGAGTTGTGCACACAGCACTACCCTGTGTGAGCTGCCTGTGACAACTACGCTGTGTGAGTCTGCGTTCTGCAGCAATACCCCTCTCAACCCTTCTGCCTCCAGCTTTCCATGATTGGCCAGTACTAACCACATTGTGTCCAGCTTTTGCTCTGTTCAGAATCACAATGTGGGGGATATGACTGGACGCAAGGCAGGCACTCTTGAGTTTGAATATTGCCTTACTTTTTTTTTTGCATTTATCAAAATTGGGCCCCATGCCTTTTACCTGCTGTTTTAAGGTCCTCGCTTGATCTCTTGCACAAGTGTTCTCCACTTCCATATTATGACTTGTCTGCTGGTTTTCAGTTTCCTGGAGAGCTTGCTGGTGGTTGTTCTTTATTGTGTTTAGATCCATTTTAAGTTTTCCAACCATTTACCTGTTTAATTGTACACAGAAAACAATCATTGACATTTGAAACAGCAATTAAGTGTCAAATTATGGGTATCTGTGGCAAAGTAGTTTGCAGGAGTGATGCGGTGATCAATAACAGACAGACAACGATAATCCAGGTGCAATGGTGTTTTATTTATACTCAGAAGTCACTTGACAACGGTAAATAATAATGAATGGTAGTACACAAGGCTGTGTACTACACAGTTTAACCCAGGGGTTCAGTCCCGAAACAATAAACACGGTATGTCTTGTCATAATTGTACTTGCTAGAACCAAAGTCATTGTATTTATCTTGCTCTTAATTATTACTTGCTCGTATTATTACTTGTACTGTGATTCTTGAAATGTATTTTTGTTTACGACTGTAAGTCGCCCTGGATAAGGGTGTCTGCTAAGAAATGAATAATAATAATAATAATAATAATAACATTGAATACACACACAATATACAAACACGGTCACCAGTCCAAAGTGAGTGCTGTAGTGTTCATGGTGCAAATACATAATAAATCGTGAAACAAGGTGCAGTGTCGTCCGGGTTTCGTGCTGGCCTGTAGCGACAGCTCCGGATCGTGTTAGCCATCTAATAACAACAAACAAGTATAATTAGACACGACAAAAACAAACAAAACACTCACGATACACAATACGGTTCTCCTTCTGGGTTAGCGTTAACCATAACAAAGGAACAGATCACCTCGCTACGTCCTCTTATATACCGTCAATCATTACCCCTTGGTTAGCGATTGCAACCGCTCCTCCAATCCGCGGCTGCCACATCGTTTCTCTTCCGGGTCGATGTCAGTTAGAATGTCAGTTAACTGTTCATCCCTTAACACTATATATGTGGAAAAATAAGCTAAACTAAAACTGTCATAATGATTCTCTGACACAATTATACAAAATTATACAAATGTACCCTGTAACCAATACAAAAATCTAGTACTAGGTCAAGCCATAAACTTTACAAATGTTCACCAGTCTGGTTTACATTAAAGCAAGGACAGTGTCCTGTCAAAAAATACTTTAATAGAACCATGGCAGGCTGGAACCCAAAAGACACACCGTTTGTTTTGTAATTCTATTCCAGCTTGCCAGGCTGGAACTGCTTTCTGATTAAGCAGTTTTGGTCAGAGCCTCACTGGCCATCACCTCACTGGTGTTCTTAAATATTCATGACCACTGATTTTGAAAAAGCTGCATCAAAAGAATCTAGTGTTCTCCTAGTAACTTACTTGTACTCAGTTACTCCTTCTTCTGCAGTTAAAACCCGTTCTTTCTGCAACTTTCTTCTCCTGGCGAACAGTTTCTGCCACTCTCAGTTAGCTGTTCTTGCGTTGCTTTTAAGCTGGATTATATTAAAAGAAACTTCTCATCCCGACTTGCTAGCTCTTGGGCTAAATAATGTACCATTGAAGATGTAAGAAAAAAAAGTTATCATACAGTGGCTAAAAATATTATTTAACTATAGGAAGTTTAAACTGTTTACCTAACAACAATTTAATCAAAACAAACTATATATACAAAAGCTAGTATGGTATGGGTCCCCATGTGTAAAACATATGTGCACATATGGTTCAGACAGCAAGACAATAAAATTGAACAAATGACTTACATGTGCGTTCCAATATAACAGATAAGTAACACAATATAATTTTGAAAATAATAATAATTACAAAAAAAAATAGGATTAAAAAGTAACAACTAATATGATTTTAGGGCTGATCAAGTTCATTACTGTCAATTAAAAAAAAAAAAAAACACACACACACACACAAATGATAAAGGTTTATAGGAATATGTGTAACAGTACTGTACTTCCAATGCTCTTTTTTAATGAAAAGCTTTATTTTCTTTTTTTGTGATCAATTTTTTAAATTATTGTTTTTATTTTGGAACAAACAGCACATTACAATAAAACAGACAAGAAAAGACCCTAAGTTCCAATTTTCCACCCACCCTTCCGCCCGCCCATAGCTACCCCCTAACCACCCCCCACCCAGAGTACCTCGAGAACCCACATCACTCTCCGTTAGCAAACGGTGCAACTAACATAGATTTTATGATATCAGCTTATTTTCTATTACACAATGAAAATGTGTATGCAATGATCACCAATAGATGGCACTCTACATTGAGCACAATGTTCAGAAATATTTTACATAGGTTTCAAGCAAACATCATAAAAAGAAAAACATGAAATACTGTCGCTATGCACAACATTTTCGCTTATAGTATGTATATAAAAATATGCCTTTTTTTTAAACCAGTGCATTTGTATTGGTTTGATTTCTTTTGAGGAACAATTTGTTGTAAAGCTCTATTAAAGAATAACCTCTTTCCTAGATTTGAAAATAAAATTCACTATGAATATACTGTAATACCCTATACTTTGGTTTACCCTGGTTTAATATTGTTTGTAACAACACAAAGAAAAAGACATGTTGGTGAAAAATAATAACCACAAGAAAATTGTTGAAAAATGATTGTGGGGATGTTTGGAGACATTTTGGAGAGGGGAAGATGGTAAATATGTATACAAGTAGCATAGCAAGTCCTTGGCTTATTACAGCAGAAGCAGAAACTGTTTAAACATGTGCCTTAGCACAGCTAAACCCGAGTTCAAAAGTTCAAACATGATATAAGTTCATCTTCACCGAAGAGCTAGTTAACAACCTCAAGGTAAACCTGTGTTATATATTTGAATAATAAATTTAAGATGTGTACAAAAAATTAGGCACACATTTCCTTTCAAGTGTACATTACAACAGCCACCCAACATTGATACAGTGGTCCAAATGCTATGAGTATGTATGTACATCCATACATAGGTATGTACAGTACTCCCTTGTTGTTTCACAATTTGATCATTCACATATTTGGTACGTTGACAGTAAATTCTACATGTCAGATAATGAGGGAGACTGCATAAATATGTGTGTGTATGTTACATTCATTCTTTTAAACCAGCATTTGACAAAATAGTTGGTTGGTTTGCCTTGCATATATAGATATAATTTATAATTAGGGCTTCTGTTTTCAGGTTTTATTAATTGTATTTTTCTGTGCTTATTTTTTAGCTATTAAATCGTTTTTTTGGGGGGCTTTAGTTTTTGATACACTGTATGAAATTACTGTTTTTGGTTACTTTCCAAAATGCGTGGGCATTTTTTTTCAGTCAAAATATGTATAGTAGTAACTTGACAGTACTTGCACACTTAAGTTGTACCTTCTTTCCCTTGCTGTCTTCCACAACGAAATCCCTATGGTCATGGGCACATTCTTCTGGGGTTTTTGTGTGTAGGCATTTTTGTAAATTTCGCCACAATTCTGTTTTAAATCCTCTGTATCTTAACTGTAAATCCCGCTAACAAGCCTCCATCCTGATTGTTTTAAATCTTGCAAGCAGAGTCTCCAGTAGAAATGTAAGAATGTGCTGTCACTCAGTAGTTGGGGCGGGTTTTAAGTATTCATAACAAATCAATGATAGATGCAAGTCAGGAAGGCGGGACATTGCCGAGCAGCACCGGGAAATGTATTTATTATTATTTTTGTAGTAGGTTTTATTTTTTAATGGAAAAAGGGTAAAGTCAAAGTGAATTGATAAACCATTTCCACAGTTTTTCCGGTGTTTATTGGCAATCCACCGATTTAATTTTTTTTTTTTGTATCAGGGGTGTTTTATCAGGTTTTATTGTTTAAAACTGAAAATCAGAAGCCCTATTTATAATATACTGTACTAGACATAAACCAATATTTTAACCCAAAATACGGACTGTAAATTTATGGTATAAAAAAATAAACAAACAAATTAAATCACTATCATCATGATAAAAAAAATACTGGTACAGGTAACTTCTAAATAAAAAAAGATAACAAAAAACCAAGATACTCCTCACTCTCTCTTTATTGTCTACATAAAGTGAAACTTGCCGTTAGCTAACCAACCTGAGGAAACTTGCCAAAGAGGGGAAGTGATTTTCAGCAAATTTGTTAAGCTTGCACACTTTTTCTTCTTAACCTTTACCACTTAATAGAATACAGGCCTACAGATGCCAACTTATTAAACTTGACTGCAAGTGAACATTGTCGGGGGTCGGGGGTCGGGGGGGAAGGGGACGACGACTTCTCAATTCTATCTGTCTGTAGATATCAGCATACACAAGCAAACAGGGGTTAAAAATTGCATCAAATAAAGTTTACCTTTGCCTTGGATTTGAGCCTTAGCTGATTCCAAGCCAGAGGCACTAGCAGCAGCTGCTTTATTTACAATCCCTTTGGCAGACTTACAACTGCCCTAGGCTATAACAGTGTACCTAATATTCAAACTGGCAGGTAATCTTATGTCAAACATACTCCTTTGATATGAAGTGATCAATAGATTCTTGTAAAGAAGTCATTTCTCTGATGTTTGTTTCTACTTTGCTTTTATTTATTTATTTATTTATTTTTACAGGTGATTCATACAAAAGCCGTGTTGTATGATTTTCAAACAATAAATAGAAAGCTATAAACATGTGTTTAGATGTTTCCGGTGCACAACGATTTTGGATCAATGTCCCATGTAATACAATTATCTGGAATGATCTGGTTGTATTGAAAAAGAATTTGCAGGAGACCTCTAGGGGTTTTGAAACAGAAACACATTTCCCACAACATAAGGAACTATACAATCAACATTTAAGAATTAAAGCTGACACATTTCCACTGCTTTAGGAAGATGCAATTTAATACTTTTTAAAATGGTATCATGCTATCATGCAGACCAATTTGGTCTATTTTACATGTATATATTCATGTTAAGTACATTTTTAATAAAAGTGATTTATTTTAAATAAGTCTTGTAATTAATGTCTATTTTACAAAGTCTATTTTGTAATTTATAAATTATACATGTATCACTTTGTATTACTGATTATACATTTTCCCTGATTAAGTATTATGTTCTTTTTTTAAATGTATTTAATGTATACATGCAGATATTGAGACAGTAAATACCTTTTTTGTAGTTACTTTTGTCTGCAATATATTCGTATTCATATTTACACAACTAAATAATTAAAAAGCTCAGTGCACATGTATTGCATTGCTTTAAAACTGCACAGTTTCAAACATCAGGAATATATATTTAAAGCCACAATGAGCTGAGGACTTGACATTAGTAATTCAGCAATTCTGATTCACTCAGGATTGTCTAGTTAAAACACAGCATATCATTTCCAGTGCGGTCCTGCTGCTGTCTAACTGTATGCCTGGTGTTAGTGAAGCACAAAGAGGTATTATAAATCATGTTGTCACCACTAGCCAATCAGCATGTTTTTTTTTTTTTTTGTGCAGGAAAGGGCATATAGTACACAGCACAGTAGGTGCTCTTTTTGACAGTACACAACTGTACATGCAAATCCATAACCCAGCTTAAAGTTAATGTTCCAAAAGAAGATTGCAAACCCCCGAGTTGTGGTGAATTGGTCCAGCTGACAGCTGTATGCATGACAGATAAATGTATTATTTAGGGCTGCTTTTTACATTGTATGTCTTTCCTTTATTCGTATAGTTAAGTAGAAAATACATAACATGCAGTACTGTAAGAGTATGTTAGATGTAGTTACTTTGAGTTTTCTTGGGAAAATCATTTTAACTAAAATTGTTATTTTGTTATTTAAAATTAAAATGTTTTACTTAAAGTTGACTATCTGAGCCACAAACCTAGTAAGTACACTTATTACATCTAACAACAGATATGCAGCCTCACCTGAAAATAGCAAGCCCTGAGTGACTTGCTCCTGCGCATATGGGCAATTGACCTTGACCTTTACATCATTAAATGTTTTTATAAACTTAACAAAACAAATAATTAATGTTAGAAATTGCTATGACATACAGTTTTAACAATTTAACACCACCACCATATAAATAAAAATGAGAATTATTAAATTATTATATTATTTATAGCAATTTCAAAGGAACAGTGCATATTCATTTTGCACCTGTTACATCCCACCTCCTCTAAATTTTAGCAAAACTTCAAAAAATTACTAATTTTACTTTGTTGTTTATTTGTTTTGTCTCTCCACCTTTCAGTTAGCGTTTCTCCTTTGTTTGAATATTTTTTTATTGTCCTGTCCTGGTTAACATTGTCAGTAGGCAGGAATAAAGGAAAAGAAAGAAAACTTTGGAAAACTACACCATTGTCTGACTTTATTATTTTTACCCTCCACCTAACTCAGCCATTTGTAACAGCTCTTTATCATTATCAAACTCTGCAGCTATCCCCGTTGGTGTTTCCTGCCACAAAGAATCTTTTTGTGATTATTCTTGCTCAGCATCATGAAATATCCAGTTCCTGGTCCTGGTCTCCACATCTTCAATTTCAACTCTGCTTATAGAGCTTCTTATCCTCACTAAAGACTCTTAGTGTGGCTAACTTAAGAAAGCCTGTTGGCACTCCATACTCCAGTCTTCAGGACTCAACTTCTAAATCTAGTTCTTTGAACGATGCTGCAAACCTTGTTCAGAAGTCAGCTTGTACAGTGATCTAGCTTTTAATAAATAAAATGATTGTAATAATTGACCTCATTTTCTTAGATGAGTGTGTGCGGCCATCTTCCAGCATTAAGGCCTTCTCTCAGTAAGATTAGCTATGACTGCTACCTTGTCTGGGTCGGTGGCTACACACTCTTCACCAACACATGCCCTAAAGATTTTAGCTGTCGTTGCACAAAGTAGCACTTTAGGCTAACTTCAGGCCATGGTTCTGAAGACGGCAAAACACCTTTTCCAACCTCTGACAAGAGCTATTTCTTCACTGGGTGAGAATACCAGCAAATCATCAAGGTAACATAACAAGCTGGTGCAGTTCTGATCACCAAAGATAGAGTTCATTATTCTCATGAAGGGCCCTGGAGAATTACATAGCCCCTGTGGCATTTGGTTGTACTCATACAATCCAATAGGTGTGGTACAAGCTGTAAACTTTTATCATCTTCATGCAATGGAGCATTATAGAAGCCAGAGGTAAGGTCCATAGAACTGAAAAGGAATTGCCTCCAAGAGCAGCTAAAGCATCAGACTGATGAGGCAATGGATAGGCATCCTTAAAGGTGCGCGGTTCAATTCACAGAAATCAGTACACTCTCGTGAAGTCCCCTGATTTTCCAATAATAAGCACCAATGGTGAAGCCCACTCACTGTTTGACTTTCTAATAATGCATTTTCTCTTCCATATCATCAAGAACTTGCTTCAGCTTGTGGTAATCTGCAGGTGAGACCCTATGGTAAGTTAAGCGGAAAGGGTGCTCATCTTTCAGGTGTATTCTATGAACAAAGTCTTTGGCTTTGCCACAATCCAGTTAGCTCCATGAAAAGATCTGCTCATATTTAGCAACAATGTCTTTAAGCTTTGCTTTCCACTGATCGCTTGCTTCACATGAATCCAAATCTAACCCAGCGAGTTCCAATTCAGTGGCAATAGAGCTTGAATTCTGAATACACTGGTGATTCATTTGGATCCCCTCGGTTTCGCTCTGTTGTCAGTACTGGGTCCCCAGTTAAAATCTTCTAAAGCTATACAAGCATGGACATCTGCAATTTTTGAGTTGCACCTCAAAGTCAGTGGCTCATCTAAAGGGTTAATTACTTTTTACAGGTACCATCCGTCTCCCCATAAAGGTATTACAACTCGACCCACCAGTACACTGAAGGCTCAACCACAACAGTGCTACCAGCTGATATTGAGGCCTTGTCTGGTAGCTTACCCCGTAAAACATTCTCACTGCAGGGCTGCAGGATCGCTGTCTTCCTCAGCTTGACCGTTCCCACTCTATCTGGAATGTCATCTCCTCCATCTTACAAGGTTGGCCATCAAGCTCAGAAATCTGCCACTTTCCCCATCTCACTCTGATCAGGTTCCTTTAAAAGCCTCCAGTAGTTATCATTGCCTTTCATAAACTAAATGAGATGTTTTATCACATTAGTGCCAATAATAAATGCATCCACTTGCCCTGGCACTACTAACACTGGAACTATCATTTGATAACCATACCGGGTCGTTTTAAGGTCATAAATGCATTTTGGTTTGCACCTGAAACCCTCCACAGCCTATGAGTATGATATTTGCTCTCTACTATTGTTAGTGCTAAGCTCACCACACTCTATCAGCTTTTTTCTCTCTGCACATTAATAGTACACGCCATTGAACCACTGTGAAGAAGAGCAGGGAACTTTATATCTTTCCCTCAGAAAACTGTGGTATAGAAAAGTCTATAACTGTCCACTAACTGCTGAGTTCTTTGAAAATAACTTTTTACTTTTGTTAGCTGTTCCACAATGGTAGCTATATATTGATTTGAGGTCATCAGTATCTGAGGCTAGGGTTTTAATGCTTCCCATACAATCCCTCGAAGTGTGGACATTCTAGTTTCCCTGGTCTGGGAGCAGTTGCCTGGTCACTGGTTGGGCAATTTCTCCAGCTATGGTCTGTTGAGAAGCATGTGAAACAAAGATGATTATGCATACATGTGCTTTGTGCTATGAGCACTTCCATCACAAATCTGACAATGATGTCTTGGACTGGACTTCCAGTTTCGGTTTCGAGATCTGGTTTGTCATTTACATTTGAAAGAGCCTTTGCAAGCAGATCTACTAACTTAGTCAATGGGCCATCCTCATCGGAAGATTGCCTGGCATTGGGCTGTGAATACTTATCTTGCTCTGGTTTTACATTAACCACTTCTGCTGCCCTGCCTGTTACTTGCTTGATGACTGGCCTAGTCTCAACAGCAATATTACTCTGAATCCTTGTTGCACCAGAATTACACAATTTACTTTTTAACCTTAGTTCCTGGTGGCCATCTAACATGTCCTGTACTTAATGAACTGTCCACTTGTCTAGTGGTCTGGTCTTAACAGTGCTGGCCAGCTGTGGATCAACAGCATTGCAACCTCAAACCCTGGATGTGGCAGTGTGCCCCTGCCCATGTGTGTGTATGTGTTATATGTTGCGTGGTGGTGTTAATGTTGGTGTATAGATATTGGTGCACGGGATATAAATGGTTCTGTGTAGCACAAGTGTTTTAAATGTAGAATTGTATTTAGGCACGGGATTGCAATAATTAGTTCACGTGCAGATGTACTGAGATTCCAATTGAATGTTGATTAGCAATCGAGTCTTGGTACAGCTGCATAAAAGAGGCGTTTCACTCACTCAGGGTTGTGTGTTCGGTGAGTAGAGAATGGGTGTGGAGAGGAGAAAGTAATTATAAATAAGAAAATAGCAATTGCTACAACTTGCTGGAAGCACCAGCAATGTACTTGTTTGTCACTGTTTTGTCTGTCTGTTTGTTTGGCCATTGCGCCGCTTATTTTGAGTGTTTTGTTTTGTTTAAACCTTCACCATAGCAAGCGCCTTCACCATTCCACTCACAGTGCTGTGTGTGTTTCTTCAGGGTCTGACATCACCGCTTAGGCCAGCCTCTTCTTTTAACTGCATGCGATGATGAATTTTCTTGTGAATGACATGGCTGTCTAGCTGATGTATGTTGTGCAATCTAAATCTCTTTGATAAACACTAGGTTAGCTTCAGAATAGAAAAGATCTAAAATAAAATAAACCCATTTTCACCCAAAAAATCAGATCTTTATGGGCAAAGAAGTTCATGAAAGACTGACGCAGCCATTTATAATAGGAGTGTACACACTATGAAAACCGGACTCACAATTTCATCATCTGATAAAAAGCAGCGTACATTCTACTATGCTATTTATAAGTGTAACCCTCTTTTCTGTACTCTGCATTGAACTTTTTTCTTCTTTAACTGTGTGTGTGTGTGTGTGACACCTTCTCGCACAGCAAGCTCCATACAAAGCAGAGTGAAGACAGGTTTCTCGGTTCAGGTCTCGTTTTATTGCTCTGACAAAGTCAGCTTCGGCTCTGAAAATAACAATCCCGGAATAAACAGCATTAATTACAAAAAAGAACTCAAATTATTACAAACTATTCATATAACCTTCTGTTACATTTAATCACAGACATGTGGTAAACATGCTTTATCATTCTCAATCAATTCTTACTACAGTGGTTACATCTTCTTTCCAAATACAATACTTTTCTTTAAACATTTAAGGAAAGATAATGCAGTCACTAAACAAAATAGACAGTAATAATACGGAGCAACAGATATGCAGCCTCACCTGAAAATAGCAAGCCCTGAGTGACTTGCTCCTGCGCATATGGGCAATTGACCTTGACCTTTACATCATTAAATGTTTTTATAAACTTAACAAAACAAATAATTAATGTTAGAAATTGCTATGACATACAGTTTTAACAATTTAACACCACCACCATATAAATAAAAATGAGAATTATTAAATTATTATATTATTTATAGCAATTTCAAAGGAACAGTGCATATTCATTTTGCACCTGTTACATAAGCAATGAAGTATATTGATCTCAAACTCACTCAGACAAAAAATAAAAATAAAATACAAATCTTGGGAGGAAGAAACTGTTCATGAAATTCGCTGATTCACAAAGCGACTCCAAATTGTCATTAGCACATTTTTTGAAACAAACACCAATTACAATTCTGGGGGCTTAAACTAACATGCCCTTAAATTAAGTGTCTAAGTTTATTACTGGTTTGTTAATTTTAATGTGTGCGAGTAAATAGCTTTTGAGAATCTAGCCCATTAGGTCTATGTGCTTTGGTAATGGTACATTTCTGCCATAAAGTAGTTTTTTGTGTGTTATTTTACATCACATTTTCCTGCTTACACAGGCCACCAATTGTAGGCAGTCTCCACAAGAGTCATATAATTTACCAAAAGACATTAAAACATTTTGATTGGTTATCCCCAAGGGACAACTATGCTGTTGGCATATTGAATGGTCTTTGGATAATAAGTAAGCCCACAGCCACCTGAGACAAAGATCACACTAATAATCCAAATTTATAGTTTAATCAATTTGTCTTATTGCAATAAATATATCTTGTTTATATACCAATAATTTCTCATTGCTTTTTCAAATAAAATAAAAAAATGTACAAGTACATTTAAAAAGAAGTGGTGTGTCATTAGCTTATAACCAGTTAAAAACAAAACCCTATATAATGATGTAGTCAGGAGCCATCGGTAAGAGACTGTTCGATTTGTGTTCCGCATTATAATGGACATGCAAATTCTAATGGAATGACATTAACAGACAAATGGGGGCCTTGACCATACAGGCTTCTAAATGGTTCTCCCGTATTAAAGACTGCCTTATAATGAGGAAACACTGTAATATGAAAAGAAAATAATTTTTGAAGATGTTTGCAACCTTGACATGGGCTACTTAATTTCTTGTGAGAAAAGTTGTATTCAAGATTAAAGAAAATAAAGGTAAATATCCCTCTATAACTAGAAAGATCCAAACTAGGCTTGCCTCCTTTCAAAGACTGTAAAATTAGAAGGCAACAGTCATCACAAAAATAATTTCCATAACAAATGTCTACCTCTCTATATTCTGGTATATCTGAATTGTACTGGACAAAACAATGCCAGTGACTGTTGTTGTAAACAATCTCCTTTTGCTAAGTTGTGCCATTCAGTCATTTCAACAAAGATTCTAGATGTTTCCAAAGTGATTTTACAGCATTCTCCAAATTGGGAAGCAGAGGGGTTGTAGGGTGATCTTTGGATGAGTCCCCAGAGAAACCTAGATGAAATTTGCAGTGAGCATCCCTGGATATGGCTCATTTAAGGCCCAGTGCTTCAGACATTCACTTAATTAAAAACTGACATGAATAATTCCTATGGGGTTGTCTAAATCTGGGTGGTACCCAAAATACGAATTGCAGAATTAAACAGAATGTTTGAGACTTCCTCCACATAAACAGTATAGTCATGTGAAAATATAAAGGACAATCTATCCAATATCCTCCCTTTTTTCTTATATCGATAGAATATGCTAAATCTGGGATTCATGCACACTGGTGTCATGAATTCAGATTTGCCAGTGAAGAGTTCAATAGCTATTCAGAAAGGGACCTACTTGTTCATACTTGGAATAATTCAAGTAGTAAGCCAGTTGCTGTGTCTTTTAGGTTAGAGATACCAAGGCCGTATTCGGCTATGAAGCACCCGAGGCACAGGCCTTGGTTAAAATCATAGTAATCATTATTTATTTAGGCTGTCTTACAAGTTGCTTTACCGCAAAATAAAATTAATTTCATCCCTCATTATGAGCATGCATTAATTCGCAAGTCCCGCTGATATCTATAGACTCGGTGCACTTCAAAATTCTTCCCATCATTGCAGACTACAGTGACGCCGCTCAGTGACTTTTCATAGCTGGCTACGGCCCTGGATACAAAAGCATTTATTTTTCTTGACAACGGAAATTAACAAGAAAGACTGTTGTGTCAGTAACTTTGAGTTGACAACAAATATTCAGTTAGCAACCAAGTTGCTAGAATAGACCACTGTTCTATTTTCAGCAACATTATTACAGTTGACATTATTTCTATATTTGTGTGTTCAGCCACCGATATTGCGACTTGAACTCATCTGACTTCACTCTCCAGTTTGCCAGGGAAGAAGTATGGCAGACAAGTGGATGCACATAGAAGTGTTTATGGGGTATAGGCTAAATGTATATATAAAACAATGCAAATTAAAAAAAAAAGATAAATATTGGGAATTCACAGCTATTTACAGTAAATCACCAGCACAGTAAAAAATAAAAAAAAACAAGCACCTGCAAACTCAGCAACTAAGAAATTGGGTATTGCAACAAAAATAACTTCAGCTCAAAACCAAAACATCTGTGGTAAAATATCTACTTGTACCACCAGAGACATTGAAAAAATCTGATAACATCTGAATATTGTATGTGCATAATATATGTTCTTGTACTGCTTTTGTAATCATTTTATTTTGACTAAAATGTTTTGTATTTTCTTTATACACTGTACTATTATACATAATGTTAGAAGGAACATGAAGAATATAACAGAAACAAATACTATAATACAGGACATGTATTCTAAATTAACCAACAGAACAGCCCATCTAAAGTTCTAAATGTCTATTTCTCATTTGTACTTATAATATTAGGGCTTAAACCTAGGCCAGGACAAGAAAGCCCCTAAAAATGTGTAGCTCTGCTGACATTAAGACATTCAGAAGCTCAAGCTTTAAATCCTAGATTTCAAATGTACAAAAATAATATAAGATGGCAGGATATATTGTAGAATTTTAGCAAGGAAGGGTAAATGGAAAACACTGGAGCTGTACAAAAATAATATGCTGATTGAAAGCAGTAACTATTAAAGTGTACAATCATAGCAAAGGTAAAGCTCTCTGGGGGGGGGGGGGGGTCTATAAACACCATTAGGAAAGGGCCACAAGCAACAATAGCTGTCCCTATTTTGTTGTTTAATCTGTTTGCTACCAAAAAGATTAAACAACAAAATAGGGCCAGATATTGTCCGTGTTTACCATGCCACAGTAAAAAACTAGAATTGTACAGTGTAACCTTTATTTTAGCACTTTACAACCAATTAACATTAAATGAGTGATTTCATGTAGGAGGAAACAGTTACGGAGCAGTGTTAATATATAGATTTTGAGTGAGATTTCAGGAAGAAGCAGCAGGGTGGTTTTAATCATTGTCTGCATTGCATCTAGTTTTAGAAAATGTAGATGCAATACATAATTACATAACAAATGCTATTGTAAGAAATATGATTATGTGTACACAGTACATTTACACTTACTGTGTTTTCTGACAAATTAAAAACGGGACCCCACTTTACTGGTGCATTTTTTAAGACACCACTAAATATTACACACTGTTAACATTTAGTGGTGTCTTTAGCCCTTTCGTGATTAATACTTTAGGAGAGAGAGTACAATGTTAATGGAACTGAGAAGATTAGGCCAGGGGACATGGTCATGTGAGTCAAGTGTCTACCTGGTCTAGCCGTTGTTTTATCCTGTTTCTGCTGCCTCTGATTAAGGATTGCTACAGATTCATCTTCCCTGCTGGTGTGTGCTGCTATGTCTGCCATGGCTTTTCATTTGCCATTTCTATCTATATCCTTATTTTCCTTTTCTATTTTCTTTTTCCTTCTTATAAGAAACATTTAAAAAATTGTAATTTATTATTTGTATTTTTTGTTTAATTTCTGTAAGTTGCTTTGGATAGAAGTGTCTGCTAAATAATAATAATAAGAAGAAGAAGAAGAAGAAGAAGAAGAAGAAGAAGAAGAAGAAGAAGAAGAATACGACCACTACTACTAATAATAACAGCCATGACCCCTCATAATGTAACATTAGTACATAGTGTAACCCATTTTCTTTCCCGAATTTACAGAATGCGAGCATGACATAATTAACTGATTGGAAGAGCCTTACCTGTCTCTCTATACTGTTTATGAACCACTTGCAGCTCCTGGTTAAGCAGCTAGATCTCAGTCTTCAGAGTCATGTTTTCCTGTTCTTTTTGCCTTTTGTCTTTCTGAATACCCTGGATATCAGCTTTGAGGTTCTTGACCACACTATCCTTGGACTCTTTGCCTTTGATACTTTCACATGCATGCAGAAGGTCGCTCTCTGACTTTTTCAGGTGGTCATCTCTCTTGCGTATAGCCAGTAATGAAAAAAAAAATAAAATAAATGAAAATCTGGAAACCAAAACATAACATGACCACAATATGGCAGCTATAGTGGTTCAAACATTGAAAATATGAAATTATTTATGAAACGGTTTATGGCATATTAGCAGTTGGCAGCTGATCTACAAAAACATTTAAATCAGTTTAATACACACATTACTTGCAGGAACTGCAAATATCCCTTTTCTCTCCTACTCTGTAGATCCAAGGATTGTAGCAGCCACAAGATTCCCTACAGCCACTGGCTGTCAATACTACATTTTGATCAACATGAATCAGGATGCAAGTGTATACTTTATAACTGATACAGAACATTGTTTTTCACCTTCGCATGATATTGCAGTTTTGATTTCAAATCGTCCAATTATAAAGCAAACAGCAACAACAACAAAAATACTTTAGAAACTGCCAACAGGTAGTAAAAAAGCACACAGGATGATATTACTGTATCTTTATTTATTTAGTTAGTTAAATTATAGATGCCTTGATCCTGTATGCTGCAATGCACTGTATGTATAATGTATAATAAATGTTTTCGTACAGATTTACCAGATTGTTCCACATTTTATCTGAAAAGACTTTAACAATTCTATAACAAGGATGGCAGCTTGTTTCCGGAAGCAAATTAACTCTATTTCTGTTTTATAATAAAATTAAAAATAAAACCTTTGTAACGGTGTTCATCTATAAATAAAATTCAGTTTATTTATTAATATTTGTTCATCTTGACATTGTTACCATCGTTATTCAAACCGGTATTTGTACCAATTAGATTGAAACATCATTAAACAGGAAAGTAGAAGTTCACAGAACATAAAGATTTTGCTCCTTAGATCTGTTTTTTTTAGGATAAATCAACTTGACATTCTCATACTTCCTTTATTGTTTACCCCACAATCTTGTCAGCATATTCTGCAATACCTTTTACCACAAAACAAAAGCATCTTCTCCTCAGCCTAAGGCTTCAAAAGAGATACCTTTTAAATCAGTCATTCAAGAGAGATACATTTCTACTCAGATTCCTTCAAGAGATACCTTTCCAATCAGATTATTTCAAGAGAGATACCTTTTAAATCAGATTCCTTCAAGAGAGACCTTTTTAATCAGATTGCTTCAAGACAGACCTTTTTAATCAGATTCGTTCAAGAGATACCTTTCTAATCAGATCCCTTCAAGAGATACCTTTCTAATCAGATTCCTTCAAAAGACCTTTTTAATCAGATTCCTTTAAGAGAGATACCTTTTTAATCAGATTCCTTCGAGAGACATTTTAATCAGATTTCTTCAAGAGAGATACCTTTCTAATCAGATTCCTTCAAGAGGCCTTTCTAATCAGATTCCTTCAAGAGAGATACCTTTCTAATCAGATTCCTTCAAGAGATACCTTTCTAATCAGATTCCTTCAAGAGATACCTTTCTAATCAGATTCCTTCAAGAGATACCTTTCTAATCAGATTCCTTCAAGAGGCCTTTCTAATCAGATTCCTTCAAGAGATACCTTTCTAATCAGATTCCTTCAAGAGATACCTTTCTAATCAGATTCCTTCAAGAGATACCTTTCTAATCAGATTCCTTCAAGAGATACCTTTCTAATCAGATTCCTTCAAGAGATACCTTTCTAATCAGATTCCTTCAAGAGATACCTTTCTAATCAGATTCCTTCAAGAGATACCTTTCTAATCAGATTCCTTCAAGAGATACCTTTCTAATCAGATTCCTTCAAGAGATACCTTTCTAATCAGATTCCTTCAAAGAGATACCTTTCTAATCAGATTCCTTCAGAGAGATACCTTTCTAATCAGATTCCTTCAAGAGATACCTTTCTAATCAGATTCCTTCACAGAGATACCTTTCTAATCAGATTCCTTCAAGAGATACCTTTCTAATCAGATTCCTTCAGAGTCATACCTTTCAATCAGATTATTTGCTAATGAGCCATACCATGTTTAATCAGATTCCTTCAAGATAGACCTTTTAATCAGATTGTTCAAGAGATGACCTTACTAATCAGCATTCCTGCAACAGACAGCTTTCTATATGCACAGATTCCTGATACAAGCAATAACTTGTGTAATCAGATTCCTTCAAGAGATACCTTTTTACATCAGATTCCTTCAAAAGAGATACCTTTTAATATCAGATTCACTTCACTAGCAGATACCTTCGTCATAATCAGATTCTTTCATAGAGGTATACCATTTACATATATATATATATATACATATATATATATATATATATATATATATATATATATATATATATATATATATATATATATATATATAAGTATATATATATATATAAAAAGAAAAAAAAAACACTACATACCAATTTGTTACACATGAATGATTTAATTAATCTTTTTTATTCATGGAAAATATTTTCCCCCCAGGTATTCAGGAGTAACTGGTATTCATTGGCACTGTGCCACACCTCAGTTCTCTGTCATGCTCTACCATGCCTCCTTTGATTTGAATATTTAGTACCCTTTCATGTCTTAATTGCAGCAAATTGCACACAGTTTGCACGGTTTCTTGAAATTAATCCCAGAGTAATTTGTTTCTGTCAAGCAATCAAAGCCTTGGGAGAATAATAGTAAACGTTATTACAGATCTAAATTTAAATGACTGTCTATGCATTTACCTTAAGACTTTAATCATTCGTACAGAAGTGTTTAGTTCAGAAGTTAAAACCCCTTTATCATGACCACAAATGGATTAAAACAGCAAAACTGTCAATATATTTGGTTGCAGTGCTAACAAAAAAAAGGGCATGGGTATCAACTGACAACAGTAAATCTTTTTGTTGCTTACTTAGCGATTGCTTTAACTATTTTTTTTAAATGTCAGTATTTCATGTTTAGCGTGAAAGACTTGTGAAATGCATGTCATACGAGCTAATCTCCAAGAGGGATGTAAAATGCTTGTGAGTTTTAGAAACATGAAACTTTATCAACTAGATTTTAATACAGCACAATCCACCGCTCAAAGCATGATCAATAGTAAACACAGTGGGGGTGAAAAATCATGTCTATTTTAGCCTAGACTCCCATTAATAAATTAGAAGATTTAAAAATCTATGCAAGTTAAAAATAAATCATGTTTTTTTTCCCTTGAAGGGTAATTTTTCTGCAGATTTTATAGAAAATGTAAATACACTTCATCTTAATAAACAGTGCTGCAGGATATGGCCTACCTGCTTACCTGTGTCAATACCTGGCATAATCTGACCTCCATAATCTGGTGCAGGCGGTGCTCAGTGCACATGGTACTTGGTGCACATGGTGCTCAGTGCAATCGGTGTTTAGTACCTCGTGCACATAGCACCCTTGGTGCTCAGTACACCCAGTGCACGCAATACTAGGTGCATGCGGTGCCTTGATGCACTCTGCCTGTAGACGGTGCTCCTCTCTGCTGTAGGTTACTTGCTGCCCCGGTTGTGTGACTGCACATAGTCCAGGCTAGACACCCTTGTCCAGTTGCTACGATCCAGCCTATGTGAAACAGCTCTCTCTCGAGTTTTCTGGAGTTCCCCTGCAATTTCATTGCTGGAAGGTGGCTTGCCACTTCCCTGGAATCAGAAACCCTGCTTCTGTGAACTCAGCTATCTAACCTTACAGCGCTTGCTGTTTTGTGTTTTCCTCTGCTATTGCAGCAAAAAAAAAGTAAAAGAGACAGGTGATCCTCCACCGCTGTGGAATTGACTCCGCTGGATTGTCTTGGTCCGCCCTCTTGGTGCGCTTAAAAATTCAGTTCACCCACGTTGCCATGGTGTCTGTTCTATCTACCCTTATGCTTTGCTGCTGTTTGCATGTATGTGCTGTTTTCTTTTACTGCCTTGCAGCTTAAAAATAAATAAATAAAAAAATAAGCACGATTCCTCCACCGGGACACAGCTCTGCTGCGCCTTGCTGTTGAGTTGCATCCGCCGGCTTGTTTCAGCCCGCCCACTCGGCACGCTGGTAAAAAAAAATAAATAAATAAGGAAATCAGTTACCTGTGTTGCCGTGGTGACTGCTGTTTTACCCTCACAACTTTGCTGTTGTGTGTGTATGTGTTTTTTATTTTACTGCCTTGCAGTTTTAAAAAAAACACAAAAAAAAGAAACGTGATTCCTCCACAACCCAGCTCTGCTGCATCCAGCTGTTGAGTTGAATCAGCTGGCTTGTTTCAGCCCGCCTACTTGGCGTGCTTGGTAATAACAATAATAATAATACAAATTTACAGCTCACCTGCGCATGGATCTCCTCAGTCAGGCACAAGGCACCCTCTGGCACCCTGAACCGGGCAGACTCCACTGTGGGTCTGGCCCCTGAACGGGACCATCTGTCCGCCTTAGGACTCTCAGACGCAGTTGTCAGTACACTGCACAACGCTAGGGCCTCCTCCACATGAGCGTTGCATGCCTATAAGTGTAAGTATTTTCAAAATTGCTGTTTGACCAGAGGTCATGACCCCAATTATTGCCCTATAGCAACTATTTTGCAGTTTCTGCGAGATCTATTAGAGGTGGGTCGATCCACCTCTACGTTGAAGCAGTGGCGTGCCATCAGGACCTTCAAGGTATTCTCTGCTGACCAGACAGTGCCAAGTAAACCGTCAGTCAAATGACATTACGTTGCCTCACTCACTTGCGTACAGTGTGATTGCTTACACTATGAAACATAGTACTCTTACTAGAGGTTTTTTAAGAGTCTAGGGGTTTCCTGAAGGGGATGTGATCAGCCACTAAGAGATCTGCATTTCTCCCGCATAAGTCTAAAACAATGACCAAACGCTAGAAAAAGAAAAAACAGTTGAGGGTATTCTCCGTTTCAGTTGAAGGTCTTGAGTGAGTTTAACCAATAGGCGAGTCGAAGAATGTCCTTTTTTTTAGACAGGCGACCAATCAGGAGTGAGGCGGAGTGAGGCGGGCCATAAATCTCCCAGGGTATTCTCTGCCTCACTTGAAGGACCTGGTTTAGCAACCAATGGGAAGGTCAAAGCTCTGACAGCTGACCAATCATTAGTGAGCAACCCCAAAACATGAATATTCCTTGGTTAGCACTGCTGCAGTTAGGAGGATAGCTGGATTTTGGACAATATTGCTTAAAAATATACATTGATAAATACAAATACCTTTATAACATCTAATTATTTCGAATTTTATTTTACACTAAAATAACAAAAAAAAGTGAGAAAACGGAGACATCATAGTCAATTTGGTTACGAATCCTTTTTCAAGGAGAACTTTGAAAAATTGGAGATTGTTAAAAAAGGGAGATGCACACTACAGATCCCGAGCTGACACGGGAAGGAAAGGATATACTCGGCACTTTCAGAATTCAAATTATGAAAGGTATCAGTGGCTTACAGGTAGCTGCCACTTAAAAAGGGAGGGGGATGGCGGGGGTTGGGGGGTTATGACGACTCTGCTACCCCAGTCCATTTTGTCATGGCACTGCATTGAAGGTGTACCTAGCAGCTATATAGCTATATCTGCATGCCATGTCCCCATTGACAGTGTTACGGGCACACATATACTAGCGAGCCGTTTTTTGAAGGGTGCTCGGTGGTTACGTCCTCCAAGGAGGGTCGTTCTCCCCGAATGGAGCCTTGATATTGTACTGGAGGCTCTCAGGAAGGCCCCATTTGAGTCCATACACTCCATAGAGTTGAAGTATCTGTCTATGAAGACAGCCTTTCTCTTGGCTATCACCTCCACAAAGCGGGTCAGTGAGCTACAGGCACTGTAGGTGCACAGCTCCTGTATGTGTATTTGGGATGATGGCAGCAGGGTGTCACTACGTACAAACCCTGCTTTCCTCTCTTAGGTAATCACAGCCTTCCACATGAACCAGTCGATGGAACTGGAGGCTTTCCATCCACCTCCGTTTTCTTTGGAGGAGGATAGGCGATTGAACTTCCTCTGCCGGTGTGGTCGTTGAGGTGTTACATGTTACGTGGATAGGACAAGAGTTCTTATAATACCTCCGAATTTATGAATGAGTGTTTAAAAGTGAGTCGCCAAGATACTAAACTTGCCTAATCCATAAAACAAAAATGTGTTATTCATCAGATTTGTCTTGAAGCACCTGTGTGAATAATATTAAGTCTGTAACTGACTAAATCCAGTGTATAATGCACATGAAAAAATGCAGTAAGTTTCAAAACTGACCATATCCATGGGCCATTATAGTCAGACCAATGCAGAACCGGATTTTGGTCATGTGACAATAAAGCTGGTGCCATAGCTAGGCGAGTTTAGGCAAATGCTACAATAAATGGATCCTAAGAAAGGAAAAAAAAAACAACATAATGTAACCAAGCCTGTTTTCATTGTGCTTTCAAAATCTTTCATAATATGATAAACAACAATGCTTTAACAGATATACTGTAGAGCCAGATAAAGTTGACATGTAAAGTTTAATTAAAAAGAAGCATATATTGTAGTATTAAAGAAAAAGTAAGCTTGCAGTATAACTGAAACACTATAGGTTGATTACTATAGAGAGAAATTGTAAATGAATACCTACTTATCACCTTACCATGAATTTATATAGCTATTATAATATGTATGTCATAACATATTAAGTAGATATACACTATTATTAATAAAACAATACCAATACAATAAATAGAGGGAGGTCATATGGCTTTGTGTCTTTGGCTTTGTATTATGTAATTTCTACCTCTTTAGAACTAGTTTTACAGCGTCATTAATCTTTGTGATAGTGGCAGTGGAGGAGGATTTTTTTGATGGAGTATTAAACTTGCAAAAGATACTCTTAACAAAGCCCTATATTCTTCATTCCCATTTATCAAGAGAGCTTCATTTCTATAGACAGACAATGAAAGTGTGTTTTTCAGTGTTCATATTTCTGTCATAGCAGAACTTTTTTGAAGCCAGTACTTTTGTGACATAGGTACACCAGGAGCATTAGAAAGACACAACAGCAGCATAGTAGCTACAATAGTAACGCACACCCTCACTAATCAAATCAAAGCACTGTACAGTCGTATTCAATTATTATGTGTTCATAAATTTAAGAAGAGAACGATGGCGATACATGAAAGTGTTACACATGCATTTAGTGTGAAGATGGTGCAGATCTCGCTGGAGAAGTCAAGTGGAGAGGCAGTTGAGGAAACTGGGTATGTGGCAGATGATGCAAGTTTTTTTTTTTTCCAGTGTAAGTTTGAGCACACAACTCAGCTGAGGTTTCAGGTATTGCTCGTTATTCAATCGGGTCTCTTATATAAATATTGTAGCTCTAATAAAATATTGATTTACGAAATGGTAAAGGGCATGGTTAATGAATAATTGTGTATAATTGGGGTGCATAAAACTACATTTCTCCTGTAGAACGCAAAATTGGTCAGAGAGGAAATGCTGCTTTGAAAGACAAAGATTTATATTTTTTGGCAGATTAGTTTGGAATAGAAATTAAACATTGTTTGAAATATGTAATTGTAGGTCCTCTACTAGCTGTTAGAGCGCTTACCTGGTTATTATAATTTTGTATTTCTTCCTCCAGACTCTGTATATGTGCCTCTAGTTCCTGTACTTTCTCCATACAAGTTTGCTATTTTTGTTTGAAGAGATCAGCAATTGATTCACAGGCCTTTGTCAAGTTGTTCCTTGCACCCACTTTCTTTTGGAGGTCTTCAACATATTGTCTCAAAAGTGCAATTTCTAAATTTAGTTTTTTAAAGGATTCTTCATATTGCTCAACCTACAGAAATATAATTCAAATAATTACAGGGAAATATAATTCAAATAATTACAGGTAAGGGAAAATATACATGCAGGTCCTAGGCAGAAGTCATCAATGTGTTTGAGGGTCTATTAGATTTTTATAAATTGCAACTGATCTTACCACTTCTATCATATAAGTAATTTATAATTATATATATATATATATATATATATATATATATATATATATATATATATATATATATATATTATATATCGACAAATACAGTTGTTTTTTTTTAATTATTTATTATACACAGCTGTGATGGGTATAGCCCCCCATCATGCAATATGGTGACACGGGCAGTATGCTTATATGTGGTGGGGTGACGTTTCTCCTGGCATGTGCTAAGAGGTAGCTGCTACTGATCTGTCCACCTCTTCTTCTTTTAAAATAATTCTCTTCAACAATGTAAACAGCATTGCTAGTGTTTAATTATTGTTTAATATAATGTGTGTTTTAAAGTCCCAGTCTATGACAGAGAAGTTGTATGCACTAGGATATTAGAAAGAAATAACTGTACATGCATCAATTGGAAGAGAAAGATTGTTTTGCCTGTATTAATTACAATCTTTATATTGATATAGCTCTGCGAGACCCAATGAATGTTTTGGTAACATTGCAGGATTTTACGCAGACTTATGACCCAACTCCAAATTTCTAAACACAACCCAGGACTTGGTCAAGACTTTACCAAGATAGCTGCCGCAATCAGCACTCCAGACACAACATGGTTCACGGATCACAAAACCTCCAATGGACGTTCTCGACATGGTTGCCCAGAAAATTGTCATGTGAACCACATCAATGGTTGTATTCCAGAAGAAACAACACATGCAAGTCTTTTAATTCAAGTTGCCAAGTGAATCCAAGTCACCCCCCACCCCCATATTGGAACGTGAATTCTGTCCAAAAAGCATCTGTGAATTTCTTAAATAATCTAAATAGTGGTCAGTTGGGCAATGTATTCAGCCAGGTGAGCTATGGGCACGTTAATGTATTCCAGGGAATTAGATTTTTGTAATCAAGATTTATATACAAAATAAACATGTCCAAATTGTACCATAAATCAAGTATGTTACTTTTGCTGGTTGCCAGAGAGCAGAGTTTAAGTTAATTTTATAATTTTGAAACAAAAGAATAATTTAGGATAACCAGCTATTAATTGGTTGGTCTTACCTGTTCTGCATATATATATATATATATATATATATATATATATATATATATATATATATATATATATATATCATTGCATGCTGGAGTTGCTGGCTCTCGTTTTTTGCTTGGCTCATATGATCCTCCCGTTCACTACATTTATCCCACAGCTCACGTACTTCACTCTGCAGGCATTTCAGCTTCAGATTAAGTCTGGTGACCTCAGTCTCATGAAGGCCCAGCTGATGTATAAATTCAAGTTTACACATTTCAAACAAAACACACAGGCACATCGTACCAAAGTTCAAAATCATCTGTATTCATAACAAGGCTACATTTTTTAACTTATTCCAATTCTTCTAAACACATACTCTCATACATATTTCATAATTCAGTAAATAAATATCCAGCATGCTTTACCTTAAGGACCTGAGTCTGAGAGGACACTAACTTCCTCCTGTGAGCTTAAGTATGTATCCTACGTAGATTGGTCTTAAGCTGCAAAATGATTTGATCTATGTTGTTCACCTGAATATAACAATTAAAATAAGTAAATTACATTTTTGTTATTATTTTCAGAACCTTGGGGAAATTGGTTGTTAAATTGTTTATCAAATTACATGTAAGTCTGCATTGTTGAATATGGTAGGCTAATTTATACACAGGGAAACAATGACTTTAAACTGTGCCAACTGAGTTTAATTTACCACATAATGTATGATAATCAACTATTTAAACCAAAAAACTAAACATTTCGTGTGTGTCCTGGCTTGCCTGTACCTCTTGTTGTGCTGTTTTGTGTTTCTCCATGACAACCGCCAACTCCAGCTCGAGTTTTTTCTTTTTACTGTTCAGCTTGTTGATGTCCTGGGATTGCTCCTTTATTTGGTCTGTCAGCTGTACAGTCTCTTCCTTCAGCTTCTGCATAATATTTTCCCTATGGAGCAACTGAAAGCAGAAAACTAGGATGCAAGGCTCATTTCAAATCACTTAACCCGCTCTTTCAAATTCAAGAAAAGTGGAGGAAACAGCTAGTTTGTACTTATTTTTAGGCAGCTGAATGAGTATAAAAAGAATGGACTAGGACTGACAAACAAAACAACAGACTTGCTCAAAAACTGTCAAAGAGAATTTTAAATATAGTAAAAATCTTCAACTTGTCCTATTTCTATGATACTGAAATGCATTATATTGGTTTAGCTTTTACATTTTTAACATTAATTCAAAGATTAAATATGTAGAAAATGCTGAACATATACAGCGGCAATGATAGTGAACGATAGTGAATGATAGTGACATGTGTTTTCAGAGGCTTAAGGAATGAATGTACTTAAAGATACTGTAAAGACTACCCCAATATTTACAGTATATATGAATGATGTATCAGTTTCTGACATGTGGCAGGCTTTTAGTCTAAACATTTGTCATTGAATTTACCATTTCTAAATTTATCAATATTGGACATTCTCTCTGTCACTCAGCAAGTTAAAACAAAGATATAGGAAAAAGATAACTCAGAATAGGAAAAGCAGAACCTAGAACCAAACATCATAACAAAGTGAAATGTATCAAGTCAATTAGAATCACATATGAAGAATTTACACTTTAACAAAGCATTCCAATATTACATGTGTGATTCTTAACTCTATTTACAGTAGATACCGATTTGGTCCAATTGTGAGCTATTTGTACATACAAAGCTTGTTATACATGTATATGGACTGTAGTGACCTTTCCTTGTAGCATGCTGTAGCAAAACTTAAAAAGGGTTTTCTGTTAAATTGAGAAAAATATGTTGATTGGTGTGCAAATGTGTACTTGCTGTATAAACTATAGGGAACAAATAGAGGCATTTTGAAACTTTCACTTTGATGAACATATGGAGTATTATTTTTTGCAGTAACGTGTGTCCATTTTGTGTTCTTTATTAGAAATACTAAAATAAACTTCATACATTCAATATTTTTTCACTGCCTTCAAAGGTTCACAAATGTATCTTCAATGCATACTTTGCTGTATGACGTGCATCAAATCATGGGTAAATATAATTTTTGTACCCTGCCAACTTGCTACTGAATTTCTGTATACACTCTAAATCCATCTCATTAAATGTGTTAGTTATTTGAATAGCACATAGTTGTTCATAACCAATTCTATATAGAGTACTTCATAGGGTATGTAGTAGGGCTGGAGCCATGCACATAAGGAGGGGGCTTCTGTGATTGTTTATTCTAAATATGAGTGTTGTGATGGTAGAAATAAATAGTGGGATTGTTTTTTAATGGGGAACCGGACTCTGTGTGTAGCAGCCTGCCTGCTGTGTTTAGTTGCAGGAACGAGCAGCGTGTGTGTGATTACCAGCAGCAAGAGTATAATCAACAGGTTATTCCTGGCAGCAGAGCGCCAGGAATAAAAGGGTTCCCGATTATACAGATCGGAGCTGCTGTAAAGCCATAGGGGTCAGAGCGCTGCTCCTGCCGAAGCATCGGTCCGTCTGTGCTGCTGAAACGACTGGGTGTAGAAAACGAAGCAACCCGCTCTAAATGCCAATCGAGCATATATCCAGGATTGGAGTTGGGTGAACTACCCGAGCAATAGGGAGTTAGTTTCGGGATAGTAGATTCCATCCCGTATAGCAGACAGGTGTGGAAGCGGGACCGCCATTTTGTTAGCGGAGTAGCGCACGCCATTTTTCATGCCAACTTTATTTTGGTAGTTTTTTTGTGCTGTGATTATTTTTGCTTTTTGTACGCTGGCTGTATGTCCCCCATGAGCTACCACTGCTGGTAGCATCACGTGGGAGGAAGCTGTGTGTGTAAATAAACCTGTGCGTCTGCAGGGTGTGTCAATCCCAACCTTCTGTCTCCATCTCCTGTCAATCTAGCAGCGAACACGCATGCACGTCATCCAGAGAATTCACGTAATCCTTCATTTGCTAGTACTCCTTAAATCACAGGTAGCAAGACCTTTGTTACATATGGTGGCAGTGGTGGGCGTCACTGGTAAGGCTGAGTCAAGGCAGGACAGCACAGAGCAGTTGACTGCCAGGATGCACAGGCAGAATCAGCTGATGATCAGCAGTCACCAGAGGCGCTGCTGTGGGAGTAACTGGAGACGTGGATGAGGTGTGTGGAGAGGCAAAAGCTGTCATCCTTGGCCAAGGAGTGGCTGCCATCCCAAGAGCCAATGGAGCAGTTGCCATCCATAAGTAGGAGCTGACATCCGACAGAGGAGCAGCTACCGTTCTAAAAAGGAGAAACTGCCATCCGGAGGGCTAAAGGAGGAGCTACTGTCCAAATGGCCAGTGAGGAGGAGACTCCTCCACCACAGCCCCAACCACCACCCCTGGGCAACAGTCCGGCACCTGTGGAACAGAGCCCTTCACGTGTGCTCCCAGACACCCGACCTTGGTCCATCGCTGGGCCTCCCATCGCTGGGCCTGGGTTCCAAGTCGCAGCATCAGCAAGCACGGTTGTTCACCAAGACTCCTGTTTCGCACCCTCTGTTGAACCAGATGTCACTGCTCTGTTGCCAATGCTTTTACCTCTGTTGGCAGCTGCAGCTGCCCGGTCACCAGCATGTGCTCCGGTCGCCCTGTCCACGCAGGTCGGGTTCCCTGTCGCCGTGTCTCGGCCCCTTTGGAGGTGGCACCAGAGACGACAGCGACCCACCCGCTGACCCCCCAATCTGAAGAGGAACCAGCTGCCGTTATCGGACAGACTGGTGGTACCGTTCTGAGGGGGAGGATATGTCACAGGGAGCCCTGTCACTGGTTCGTTGAGTGTGTGTGTGTGCCTGGGAGAAATCAGCTGCGATGCACAGCCAGAGATACGTTGCTAAGCGATCAGCTGAGCGGTAGGCTCGTCCAGCCCTAAGCTGATCGGGAGGACCAGACTGGCTAGGGGGTGTGCCTGGGGATGCTGCTCAGAGCTCAAAAAGCAGGTGCGTCACAGCTCGGGGCAACTGCAATGCCATGGACACACAGACGGGCCCGGAGGGTGTGTTTGCTTACAGCAAGGAGGGGAGCGTCCACTCTACAGGAGCTACTACTACGGAACGGCCCAGAGTTGCTGGGAGGACGGGACTTCGGAAGCAACAGAACAGAAGTAGGTCAGTTTAGGGGAGATGATCCCAATACAGTACAGAGAGGGTTACCGTAGAGTAGTAGGTTCCTGGAGCGGGACGTCTCGTATAGTGGGTCTAGCGTTCGCCATTTTGTGTGGCAACCTTTTATTTTTAGCTTTTTTGTGTTGGTTTCTTTATTAAATGTGACACTTGGGCTATCATTGCTGGTACCCTAGTGTCAGCACATATTGAAATTAAATCTGCGCGCCTGGGTGGCATATCAACACCAATGCTCCATGTCTGTGTTTTTCCTGTGACTACCCACACACGTAACACATCCCCTGTTACAGGGTTTTATAATATATCCATGTGACAGAAATAGAATGACTATTGGTGGTCAATCTCCCTCCTGACCTGTAAGGGCACTAAGTACAGGGAACAGAGTACCCTGGACAGGATGGCCTGACAATTCATTCCCAGGTTTAAAAGGAAGTCGGTCATCTAGAAAGGGGGCGGAAGCTCCGGTGCACTAACTCAGCGACCCGGAAGGGAAATTATGTAAACGATTGCAGCCACGGATTGGAGGAGTGGGGACGGAGTTACGTGATCTGTTCCTTTATTGATGGTTGTGTTACGAAACCAGGAAGGACCAAAACGTATTGTATCGTGAGTGTTTTGTTTGTTTTGTCGTGTCTAACTATTTGCTTGTTATCACTGTTAGACGGCTGACACGATCCGGAGCCGTCGCCAGGGGCCAGCACAAAACCGATGCACTGTGAATCACGATTAATATTATTTGCACCACGAGCACTACAGCATGAACTATTGGACTGGTGACTGTGTTTGTGCATTGTGTGTGTTTTATAGCGTGTTATTGTTTATGGTACTGCAACCCTTTAGGTCTACTGTGCAATACACATTCCTTTGTATTGCCAGATCATTATTCTTTTCTGCCTGGTCATCAGACCATCTGGATTATAAATAAAGAAACTATTTCATCCGGACTTTGTTGTCTGTTTGTTTCAATTGATCACTGCATCTGCTCTTCACCTGCATATTACTTACCAGTTTGCCACAATCCATTATTAAATTCAGAGGACTTTTAGCTCAAGCCCCTATATTGCTTACCCTCAGTATATCTACACAACAATGTACGATGCAAACCGATGCATAATTTGCTTTAATATATCTACATACCTCGTTATAGCATGCAGAGTATTGGTTTTGAGATTCCTTCTGCAGTATTCCAAGTTTGTTTTCTTTCTTATGTATCTAAAATACAAAGGGAAAAATATTGTATACACAAACATTATTGTATCACCATAATTGTATGGTACGTCCCAAACTGGTCTTTGCTTAATACAGTACCATATGGTTCATTCCAGCTCTAGTGGATCCAGAATCTGGGAAGGTTTCCTGTAGGGCATATGTAGCATTCCGCATTTTCGTTTTTTATCTTAACACATTTTTTCCCTGTGAAGTTTATTTTACAAATATTAAAATAGGAAGTACATCTCTAAAACAAAGTTTTAGTTGAAGCATCAAGAGAAAATAACAGGGGGTCGGGAATCACAGTATGCACACTTTACATGTGTAATATGATGCGTAACAGTTCTGGTTTCTGATTAAGTTTAATCTTCCTGGCAAATTTTACCATATAGGAAGCAGAATTTGTGCAAGTCGAGGCCACATTTTCCCAATTTAGCTGGTACTTTGTGAATGTCTGGACACAATATTTCCATCAATGCTTTCCATGAGTTTACCAAGTAAAGTATGATCATTTCCTTTCAAATATTTATGAGTAAGATTGTCAGTGTTAGACAGTGTTTTAGCTGATGTGATGGACAGTACTGTCGCACGAAGTCACCACACCCCCCTGCAATAGACAGTCCAGCAAAGCAGAGCTCGGACAAACTCATTAACAGTCATTCTGCACTCTCTCTGTTATTAAATTGATAAAGATTTAACAAAGCAAAACACTCAAAAAACAGCACAGTGGCCAAAACAGACAAACACAACAGACACGGAACACACCAACAAGTCTCGTGCTGGTGTATAACCAGCACGCGTAGCATCTGTTATGTTTAAGCTTTCAGTTTCTCTTTCACTAACGTCTTGTTCTGTCTCAGAGCACAATAACCCTGTGTGCGTGAAACACTCACTCTTATGCAGTTGTGCCGAGACTCGATTGCTAATCAATCATTCAATTGAATCTCGGTATAGTCTGCACGTGAACTAATTGTGCACTCTCCGTGCCCCATACAAATACTCATTTTAATCTGCACGTGAAGTGATTGTGCAATCCCCGTGCCTAAATAAAAATATACATTTTAAATAACCTGTGCTACATAACCCACACTCCGTGCACCACTACATACATACATATATATAAACATAAAATACGCACAGGGGCGGTGCACCCCGCCACACAGCAGTATTTGCAGCACAATGCATCCGGGCATCATCAGATTTTGCTATACTTCTAAACATTTGTTTTCTTTTCAATATTCATAAACTGTTTTACGTTTTTTCCATATTCGTCATTGTAGGAAAGTGTGCAGGTGTACAGGTGTTGCATTGATCCAACAATAACATACAGACAGAGTTCACAGTGCAAACAATTATTTTATTTTTCCCGGTTTTGCACTGCTCAATAATACCGCTGGCAACTACACAGCAATGTGTAGTTTGCACAGTGAAATAATACTGGGTTTCAGTCCCGAAAACAATAATAAACAAAGGCAATGTCCTGGCACGGCTCTGCATCCCTTCGCGGTGCTCCCGTGCTGGTGGTGAATACACAGTGATTAGTGACTTGGTGCAGTAGTAATCCGGGTTTTAATGCTGGCTTGACAGCTACAGCTCCCCCGTGTTTAGCCATCTAATAATTACAAATAAACAGTTACAAACACAAAATACAGCACTCATGGTCCGTAACCATAACAAAGGGACAGATTCCTCATCCACATCCCCTGAAATACCCTTAGTCACGCCCCCTACGGTGGCGAGTCCAATCATGTATCCTCCAATCCGTGACTGGCACATCGCCTACTGCATTAAGGCAATGACTTCTGGTATTGTGGCTCCACCCCCTTCCTGGATGACCGACTTCCAACTGACCCTGGAATAAACTGTCAAACCATCCAGTCCGGCGCACACTGTTCCCTTTACACAGCGTCCTCACAAGTCAGGAGGGAGATTGTTGAATAGGTTTCATTTGTTCTCTGTCACAGTCATCCACTCAAAATATTATATTTATGTTAGTATTTCAATTGAGTTTTTGATCATGCTAATTACTATGTCCAGCACTTGCCACAATAATCTGACTTTGATTAGCAAACAGAATCAGGTGATAATGTGTTTGTGAAGCAACAGAGAACAAATCATGTTCAACGTTTGAACGTTATTTGATCCTCTGACGTTTAAACATACCTGTATCCTAGAATACAGTGTAGAGCTGCTTTTTACATTGTCCGAGTCAAACTAAAAATTTTAATCAAAATATTGTGTATTTCACAGAAAATAGTACCTGGAAAATACTGAATAGATGACAAAAAACAGGTATAAATCTGTAAAAAAAACGAGGTTCAGTTAAAAACATATCCTTACATTTTTGGTAAAATTCAGAATAAACTGGAAATGCAGAACACTTCTCATATGTTTCCTTGGCAACAGACCCCTAAACTGAAACAAATAAATCCCGGTATCAGTTATGTTCATACGTATGTACATGGCTAATACCATTTTTATCAGACTCCTACCTACGTCATCACTTCCTGCGCCGCTTAATGTCAGTAGCCGCCATATTTATAACTAAGTCTGTAAAGAGCACAATGCAATATTTTCCGTTTTGTGGGAGAAACAAGATCATTTCCATATCTACCTGAAAACATATACCTTTCTAATTTCATGTTGTCACAAAAAAATAAAAGAAATTTCTCTGCTTAAGCTGCACAGACATAACTATGAATGCAGCATTTTCTACAGGAGTGTGCCACAGTTTACACTAACAAAACAAAACTAGAGGGTAAGAAACATATAACATAAAATAATAATATGGGTCAGAATATATTACCACACAGTGCTCACCCGTTATAATGCGCCTCGTTATAGTGCAGAATCGGTTATAACACGGTAGGGTTGTGGCTCCCTGTGGCAATGTGCCCCGCCCCTGTGTGCATTTGTGTGTTATATGTTGTATGTTGCGTGTGTTAATGTTGGTGTATTGTAGTTGGTACACGGGATATAAATGGGTGTGTGCAGCACGAGTTATTTAAAATGTATAATTGTATTTAGGCACGAGGAATGGCACTTCACTTCACGTGCATTTAAAGTATTTAATATGTGAGCACGAGGTTGCACATAATTAATTCACATGCTGGGATTCAAGTGAATAATTAATTAGTAATTGAATCCCAGCACAACAGTATATATAGATGCACGTTTCACTCACTCGGGGTTGTGTGTTCGGTGAGTGGAGAACAGGTGTGGAGAAGGAGGTAAAATTAACGAAAATAATTGATAGTTGTCTGACTCACTGTGTTTCGTTTGTCTGTCCGTCCACTGTTTTGTTTAGTGTTAATCCATTTTGTTTGTCTCTTTATTTTGGCCTCAAGTGCCGTGTCCTGTTTCTATTTTGTTTAAACCGTTTATTTATAATAAACCGCGCAACAGCGCTTTCATTCACCATTTCATCTCATCTGTCCTGTGTGATATTCATTTCCTGGATCTGACGGCACCACTCAGCCAGCCGTGTGACATATGGTGTCCAGGAGAGGTGTTTTTGTGTAAAAAAAAAAAAAAAATCCTCTTTTGGGGGAAAAAAAAGAAAATGGGAAGAAAGGGCCACAAGCAGCAACCTCAGCAACAGCAGGAGGAGGTGAAGGACACAGAGGAAGTCCGCCTGAAGGCCAGGATCCCAGGGCGATATGACCAACCATCGCCGGTGTGCCCCCTCTGCGAACAGAAGCATCTGTTTGCAGACTGTCCTTTCCGCTATGATGAGGAGCAGGAATGGAGAGAGGTCCCAGAACATCCACAGCCCAGGAGGGAGGAGACAGAGCCTTTCCCATCCTCTGAGGAGATGCTGGACTGGGTGACGGACCCAGAGTGGAACTGGGAGGACCTCCCGAAGGTTGTTGACCTGCTGTGGGCCAGAGATGGGGAACATTGGGAACGCTGGGAACAGCACTACTTCCCAGTGCCCTTTGTGAACCCGGCAGCCGTGGTGATCAACTACTTGGCTGCCGATATGGGACTGCCCCAGCAGGTTGACTTCCAAGTAGGAGGAGCCACGCCTAACTGCACCCTCACTGGGCTAGAGGGGAAATGCCTGCTGTCCCCATCTCCACCAGTAGAGGGAAAATGCCTGCTGTCTCCACTTCCACCAGCAGAGGGTGAATGCCTGCTGGGTCCACTTCAACCAGCAGAGGAAGAATGCCTGCTGGTTTCCCCTTCCGAGACAGAGGCAGAGCCGCACCAGTCCCCTGCAAGAGAGGCAGAGCCTCACCAGTCCCCTGCAAGAGAGGCAGAGCCGCACCAGTCCCCTGCAAAAGGGGGAGACTACACGCTGCTCCCACCTCCGTCGCCAGGAGACTACACGCTGCTCCCACCTCCGTCGCCAGGAGACTACACACTGCTCCCACCTCCGTCGCCAGGAGACTACACGCTGCTTCCCCCTTCACCGCCTGGAGCAGAGCAGCAGGAGCTGCCTCTGCCTCCGCCACCTCCAGGAGCAGAGCTGCCTCTGCCTCCACCTCCTTCACCGCCTGGAGCAGAGCAGCAGGAGCTGCCTCTGCCTCCTCCACCAGCAGAGGGTGAGTACCTGCTGGTTCCGCCTCCACCGTTGTGGGAGGACTGCTTGCCCCTCCCGCCTCCACCAGCAGAGGGCGAATACCTGCTGGTTCCGCCTTCATTGTCGTGGGAGGACTGCTTGCCCCTCCCACCTCCACCAGCAGAGGGTGAATATCTGCTGGTTCCGCCTTCCCCAACATGGGAGGACTGCTTGATGCTTCCACCTCCACCACAAGACGAGCTGCAGCTGAGTTTCGCACCGCCCAAGGATGCCAGCCTCGCTTCGCCCAAGGATGCCAGCCTCGCTTCGCCCAAGGATGCCAGCCTCGCTTCACCCAAGAATGCCAGCCTTGCATCACCTGGGGCTGCCTGGTGCTCCGCATCGCCTGGGGCTGCCTGGTGCTCCGCATCGCCTGGGGCTGCCTGGTGCTCTGCATCGCCTGGCTGCCTGGTGCTCCGCGACGCCTGGGCTGCCTGGTGCTCCAGACGCCTGGGCTGCCTGGTGCCCGCATCGCAGCAGGAAGTACTGTGGCCGAACCCCACCAAGGGGAGCTGCCGCCACGAAGAAGGGGAGGAGGCCTGGAGACCACCAACCCCAGCAGCAGTTTCGCTGCCGGAGATCGTGGGGGAGGTCAGGAGACCTGCTCCCACTGCAGCACTTGTGCAGGAGATACTGTGGCCAGAGCCCCGGAAGAGGGAGCTGCCGGCTACGAAGAAGAGGGGAGGTCAGGAGACCACCCCCCAAGCAGCCTTTCTGCTGCCAGGACTACCCCGGCTGGAGGAGCCAGACTGGGGACTATTAATGTCTCTGCTGACAGCATTTCCGATGTCAGCTGGGAAGCTGCTGGAATTGCCACCAGCAGCAGAAGAGTGGCAGGAGTGTGCCACCCCGCTGTCAGCATTGCTGTTGACAGCCTTACGACCTGTGGGCCCCTTGAAGCCTCCAGTTCTGGCCCAGGACTTTGTGCTGGACTTTTGGGCTTTTAAGGGGGAGGTGGCCATTGAGGCCATAAAAGGCGCACAAGGGGGGGTATATGTGGCAATGTGCCCCGCCCCTGTGTGCATTTGTGTGTTATATGTTGTATGTTGCGTGTGTTAATGTTGGTGTATTGTAGTTGGTACATGGGATATAAATGGGTGTGTGCAGCACAAGTTATTTAAAATGTATAATTGTATTTAGGCATGAGGAATGGCACTTCACTTCACGTGCATTTAAAGTATTTAATATGTGAGCACGAGGTTGCACATAATTAATTCACATGCTGGGATTCAAGTGAATAATTAATTAGTAATTGAATCCCAGCACAACAGTATATATAGATGCACGTTTCACTCACTCAGGGTTGTGTGTTCGGTGAGTGGAGAACGGGTGTGGAGAAGGAGGCAAAATTAACGAAAATAATTGATAGTTATCTGACTCACTGTGTTTCGTTTGTCTGTCCGTCCACTGTTTTGTTTAGTGTTAATCCGTTTTGTTTGTCTCTTTATTTTGGCCTCAAGTGCCGTGTCCTGTTTCTATTTTGTTTAAACCGTTTATTTATAATAAACCGCGCAACAGCGCTTTCATTCACCATTTCATCTCATCTGTCCTGTGTGTGTGTGATTCATTTCCTGGATCTGACGGCACCACTCAGCCAGCCGTGTGACACTCCCATTTGCTCCATAATGCCGCTACAGTAGCCCTTTTATACTCGTTATAAGGCAGAACACAAATAGCACAGTCTTGTAACTATGGCTCCCCACTATAGCATTATAAAGGGTGAGCACTGTATATATAATTTTTTTTTTTTTTTTTGACATACAATAAGGAGCAGAGCAACCCACCTTGGTCCACTTGCGCTGTAACATGCATTCAATTGTTTGTTTTTACTTGTTTTGTTCTTTTATATTATTGTTGTTATGTGTCTAATAATGCACTTTATATGCCGAAAGCTTATCTATGGTTTCAATAACATCTTCAGTCTTCTGCTTTTAGAATGGAAGTCAGTTTCATTAAATGAGATATTAGTTTCAATCAGCCCACGGGTAAATGAACCGTTCAGAAGATCCTGCCATAGCTGCAGCCTTTGCAACATGAAAGGCTTTTTTTTCCCAATTTTCTATACAGAAAAATGTATCCCTCCAATTCAGAATATTGAATGCCTTATGGAAAGTGAAAGGTCATTTGTAACTGTCCACAGGATTGATGGAGTTAAGATAGCTCCTTGACCTTCACCCTGCACTCATGAAGAACAGTCTCAGATGACAGAGCATCAGGCAAGTTTACAGAGAGTGTCCATACTTATTCTAGATTGCATTTCTGGTTTGTTCGTTTGTATGCCACATAAATGTATGTCAAGATTTAATTACCTCAAGTCTTCCTTCATTAAACAGTAAACTGTCATCTAAGACTGCTTGCCAATGTCTACAATTTGCACTAAATCAAGCATTTCTGTCTGCTTTTTGCCATCCCTTTAAAATGATATTCTGGAATAATTGCTTTCATGGCCTATGCAAACAATGTCAAGGTCAATCCTAACAGGACATTAATGTTTTCATGTTTCTCATCTGTCTGGTCTTGATGCTTGGTCATTAGCTCTAACATGACTTTCAAACAATAAGCAAACATTTTTAGTAACAGAATTGTTAATTTAAAACAACACTTAGCTTGGAAAAATCTACAGAATCTCAAAATGGAGTAATTAAATATAATGTAACACTAAAAACAACTCTATATTTAGTAGGAAACAGTGTTTCTACATTTTAAGCTTATTGAAAGCTCTATTTAAAGGCTGGACCAAACTCAAAAAACACCTTTAATTTTTTTTTTAAAAAGCTTTGTTTTTGGAAGGACAAGAAAAAAAAAATTACATTGTTATTTGCATATTTAAAACAGGAACTGTTATTTAATAATTTAAAATTATTTCAAAACACCTAATATAAAGTTCTGCCAGCACATTAAACCAGACAGGTTTCAAAGGGAAAGACATGATTTGGACCTTTTCTCTGTGATGAGAGATTGTATGGTATCCATTGCAAAGAACTTTGATATTTAGATTATTTTGCCAGTGGCCAAAAAAGCAGTTAATACATTTCACAGACTGCATCAAAAGCTCTTGAGAGAACTGTATCATATCTGTACTGCATAATTTCTTTGTGTTTGTACATTTCATGCATGCATAATATATCATGTTGCACTCTTCCCAATCACAGTTAACAGGCTCATTCTAGCATAATTTTGAAGCCATGACATACGTCATACTAATTTCCACATCTAATCAACAATAAAGGTTAACAAAAATAAAAAAATAAAACAAGATACAAAATAGTGTATATCATGCCTGAAGAAAAATGTACTAACAGTATACATAAAGCAAATATCTTATTTTTCATTCCATGGGTTCACACTTGTCACATGAATAACCCAGATTTAATGCACAATTGTCCAATGCTAGCTAACATTTTCTAAATTTTCACCAAAAAAAAGTATAGTATTTATAAATGAATTTGGGGCCTAGATCTGACAAGCAGAGAGTCATATTACAAGGTCATAGCAAGTGATGACACTGGGATAATTAAAATGACCTGTATTTCAGATACTGTCGACGCAAAAAGAAATGGTTATCAATAGGAATTGTGTATTACTATTAGCATTGTAGTATAAGGCAAACATTTTTTTTTAAATAATATCTTAAAAATGACCATGTCTTTAATAACTTCCTTGGCATAGAAAAATATATTAGAAAAAAATGTAACACTGTAATTAGGTCCTAAAATGTTGAAGCAATAAATACATCGCAATGACTTTACATTAACTTAAACAGAGAAACATGGAAGACGTTTTTTCAAATGAAAACTTTTGGTTATTTGTTCAGCTGCTCTAACGTTTGGAAAGTTAGGAACAAAAGCTATTATTGTTCAATGTATTTTTTACAGGAAATAGACAGTGGCAAACTTACAGTAGTTCAACATATGAGACCAGAGAGACAGTTTTTACAGTAAACCAAAACCAGATGTTGGAAAGACATAGGACCGTTACAGAAGTGAATAGCTTTGTTGTTTGCTTAGCAATTCTGAATGTACGCCTTGTGTTAATCACCTCACTTGTTTAACTAGAAATGCTTTTAAATCACATTATTATTATTATTATTATTATTATTATTATTATTATTATTATTATTATTGTAAAGGGGACAAGATAATGGTTAAAGAAAACATTTTTTTAACATGAGATGTTTTATAAATAAATAAACTTCTACAATCAAGAATAATTTTTTTTTCAGCAAGTTTAATTTAACACGATTTTATTTATTCAATTTTGATATGCAGTAGTCTGTCACATATCCGACTGTGGTGGGACCAGCGTAAGGGGGGATATGTAAAAAGTCGGATAAATGAATCCTGTTTTAAATACCATTATATACAGCTGTAACAATTACTATATTCACACAAGTATTGCTTTGAGATTCAGCTTTTATTAGGGAGCTACCCTAAATCCCTTGTTTAGAAAGATACAGGGTATTAATGCTTGTGACAGGGTAGCCGTCTGCCGTGTGGGTGCGTGCATTCACCGCTGAGTGACAGGCAGGAGATCGAAACGGAAGCTGAAGTTGATACACCCCCCAGGCGAACAGGATTTATTTACATATCAACACACTAAACAGCTCACGTGACACTACCAGCAATGCTAGCGCACATACAATACAGTGTATGAAAACTTTGGTGGGATCTGTTATCTGTGAACTAATCTTCTCTGTTCAATAATAAACAAACTCGGCCCGGCTGTCGGCGGTTTCGACTTGCTTACTCACTCTTAGGTATCCAACCCTGCTTCTCACTCACACACACTATCACTCTCACTCTCACTCTCACTCTCACTCTCACACATCGGCGAATTTCAGCTTCTTCAGCCCAGTTGGCTTTTGTTTTGCAGTAGCCCTGAGGTGAATAAATGGAACTTTTTTATACCTGAGACCCCCCTGGAACACACCTACCTGCTGATTAGATTCCACATCTGGTAATCACACACAGCAGGCAGTCTCTCCCAGGAGCGTCAGGTACTTCATTAATTAATTACAATGAATACACACACTTACACAAAAAAAACCCTTTTCACTGCCCTGCACAGTCCTGTATACACTTACATTAGTGTCTGGTAATTTACACAGTAGCAAAATGAAAGAAAAAAAAAATTCAATTGTAAGCACAACTGTAGCCATTTTGCATTAACGCTGTACTCATGGGTGACGTTGCTGAAGAGCTTGATCATGGCGGATAAACGGTTAGGGCGGATATGTGACAGGCTGATACACGACAGATTACACTTATTTTTAATAGTCCAAAAAAAAAAAACTTACTTGGTTATATGTTAAACTTAAGAAAATACATCAAATACCCCCTTGAAGTCTCTGCTGCAACCCCTGAATACTGTTTTTATTCAAATAATTTTACCTTGAAAGATCTTGGATACCAATGTGTCCTGGGAATTCCTTAGATCAAGTTTTCTGATCACAGAATGAATGTTAACAAAAAAAGTTTTTAAAGGAAATTTTTTTAAGGTTTTAAGGTTTTCTTTACCTTATTACAGGCCACTTTTCTTGTATTTTTCAGAGTTTCACTTGACCTACTTAGAGCCTCCTGCTGTTTCACAATTTGATCTTCCAGCTGCTGAGATGTTTCTGTCTTTTCCTGTAATCTGGACTTCAGCCGGCCAACTTCTAAACCCTGGGTATTAACTCGCTCTAAACTGTTTTTTTTAACTGAAAACAAAAGTTCAATGGCTTTTCAAATAAAAGGCACACCTTCTGTTTTGGTTAGAAAGTCTCTGCATCCTTCTGTAACCTGTTTACATAAATTTTCTTTTGTAGTTTTATTACTGTGTTTTATTTTCCCTTTTTCGTTTCGCCTTTGGTTTGCATTATTATTTTTGAGCACCTGTGAGTGTGCCTGCCAGTACCTGTAATGGTATTACTGTGGACCTGACTACCGTTGTCAGTATTCAGGCCACAGACAACAGCGCCCTCTGCAGGCTAAAGAAAATAAAGCCAAAAGAAAATAATAAAACTGGGCACCAGTGCGGTGTTGCAAATAAAACTTCGGTCTCCTGTGTGTGTCAGTGAACTGCCCACCACCCTTCCACAGGAAGTGTCTTGGGATGGATGCATGGATGCATACATATGGCATCAGGCTATATGTTTTGTGTATGATAATTTTGTATTGGACAAAGTATAGCCTGCATGACCATCAGTCAATGTCGTTCAAGAATTTAGTGGTCAGTTGTTACAATCATTTAGAAGCTGAATAACGTTAGGTTGTTATCATAACCCTAGTTCCCTGAAATAGAAAGGTAATTACCAAAATGGGTATTTAAATCCTAAAGACCCAAATCCTGAAAATTGTATACCAAAGCTGCTCTTTGAGCCTGTGATGCAAAAAAGGACTGCGCTTACAGATATCAGCGTCATTTTTCCTTCAAGCCTGTTGCAATCATGGATGCAGCGACCTTCAAGGTTAATGGTTACATTTCTATTTCAGGGAACCAGGGTTATGATAATAACCTAATGTTGCCTTTCAAGTACGAAATATAACCATTACTGAATGGGTGAGTGTACTAAAGCCGTTGCAAGGGCAAGATTGCAGAACGACCAGAATGCTACAAGGCTAAGCCGAAGGAAAAAGCAGGCACCAAAGCGGCAGCAAGATACTGTGGGAAAAACTGCAAGCAATCTCAACCGAAGCGTGTATCGAGGTCCAGCGCAGCGCTGCTGAGCCCAGCAGCTGTGTGGATGCTTTTGTAAAAAAAAAAAAAAACAGAAAATACAAATTGAGAAAAATATTTCTCTACTGAAAACATTAATAACACAATTACAATTCACAAAATAAACGCGTCGTAATTTAAAATGAGAATTTAATTTAACTCCAAATTGTACCAAACTGTTTATGTTACATAACTTATAACAAACCGTATAAGCACACTTTTTAATCCTTAATACAACAGTTACTTATAACTAGATTTATTAATTTAACAGTTTTATCTCCTGAAAATTATGCACATTGCACTTTGGTGTAAGACCTTGATAAATCAGACCCATAGTAACTTATTATTTTTAGTGAATTGAGAACTAAGACAAATATAAATATTAATTAATATTGAAGTGACAGATACCTTATATTGCATTTCCTCAAGCATTTGCTTCATATTATCACACTTTTGATATGGTTCATTCTTAAGAGGCTCATTAAGTGACACTGTCCTCTTCAAATAATCTTGTGTTGCCTTCAAGGAGTTCATGTCCAGTTTCTCCACGAAGAGAATCAGGATAGTGTAGTGTGTGCAAGGAATTGCAGTGGGTGTGTATGCATGCGGGGCGGCATCAAGCGCCAGCACCCGGTTTGGCTTTCAGACTCTAGGCCACTCTAGACCTGAGACAGCAACAGTTGTGGGTACAAGGGGGGGGGGGGTCAAACCACTACTGCCAAGCCAGGGCGCCACCCGACACTCATCAGCTTGCCGGCCTGTCCAACAACTAACTAGCACCACCGCCTGGCCCTCTGCCTGCGAGCCATTCTCACAGCCCCCTTCACTGCGGGCCGAAGCCATGGAGGACCTCCATCTGCGCAGCATGGAGGGGCTCGACAGTAAACTGAGCCACCTGCTGCAAGGGCTCCTGGAGGAGTATGAGGCCTGTTTTGCCCCAAGGTTCAAAGACTGTACGCGGATTGGGTTGGTCCAGCACCACATCGCCACAGGGGATGCGCTTCCTAGCCGCGAACATGTTCGACAGCTTCCCACTGACCAAAAGGGAGGCAGGGTTGTATGTGTGTGTCTGTGTGTGTGGAGGAGAATTGGGGTGCAAGTTTTAGCGGACTACAGTATGTGTTTGTTATTACAGTAGTCTCTGCGTATAGGAACACCTCCTAGGAGAATACTTCGCCTAAGGGAACACCCTTGTGGTGAAACAGATTTTTCCCATTGTAAACGCTCCGGCTAAAGGAACAGGAACTTTGCTTAAAAGAACACCTTCTTGGCCCCGCTAGAGATTTCTTCACAACTGATACAGTACTGTTTTGTAACCTGATAACTCATCAAACTTAAATTAAAATGGTTTATTCAGTCTTTTCAAAAGTGACTTGAGGCACACTGATTGGTTTATCAAATCTTTCCAGAACTGCTGTCATATCATTGACTCGTTTTGTATTCTGATTTCCACGAGTGCACCTTATTTCTACAAAATGGCATGCAAACAAACGGCGAAATGTGCCACTGTTTCTCTTGCTACAAAAAGTTGGAAATTGTTTGCGCTCTTGAAAAAAACCTGAATCAGACACAAGTTGCCAAACAATTTGGTGTTTCCCATTCTGGTGAGTTGCTGCACCATTCTTTTAAATATTATGCATGTCTTGTATATTGCTGCTGCATTTTTTGCTGTGTTATGTTAATTTAGTTTGGCAGTTTATTAACGTTAGTTTGTCTGTTACTTTATTATTATAGTTTATTAACATACACTTGCCTTTTGCGTTTCTTTTACTTATTCAGTTCATTCCATATGTTGATGTATGTACGTCATGACAAGTCCAGTAATACATATTTATTTATTTATTTATTGATTGATTGATTCATATTGAGTCTGGTGCTAACTCTGTCTTAGAGAACACTTCGGCTATAAGAACACTTTGCTTGCTTCCCGAGGGGTGTTCTCTTAGCCGGAGACTACTGTATATGCAAACACAGTGACTGGTGAAGTTGACCTCAGGTGTAGCCTCAGATAGATCAATGTGCAATGAATGAATACAAAAATATAAACTGCTGGAAATACTAAGAATGTGTCTGAACCTGTCAAACAGCACACACACACTATCTGCAAGTAGTCAGTTGGTATAACTCAAGAAGTACCATGTTCTTTTTTGGGTAGACTTAAAAGATAACAAGTACTTGGAATTTCAAAACAGTAGTACCGTTGACAATCAAATAAAATTTGAAACAGAAGTGGTTTAAACCAGATATATCAGAGAATTCCCGAGACAGCAGTACGACAAAGAGATGAAAATAGGCATAAAAGACTTCTGAAAATAAGATTCAGTCGTGACATCTCCTCGCGTTCCCCATTTAAAAAAGCTTAATACATGAGCAAAACTGACCAGTGATATATTGGTGGCATAGGCACTATGTTAAAAATTACAGGATGGATATATTTTAGCAAAGATTTTGTCAAAAAAATGAAGAAAGATTCCAGTTAAGTAAATGGTTCTAAAAGGAGACTTGTCCTTGGGTTCTACATACACACTGTCTATGCTATCAGTTAATAGGTCATGTGTAGGGTGTTTCTTATTGTATGAGAGATGTGCGGTTTTGGCGAGAGGACCGTGAAGTGAAGCTCAAACTGTGCAAAATGACATATCTTAACTTATTAACTTCTTATAAATCACACAAATGAAGATTGTACTTTTCTTTTTGTAAAACATAGCTTTTAACCCTGTCTTGCCAGTGGTAAACTGGTTCAGTCATGGCGCGTTGAGACTATAGTATTTATTAAAAACAAAAGTTTAGATGGATAAATGTGTGTTTTTTAAAAGCTGAGTCGCAATTTTGGTAATATTAACTTGTGTTAACTTTTAGGAATGAGTGAAGTTAAGAGGGTGAGCCATTTTACAAAAGGTACCAGGTATGTGTGTATTTCATTTATTTATTTATTTTATTTTTGAACACTGGAATTAGTTGTGGTGTTCTATGCACAGGGTGACATCTGTACACAGTTTTTGGAATTTTGGAAAATATTTTACTGTGATCGGTTAGTTTTTGACATGTGATTTATAATGTCTATATACTGTAGATAGAAATGGTGTTCTTTGCAAAATAGGATATGTTCAATTTTTACTATATTAAAAGCTACAAAATATGTCTAATCAATACAATACAGACATTGATGAAACAAACAGGAACACATACATTATCAGACATCTGAGTTTGTTCAAGCTGCTTCTCTAAGGAGCATATTAACTGATCCTTTTTTAACATCATCCATTGCAACCAGGTACTTCTTTTGTATCTCTACAAGCATATCTTCCTGTTGATGGATCTGCAGCAAGTTTAAGTAACATATAAGATCAATAAAGACCAAAACCCATCTACTCTGAAAGGGCTAGAATCTCCATTATTGATCACAGTTTGTAAGACAAGTAGTGTAACTGATAGTGTTTATCAAATCAACATGTTATTAAAGCAACTGTAAAAATAGTTGTAATGCTGAGTAATGCTGAGCAGAGGTATTTTCCTTATTTACCGGTATTTTTCATGGTCTTTTGTTTTCTTTGCAACTGGTCTTGCTCTCTTTCTCCTATGCAACCTTCTGCTCTCACTATGTCCTCCAGTATATAGTAGTAAACTCAGTCTTAACAATATGGTTCGTACAATCAAAGTCTCCCATTGCATAGCAGTTTGAGCAATTCCTGTTTTTTCAGAGCGTTTAATAAGACACACCTGAGCTTGTTACTTTTACTCTGTGGTTAATCAAGCTTGTAGTAAAACCTGGAATGGGTGAAACTACTATGCAATAGGAGACTTATTCCAGTCCTTGATTGTATAAACCATATTGTTAAGACTGAGTTTACTACTATATACTGGAGGACATAGTGAAAACAGAAGGTTGCATACGAAAAAAATGTCTTACTTCAAATCAGGGGAAATGTGTTGCTAGAGGTGCTTTGTTCCACAAACACAAATGTAACATCCTACTGCGTAGTCAATTCGGAACACTTCAACTTATAAGAGTGTATGTTCGAAAATGAAGAGTTCTTGGTGTTGTGTGACAGGAAATCAACAATACAAATATATCATTTAACATAAAATGTTCTCAGGTATTCACTAAGACACGTGTGGATACATACAAGTGCATTACTGGAAATAATGTGGACACGCTTCACCCCACGACATTCAAAAGATAAGGTATGGTACTTGCCTTTCTCTCAGCTAATGTCATTTTCTCAGCATACTCAAAGTGCTGCATCCTCAGTTTATGGATTATATCTTCAGTAGAGCATATCTGTAGGATACAACATTAGAATTTATGAGGTCAAAATAGTTCTGAAGTTCTAAAATAGTAAACAATATTTATTAAAAACAGCCTTGCTACAAAGCTCACCTTATTGTTGAGAACGTCCTGTTCACGTTGAGCGGTTACAGTTAGAGCTTCCAGCTTTGCCTTTTTAGCTGGAGTTGTTGTAACTCTTCGTTTTTATCAACAATAGCTTGATCAAGCGCAGAAATCTGAAATCAAAATAAATAAATAAATAAATAAATAAATAAATAAAAATAACCATAACGTTAGGTTACTTACCATAACCCTGGTTCCCTGAAAGAGAAGATGATCAACAACATACTTATGTGATATGCCTGCTTTTTGGTAGGCATTTACTGAGTTCTTAATATCAGAGCTGCCGATAGGACCCTTCCTGGAGTGATATCCTCGGCCCCGCCTACCGAGGGATCAAAATAGTCAGCCCATGGAAGGCATTTCTATTTTTGCATCGAAACCTTGACGTCGACCGATGCGACCTTGCAAGGTTTGTTGGTCGTTTTCTCTTTCAGGAATCCATGTTTATGGTAAGTAACCTAATGTTCCCTTTCAATTCGAAGATGACCAAAAACATATTTATGGGAAATTATACCAGAACAGTTGTGAGGTAGACATAGCGGCAGCATACGAGGGTCGCGTCAGAACCACATAACCCAAGGTTAGCGGTGCAAGCGTGCAACCTCAAGGACCCTAGTGCCTATTGAAGGCAAGGAAGGATCTACCATATTGAGGCGATAGACCCTAGAGAAAGTATGCGGCATAGCCCAGCTAGTCGCAATACAGATATCGGACAGCGAGGCCCCTCTTAAGAGGGCCCAAGATGTGGCCAAGCCCTCTGGTAGAATGAGTGGCTACCCTCCCAGGTTAGTTGCTGCCATCTTCCCAAATATGCATGCAGGAGTTGTGTACCAACAGTGCCTGTAGCTCACTGACCTGCTTTGTGGAAGTGATAGCCAAGACGAAGGCTGTCTTCATAGACAGATACTTCAACTCTATGGAGTGTATGGGCTCAAACGTGGCCTTCATGAGAGCCTCCAGTACAATATCAAGGCTCCATTCGGTGAGAACGACTCTCCTTGGAGGACGTAACCGCCGAGCACCCTTCAAAAAACGGGTCGCTAGTATATGAGCACCCGAGACACTGAGTCAATGGGGACATGCCATGCAGATATGGCTGCTAGGTACACTTTCAACATAGAGGTGGATCAACCCGCCTCTAACAGATCTTACAGAAACTGCAAAATAATTGCTATAGGGCAATAATTGGGGTCATGACCTCTGGTCATGCAGCAATTTTGAAAATACTTACACTTATAGGCGTGCAAGGACCAAGCATTCTGCAGTGTACTGACAACCGCATCTGAGAGCCCTAAGGAGGACAGATGGTCCCGTTCAGGGGTCAGACCCACAGTTGGAGTCTGCCCAGTTCTGGGTGCCAGAGGGTGCCTTGTGCCTGGCTGAGGAGATCCATGTGATGTGGGATCCCCATTCCGGAGATGGACAGCCCGTGGGAAAGTAAGTGCCTCTGTGCCCATATCAACAACCGAAAGGCTATGCAGTGTAACCCTGGAGACCAAAGCCCTCCCTGGTGGTTCACATACGCCATTACTGACATGTTGTCCGTGCAGACAAGGACATGTCTGTTCTGGAGCACAGGAAGGAAATGTTGAAGCGCGAGGTGGACCGTTCTCAGCTCCTGCGCATTTATGTGCAAGGGATGTCCAGCAACCCGACCAGTGTCCGCGGACTCCTCTGCCTGCCCAGATCGCCCCGCAACCAGAGTTGGAATGCGTCTGTTGTCACCACCTGATGGTTGTGTATCACTCCCATCCTTACGCCTTCGCTCAGGTGAGAGGCTTGCCTCCACCAGCATAGGGCTTCCCAGCATAGGCGAGATACGGTCAGCCGACGGTGTCTGTTGCGCTTGGGGTGTAGCCAAAAGGCACTGAGCCACACTTGGATCGGACGCATGTGGAGTAACCCCAGTTGGGTGGCTGATGAGGCCGCGGCCATCAGACCCAATAGTTTTTAACAAAACACCAATTGTACTGTGAACCCTTGTTAGATAGGACCAGACAGTTGTGAATAGCAGTGTGGCAGGGTGGTCGTGTAGTGACGTCAGGCCAGAAGCAGGAAGGGAAAACTGACACCAGGGAAGTATTGCAGTTAAAAAGAGACGCGGCGTGCACCATTTATTTAAATAATACAAAAATAAATAAAAGATTTTAAACACAAAACATAGTGCTCACAGAGCAAAATAAATATTTAAACAAAACAATCACAAACACAAAAAAATAACAAAACCCAGGTCCTCTAAGGTCCGGCTGGGCAGTGGCCTTCACGGTTCCTTTTTTTAGGTTTCGTTTTTTTTTTTTTTAATTTACTCTCTCGCTCCACTCGCTCTCGTTCCTCCTCTGAACACCCACCTTGAGTGCAGAGAGCTGCAGGCTTTTATGCAGGTGACCATCTCCCGATTTAGCAACAAATTAATCACTTAATATTAATTCAGGAGATGGCCACCTTCTGCACAAGGTTTTTAAGCACCAATCTCACCTCTGCCAAAACATGATTTAAATGAAAACAAAACAATAACAAAACAAAACGCACGGCTACGCCGTCATATTTAAATACAATAAATAAATACAAAAACAATACCCACGGCGCTTCGCCATCATATAAATACATAAATCATAAAACAAACAAATACAAAACAATAACCTGCACAGGGGTGGAGGAATGTTCAGGGGGGGTAGGGATGCTTCTGAAGGAAGGAGCCACCTTCCAATGAGGCTGAGATCGAAATCGCATCATGGACCTCCTCAGCAATGTTGACATCCGGTTCTTTAACATCCGGGGTGACCCATGTGCAGGTGGGGTCAGCTCTGGGGCTGGCATTATCAGCTGAGTCGGGGCCAGAGCAAGGGCTTGAGCCTGCTGCCAGGCCAGGGGCTCCCAACGCCGCGTACGGCTCAGCTGTGCTAGCAGGGGACCTTGTGCAGGAGGTGCAAGCGTGGAATTTAGCCATGCTTGATGTCTGTATGGCCCCAAGGGCATTGTTTAAACACCGGAGGGTGTAGACCTGTGTATTGAAGCACTCAGACACAAAGGTGCAGAAGCACCGAGGACAGTGAGTGAGGTAGAATACAGTACTGGTGCACCGAAGAATAGGAGCACCGAGTGCAGGTGTTATTGACATGCTGGTGTACTAAGAACCGAGGGCGCCGAAGCACTGAGAGGCACCTAGCCTTAACCGCGTGTAGTCAACACAACAGGGCAGTGTGTAGCATATACCGGAGTGAAGCACAGGCTCAAGGAGCTGCGGTGTGTTAGATAGGAAGAAAAAGTGTACTGCTTTTTTTTCACTGCAAAGGCAGTAATAGGAAAAACAATATAGGCTTACTGTGGCGGAGTGTCCCGCCCCTATGTATTTATTTATTATTATTTGTATTTTGTGTTTGCGGATAAAAGCGCCGCGTCTTTTGTTATTGTTTTTTTATATTTAAAAACCCTGTGAGGATGCGTGACTGATCAGCTACTGATTATTTAACTAGCTGACAGTCACGCATCCTTACCAAACGCGTGCAGACTGTGGCCGAGGGGTAATAAGATAATTAACAGCAAGTTAACCCCTCGGCCAGAGTATAAGAACCTGCAGCTGTCCGTGCTGCGGGGTAGAGTGTACAGAGGAGACGGGGAAGCGGTGAGAGTGAGGCAAATAGATAAATACATAGGGGCGGGACACTCCGCCACACTTACAAACACAGCAATTCAGCTATGGGAGAAACAGTCACCACACCAGATGGGTAGGCTGTAAATTTGTATTATTACTGTTATTACCAACGTGCTGAGTAGGCGGCTGAACAAGCCAGCAGATTCAACTCAAAAGGGGGCGCAGCAGAGCTGGGTCCTGGTGGAGGAATCGTGCATCTTTTTAAAAAAAAAAATTTCAACTGCAAGGCAGTAAAAGAAAACCACACATACACATACACAACAGCAAAGCTGCATGGGTAAATAGAACAGACACCACGGCAACGTGGGTGAACTGCAGTAGCAGAGGAAAACACAAAACAGCGAGCGATGTAGGCTGTTGAAAAGAAAAAGAGTAAACACAGCGGAGTTGTGTAGTGTTTATAGCTGAGTTCACAGAAGCGGAGTTTCTGATTCCAGGGGAGTGGCAAGCCACCTTCCAGCAATGAAATTGCAGGGGAACTCCAGAAAACTCAAGAGAGAGCTGTTTCACAGTCTCGATCACAGCAACTGGACAAGGGTGTCTAGCCTGGACTACGTGCAGTCACACAACCAGGACAGCGTGTAGCCTACAGCGGAGTAGAGCACTTTCTACAGGCAGAGGGCATTGAGGCACTGCGTGCACCAAGCACCCGAGGGTGCTATGTGCACCGAGGCACTGAACTATTGTGCGCAACCGAGTGCACCGAGCACTTTGCGCACCAGGCACTGTTTGCACCACGTGCACCGAGTACCGTGCAGCACCATATGCACGTGCACCGAGCGCCATGAGCAACGCATGCACCGAGCACCAAGTGCACTAAGGTGCTGTGCGCCCGAGGCACCGAAGCACCTTGCGCACCGAGCACTGTGAGCACCGGGCAACGTGTACACTGTGTGCACCGAGCACCATGTGCAATGAGCACCGTGCGCACCGAGGCACCGAAGTACCAGGGGCTGAGTGTGCACCGAAGTACTGGGTAGCTAATGCAGTGGTGCCTACCCTGACCGTGTGTAGTCACACACCTGGTCAGCGTGCAGCATATACCAGTGGGACACACAGGTTGAAGCCGCGGTGGGTGAATAAACACAACAGATAAAAACAACAGGCCCGACACACCAGGGTGAGCGGGCCGAGGTAGCCGGCGAGGTCTACTCAACAGCGGGGCAGGTCGGAACGCAGCCCTGGTGGAGTAATTACACGGCTGACTGGCTGCTGTTGTTTTTTTTTGGTTTTTTTAGTTTTTATAGATATACTGCACTGCAACTAGTTTTCACAGCACAACAACAGCATAGTAATTTAATATATATTTTGCCCAACTGCTTTGGCAGCCAGCGAATCACTCAACGGCGGAGACACAGCAACTGTGTTCTCCCCAAGAGTGTAGGCTGAAAAGACAACACACACACACACTTTTAAATAATACTGCACAGGCAGTCGCTCACATATGACAGACAGGAAACAGTAAAGACAGCCTGCAACGCAAGCGAGGCAGGCTGTGAAAAAAGGCACAGAAAGCACAAAAAGAGCTAGAATGGAGCTGCTGATTCCAACAATCAGGAAGCTCCAGGACACTACCACATGGAAGAATGTCTAGGTTTTAAAACAACGAATCAAAAGGACATTAAGAAAGTAAATGTAGATTTAAGTGTATCGAGCATTAATATGTTAGTTGACCATGTCTATGCCTTTATCAGGCATTACTTTCCCAACAGCTTTACTACCTATAGAGCATGCCTCATGTTCATCAAATGCATATTATATGCATTGTAATATTACTGTTTTTACATTACTTGTATAGCTTTTTTTTTCTAATTGTGTTTTCAATTTTCTTTCCATTTATTATTTATTGGCCTTATTATTCTCAAAATCCTGCACCATACTTTAATACACAAACTATTATACATAGCTGACTGTACATCCACAACAAATCATAACACATCTCCATAAACAGTTTAATTATAATCAGACAAATAGCAAACTTTCTCTAGCATTTCAATTGGACATATAGTTTTTGACAAGTCAAAATGTGCCTACCACCAAGGATATAAATCCATGAAGTAAGTAGATGAAAAGAAAAAATGACCAAAAAAAAAGAATGATAAAAATAGTGAATAAATTGAATAAGTACAGCTTTATTTTGGTAGTCAAACTTGCCTGCCTGAAAATCCATTAAAGTACTGCTGCCAGTGAAATTGTACTGCTTGGCACTAATATGAGGTTTAGATTAAATATTTTGCCATATCTATCTCTGATATAAAAGCCAAACAGCTACCTATCCAAAATGAAGACAGAATGAACTTTAATTAAAATTTTATATTACAGTTTCTGTTTTTGATTTTGGTTTCCCATGTGCTTTAATAAGACTTTTTTCTAGTATTTAAAAAGTCTCACTTAAATCCTTGATTTTAGAAATCTCTCACTTCGACTTAAGTGGATTGAAAAAAGAAGGAAAACTGGTGTGATATTACTGCTTGAAGCAGTCGCTACCAATCACATACTCCTCCAGATCACAAAATCTCCATAGGATAGACAGCCACAAAGGTAAGGAAAAAAATCTGAATAAAACTCTTTCCTTGAAGACGTTATTGGGAAGGTTGTATTAACTGATTTATTCACATCCCTGTTATACAATATGTCAGAAATACAGAAAATGAAGAAGTCTTCAAAAAGCAAAACCCAATGGCCTGGCAACATCATGGTCCACTCACAACCAAGCACCACTATTGGGCATTACCATGCCATTTTCCTTGAAAAGATTAGGGAATCATCTATATTGAGTGCTGTATTATTGTGTGGGTTGATGGAAAGCATTTTATATGCAACAATACTCTGAAGTAATCGTCTACCACTATCAGTCTCTTCCAATAGACCAAACGTTTGCCATTCTTTAAAGATATAAGGCACAGTGTAATGAACCAACAGCTCACTGCTGTAATGCATTATACACTGCATTGTTATTTTTTATTTGACCCTTTTAGCAATGAAAATAATCTGAAAATACAGTGCTACCCCATTATAACATGACCTGTTATAGGGCCTCATTCACTAAACAGCGGTAATGTGTTTTGCACTGTGCTTTGTACACCTGATGTATTCACTAACCAGTGGCAGGCAACCTAGTGCGTGGAAAAAAGTGTGTGGAAAAAGTACCGCGTTCGAGTCATTTAAATATAATGAATGTTAATGTGTGGAAATCTATGCAAATTACGGTATTTGATATGCAAACCATGGGTGCATTTTCGGGTTTTGACCGCAACAGAACCGGGTTAAGTGACCTTTGACCAAGAACCTGTGAACGTGACCACAACACAAGAACAGACCCGGTCATTGAAAATGTAGTTACAGCACTTATGAGTATTATTGATGAACCAACAGGTTGGTAAAGTATATAACACTGACTAATGTCACAGATATGTCTATCAGAAGTTCTATACCAATACATAATGCAAAATATATCTGTAGACTCTATGCAAACGTGTCAGACTGAATTGCTATTGCTATGTATACGGACTATAGGTGGGTTTTTTTGTTTTTAATTTGTGTTCAACATCTACTTCGAGTAATCAATCATTTTGAACCTAATGTGCGTGTGTCTGTGTGTATATATATACACACACACACACATATATATTGTGAAAGATTTCAGTTGTTTCCAAGGTTCGATTGCCCTTTTTCAGTAGACCCATATACAGAAATTGAAGTTTTAAGCACTTTTGTGCCATTTTTATTATTTACAGAAGAACAAAAATAAACAAAACAAAAAACCTAACTCCCCACGGAGTTCTAACTACTTTTTCTCTCCCGTTTCTCACTACATCGGATCTCACTACAACGTTTTCCGATCACAAAACACTTTTTACATGTTATTTCACACACAAAAGGTTTACACAGTACCTTGTTCTGTTACCAACATCCTCTTGCCTCTTGCTTATATATATATAAATAGCCCCATTATTATACATGACTTTATAATCTACACAAACCATCTTGCATTAAAATATTACAATATTAAACACATTTACACAAGCGTATCGTTTTTATTATTTACACAGGTGTCGTTGTCCATCCATCAACAGCCCAAAGCACCTTTTACCATTGTTCCATAGTCCAAGTTCTGTGTTCTTGTGCATATTTTAGTCTTGTTCCCCTTTCTTAACAGAGGTATTCTTACTGCAACACACCGTTTAAGTCATGATTTCAAGAGTGACCTTCGTACTGTTGATTTGATGGAAAACGACACCTGTGCCTTCTGTCAGTTCTGTTGTCAATTCAACGCTTGTCTTCTTTCTATTCCTTAAGGATATTATCTTCAAGTATTGCTCATCCTTGTTAGACAGCTTCTTGGGTCTTCCAGTCCTGGGTTTGTCAATTACAGATGATATTTCTCTGTACTTGTTGATTATGCTTCAGATACCACACCTTGAAAATCAAGTTATGCAAGCTATTTCACTCAATGTTTTTCCTTCTTTATGCAAGTCAAGGTTGTTATAATAGTAGAAAACACTAGTGGAGGCTTTGAGTAAATTGTTGATGCTCACAATGCATCAGAGTAGAAAAATGTAACATGTCTAAGACATTTGCACAGCAGTGTATATACTACATTGCAGTGTGTGTAAACATGCATAATTCTGCGTGTTGAATTCTGCATGCTTGCAAATTAATCATTTAGCTCGCTTTATTTGTGCATATAATTAGGTTAGTGAATAGAGCTACCGCTGGTTCATTTTTGCGTGCGGTGTGGCTTCCCCCTGCCACACATTAGTGAATGAGGCCCATAGTGCGGAATCGGTTATAACACGGTAAGGTTTCCCCCATAATGCAATTTGACTCACAAACATTGGATGAATGTTCCAGATACTTTAAGTGATCCTGGTGGTGTTATTGTGAATTATGCTAGGATAAATTGTAATAGAAACTGAAAAAAAAAGAAAACCTAAAACACTGTGATTTTGTTTTATGGTTGTTTTTACATTACTGTATTTAAACGCATTTAAGTTGAAACTGGGACATATAGTACTTATAAAGCTTGCACTGTAAAAACAAACTGTCCGTTAATGTTACAAAATCAAGTACAAAACAATACAAGTGTATATACACAGTTATAACAGCATTTATTATAAAACATATATACAATTTAAATAAGAGTGATGTAAACTTCAAACTGGTGGAATAGCTGTTTCCATTATACTGTATATATTGTAACAACCCGGGATTTATACTGTTACACGACTGGTCTATGGACCCTGTTGTTTGTTCGTGTGTGTGTGCGTGTTAGCAGGGAAGCGGTAAGCTTGCCTCAGCCAGGATTGGTGGGTGATGTCCGGGGAGGGGGGACATGAAATCATATAGGGGGGTGCCCACAGCGAGGGCAGAGCCGAGTGAGACTGCTGTGTGAATGTGCTGCTGTGAGAGGGCAAGACTGTTTGTTGTTTTTGGTGTGGCCCAGGCTAACGGGCTGGGAATAATCGTCCCAATAAACCGTGGATTTGAATACCTGCAAATTGTGTGTGTCTCTTTCCTTCATGTTCCACCATACGCAACAATATTAATTTGGCTTGTAGGCATTGTAAATCATTTCAGGAACAAAAATGCCAATATTCGTTACAATGTGAAACACATATAACGCGGTTTATATAAGGGCAGTTTATTAGCCCTTTCCAAATACCGTATTACTTCAGTGCGCCGTCCTCGAATTAACGCCTCACTCAGATATCAGCTTTTTAATAGACGCCGCCCTCGAATAAACGCCCCTGTCAATAAAGAAATGTAAAGGTTTTTTTTTTTCTACCCCTGTTCAAAAAATAAATAAAGAAACTATGCAGCTATGTACATGTGACGCCCCCGAAGAGACTGCAGCCTCAATCCACCATGTAATACAAACTAATGTACACACACCTTAGAAAGAACATTTCATTTTATGGTACAGTCCCGACAGACAACCCAGCAGGGGATAAAACAAGGGCTGTCTGTTTACCTCGTCCTCAGCTTGGATGATGAAAACTTAAACTCAGAGGAACTTAGAGCTTTGCCAGTCACTCTAAGCTCTCCAAAGCTGGCGAAGAGATCTTCTTGTAGGGGGTTTAGTTGTTTTGTTTTCTATTCAATTGGAATTTTACTCAGTCCTGTACAATTATTTATATATATATATATATATATATATATATATATATATATATATATATATATATATATATATATATATATATATATACAGTACTGTGCAAAAGTTTTAGGCAGGTGTGAAAAAATGCTGTAAAGTAAGAATGCTTTCAAAATAGACATGTTAATAGATTATATTTATCAATTAACTAAATGGAAAGTGAGTGAACAGAAGAAAAATCTAAATCAAATCCATATTTGGTGTGACCACCCTTTGCCTTCAAAACAGCATCAAGCATCAATTCTTCTAGGTACACTTGCACACAGTTTTTGAAGGAACTTCGGCAGGTAGGTTGGCCCAAACATCTTGGAGAACTAACCACAGTTCTTCTGTGGATTTAAGCAGCCTCAGTTGCTTCTCTCTCTTCATGTAATCCCAGACAGACTCGATGATGTTGAGATCAGGGCTCTGTGGGGGCCATACCATCACTTCCAGGACTCCTTGTTCTTCTTTACGCTGAAGATAGTTCTTAATGACTTTAAGCTGTATGTTTGGGGTCATTGTCATGCTGCAGAATAAATTTGGGGCCAATCAGATGCCTCCCTGATGGTATTGCATGATGGATAATTATCTGCCTGTACTTCTCAGCATTGAGGAGACCATTAATTCTGACCAAATCCAACTCCATTTGCAGAAATGCAGCCCCAAACTTGCAAGGAACCTCCACCATGCTTCACTGTTGCCTGCAGACACTCATTCGTGTACGCTCTCCAGCCCTTCGGCGAACAAACTGCCTTCTGCTACAGCCAAATATTTCAAATTTTGACTCATCAGTCCAGAGCACCTGCTGCCATTTTTCTGCACCCCAGTTCCTGTGTTTTTCGTGCATAGTTGAGTCGCTTGGCCTTGTTTCCACGTCGGAGGTATGGCTTTTTGGCGCAAGTCTTCCATGAAGGCCACTTCTGACCAGACTTCTCCGGACAGTAGGTGGGTGTACCAGAGTCCCACTGTTTTCTGCCAGTTCTGAGCTGATGGCACTGCTGGACATCTTCCGATTCGCGAAGGGAAGTAAGCATGATGTGTCTTTCATCTGCTGCAGTAAGTTTCCTTGGCCGACCACTGCGTCTCGGTCCTCAGCGTTGCCGTTTCTTTGTGTTTCCTCAAAGAGCTTGGACAGCACATCTGCAAACCCCTGTCTGCCTTGAAATTTCTGCCTGGGAGACATTGCTGATGCAGTATAACTACCTTGTGTCTTGTTGCTGTGCTCAGTCTTGCCATGGTGTATGACTTTTTGACAGTAAACTGTCTTCAGCAACCTCACCTTGTTAGCTGAGTTTGGCTGTTCCTCACCCAGTTTTATTCCTCCTACACAGCTGTTTCTGTTTCAGTTAATGATTGTGTTTCAACCTACATATTGAATTGATGATCATTAGCACCTGTTTGGTATAATTGTTTAATCATACACCTGACTATATGCCTACAAAATCCCTGACTTTGTGCAAGTGTACCTAGAAGAATTGATGCTGTTTTGAAGGCAAAGGGTTGTTACACCAAATATGGATTTGATTTAGATTTTTCTTCTGTTCACTCACTTTGCATTTAGTTAATGGATAAATATAATCTATTAACATGTCTATTTATATATAACTTGCTTACTATCTATGAGAAGATTTAGTTTCGGTTTCTCTTACAGAGAAATTACAAATCAGCTGGTAAATTACAATGAGAAAAAAGTAGGATTGATGATTGTGGCAAAGTGGCTGATTGTGTACAGGTGCAGGAGTGATGCAGTGCACAATGAACAAACAGAGAATTGTAATCCAGATGGAAACAGGTTTTATTGATTAATCCTGGTCTGATGACCAAACAATAACTCCAGGCAATACACAACAATGTGTAATGCACTGGAAGTAAATAAATGGGTTACAGTCCCAAATAATAAACACACATATCTTTCCCACAAAACACGTTCACCAGTCCTGGGTGTGTGCTGTAGTGCTCGTGGTGGGTGATACAAGTTTATTCGTGACAAAAGGGAGGTGCAGTTCTGGGTTTTGTGCTGGCCCTTGGCGACAGCTCCGGAACGTGATAGCCGTCTAATAATTACAAACAAACAATTATAGACAAACAAAACAAAACACTCATGGTACTTTTATCACTGGGTCTCTCACAGGTTCTTACAGTTTAACGATTCAAACTAAACGAAGGAACAGATAACATTGCTTCGACCCCTATTTATACCGTCACTCTTGACCCCTTGGTAAATGATTGCAGCTGCTTTTTATGATCTGCAGCTGGCACATCATTTCCACTCCGGGTCAATGAGTTAGTGTACCCAAGCTCCGTCTCTTTTCTACATGACCAACTTCCTTTTAACCCTCGGAACGAAGTGTCAGGCCAAGTAGTCCAGAGTACTCTGTTCCCGTTACTTAGCGCCCTCACAGGTCGAGAGGGAGATTTACCACCAAGAATCATTGTCATTCTGTCACAAGGATATATTTTAGTTTTAACAGAAATCAAACTGATATTCAGAGGTAAAATTTTTCGTTAAGAAAAACAACTGCATCACACTCAACTACCATTCTCTCCTCTTCTAGTCCCGCCCCATAGCAACCAATACACACTCCTGATTTGCTGGTATAGTACTCCCCTGACCTCCCAACTCTCACCTAATAGGCTCTCGTTAACTGTCAGTAAATGTACTATATTCAAGCCCCAAAAACACACAAGAGTGCTGCAGATTGGAGCCTCTCATGGTGCCGCTTCAAAAATGCCTTAAATCATGAAATAAAATATTGCAGCGTTTGTAAAGCATAGTATTATTAATAAAAGCAGCCCTCGCTGCGGCGCCAAATTGAAGTAATACGGTATATTGATGATATTTTACTCGGTTATAAATGTAATAATTAAATGGTCAGTACATACCTGTCAAGGTCCCAGGACGCTTGACCTGGAGATTTTGTAAGGATAGTGTTAAGTGGCGAAGCTGGCACGGGGAGGGTGCAGGAGGGGTCTGTGAATTTTTTAAAATATAGATACACAGAAACTAAACTAGAATACAGCATAAGACTCCTTTATAGCCTTAGAGATGATGGTGTTGAATCATGGTTGTGTTTTGTGGTGCATGTTTATTCCCAAGTGCTAGACTTGCAATCTCTTAAAACTCTCACTGATGTAGGAATGATAACAGCAGCTGTCACTGTTCAGTTTGCAGGAAAGCAGGCTTTCAGTGGTGTTCTTTACCAAGTCAGCCCTGGACTCTGTGTCCATTTTCCTAAGCATGGAGAATATTCTCTCACTGCTGGCATTTGAATGGGGAATGACGTGTAGAGCCTTCATTATTCTGCACAAAGTAGGGAATCTTGGCTGACCTGCAGTTGTCATCTGTGCAACTTTTCCCCAGTACTTGTCCAGCTTCTCTTCAGTTGGAAGATCTTCAGGATCTGTGAACTGGTAATCAGTGAACTCTTCTCTCAGGGCATTCAGCTCATGTTCTTCCACAATGTGAGGGAACTGCTTGGCCATATGGATCACTGCAAAAAGAAAGGCTAAATACTATAAAAAGGCTGCATTATAATTAAATTTAGTAGACTTGTATTCAGTTTTCCTCTTTGATTATGTATAGTAATGATGTTTAAAACTAGAAACTAATATTATCGAGCATCGTTCATATTCACATCCGTGTGTCAATCACACATGTTGCGCTAGTCAAGCAGGTAGGGAGTAGACTGGCCACCAGGTGGCATGTGAGGGAACCAATCTAAGGTAGGAAAAAAAGAAAAAGAAAATATATATAGAGACCGGGAGATTCCTAGATTAAATGGGTCCTAGGTGGGAGATTATTTCTGACCGGGAGATTGGACCTGAAAACTGGATGGTCCTTGTCAAAACGGGAGACTTGACAGGTATGTCAGTATAAAGCTTTGTTTAATCTGATTTGTACTTTTCATGAAATACTGAATACAAAATTGAAAAAGGTTATATGTTCAACCAGAAGTCACACTTAATGTTATCTGAAGCTGTGCAGGAAGAGAGATGACAAAGGGAGGAAGGCGTTGCATAAAATTAAGCTCTACGATTCATTTCAAATGGGAGTTTATTTTAAACTAAATATTTGTCAAACATATTTTGTTGAACAAAATCTAAAAATCTAAGGGCCTGTCACAAGGCTGGCTGAGTGGTGACGTCAGAACCAGGAAATGAACAACACAGACAGGATGAATGAAATGGTAAATGCGCTTGCTTGCGCCGGTTTATTGTAAATAAAAGGTTTGAACAAAACAGAAAACAGGACACGGCACTTGAGGCCAAAATAAATAGACAAACAAAACGGATTAACACTAAACAAACAGTGGACGAACAGACAAACAAACACGGTGAGTAAGAATAAACAAACAAACAAGTGTTGTGCTGGTCCTACCAGCACGCAATAGCAATTGTTGTTGTTATTATTATTTCACTTTATTTTTCTCCTCCTCTCTCTCCCATTAACTACTCACCGAACACCCAACCCTGAGTGAATGAAACGTGCATCTATATATACAATTGTGCTGGGATTCAATTACCAATTAATTATTCACTTGAATCCCAGCACGTGAACTAACCTTGAAAACCCTGTGTTCACATATTAAGTACTTTAAATGCACGTGAAGTGAAGTGAGTGCAATTCTTGTGCCTAAATACAATTTTTACATTTTAAACACTCGTGCTCATTACCAACATTATATCCCGTGTACCAACTACAGTACACCAACATTAACACACGCAACATACAACATAAAACACAAAAATACACACAGGGGCGGGGCACATTGCCACAGGGCGCCATAGTGTGTTTCAGACTTTAAAATTTAAACTTGATCTGTTTTTCTAACTGTGAACAGTGCCATGTAGGTTATGCATTCCTTTAACACAGATTTACCCATACAAACATTAGCATATGGAACCTGGAACTTGTTGTGACAACCAACAAATGATTATAAGATTTTAATAAAGCTAGCTCAACAGCTTCCAAACCAAGATAATGGAGACACAGCTGAAATATGTTGTAACAGAGAATTAATTAAGTAATTAGCTTAATGCATTCTTTACTAAAGCTCGTTTTGGCAAGAGAAATTAATTAATTACACTGATGAACTGAATTAGCCAGAGCTATAATAAAGCAGCTGCACCCCTTAGTCTCTAAGTCTGGCTCCACTGCCTGTTCCCTTTCAGTGGATGGGATGCATTGTACGTTCACCTCTGCAGTTTCTCCTAATATGTATAGTATTTTACAGACTGTAAACCACCCAATAGATTGCAATACGAATCATATAAACAGTAATTATGGATATGATATATATGGTTATCCACAATTCCCCCCACCCCACCCAACCCCACCTCAATCGATCCAATATTATTTATGAAAGGTCTACCTAAGGTTATCTTCAGAAATAAATGAAATAAATAAAACAAAAATCTTTTTGAATGACATATGCCCAATAAAATATGTTTTATAATGTCTGAGCAGCCCTCAGTTGACAGGATTTCTGACAGAGGGCTAATAGCAGGTGCTTGGTTGGCAGGTGCTTGAGGACCTGTCTCTAATGTAAGAAATGACTGGAATTGCAGATGCAGGACTGTAAATCACTGAGGAATGGTTTCTTGCAACTTCAAGACTTCTCATGCCAAATTGGTGCCATCCTGGCTACCTATATTAAAAGCATAGTAGTATAATTCTAGCCAGGTGTTGTCTAACAATAATACAAAAAAATGTCTGGTAAATCAAGTGAGGTGAGCACAGTCCCTACGGTACTCAACAATCCCTTAATCCATTTGCAGGTGTTCTCAGCCGGGGTCCGCATATAACTGGGGTAGTTCTAAGGGTCATAGGGGGTATGCAGGATGAATAAAAATGTAAGTAAAAGAAAATAATGATCTTGAATTAATTATTTAATGGTATTATATATTTTCTCTAAACCACTGTGCATAAATATTTCATTTTTGTTTAGCAGCTCAAAGGCTCCAGCCAGACTATAGTTTCAAAATTATCATCCACCTATACACATGCGTGATTTAGATTGTGCGGATTTCTACCTTGATATTAGGCGTGGTTGCATTTTAGTGACAGAAATAGCGGCTGGTTCATTTAAGAAAAAATAAGGAATAAAACACAAGAGAGTCTACAGAAACTGCAAAGTGACAAAAAGTTATACAGTCACATTGGATCATTTTTATGTTGTCTTTAATAAAAAAGTTTATCATTGTTAGTTATTGTAGTTTTATCTTACGGTTAATGTTTTTGATGTTGTAAACATTTTAAAATGCTCACAATTATGCTGAGATGGGAAGTAAATGGTAATGCGATAGAATACCTTTGCTGAATAGAATGCCAATGTGTGTGTTTCCGATGAGAATCCCAAATACTGTCTTTTGATTCTGTGCATCCAAAGATTTGTTATTAAAAGTTTTATGAATTGTGGGTGGGGTGGGAGGGGAGAGGACAGTGTTTGTTCTCTTCAATATTTGTTGTCTTTTTTGTATAAACTTGTTTAATAAAAATGTAATTACAAAAAAAAACAACTTGTGGTTTCTGTCCATGGTTGACAGACATCTAGCCATGATCTACAAAGCAGAAACCACATCTGTGGAAGCAGAGTTGCTGACAGTAAAAAAGAAAATCAAAACTAATAAGTGATTTGTTAGGCTTACAAACCTTTTATTAAAAAATCTCTAAAAGCACGACAGTTAAAATAATTATTCTAAGGGATATACCTGTGGCTCAAGTATTACAGTATATCTGCCAATTTACAACACAACATACACTACAAAATAGCTTCTACATTACATTATCTGGATATTTTTTTCAATATTAGTTTGGGGACTTACAAAGTAGTTTCAACAAGTTTCTATATATTAGCGGTGATATAGATATGATATAGATATCTGTCAATATCGATAATAATTTTCATATTGCGATATCGTGGGATTAAAAAAAAATTTAATGTGTGCTTGCTCGCAAAGATATGCTTTTTATTGCTAATACTGCTAAAAATACAAACGCAGTATAATCAAGTTTATTTTATATTCATATACAACCCTACACATACCAATCATTGTCAGTCTTGTAGGCAAACACCACATACTAAAGTATTATTTAACCATTTTATAACATCAAAACACATCTCAGAATAATGCAAAATTCAGCTTGACACCGTACTTAATACTTTAGAGGTGTCGTGAGGCAGCATTTACATGCAGCAGCTGAAGATTCAATTACTTCAGGATTGGCTAGAAAATGAACACCCCCGAAGTCTGTGCGCAGTGAAGTTTAGCAATATTTCGGTTTTGCTGTGGCTAATGATGGAATAGTACATATAAAGTAAGTCTATATATGTTTGATATTGCAATTGCAATTGTGTTATGGAAGACTTGTGTATATTTTTCTGTGTTTTGGAAGACTTCGATATTATTGATATCGAAATACGTGCATGATATTGATGTACAATTTTCATATTGTTGCCCACTCCTACTATATATAATAAAAACAATGTTCTTTGTAATGATCCATTATTTGTAACAAAACAAAAAGATTTCCTAACATATTGCTTACACTTCTAAGATACCTAGAATCCAAGACAATATGATGCAAAATAGATTTTAAAAAATTAATAATAATAATAAAAAATCTAAGTAATACAGTTGAAAACACTGTGGGTGAAATTACATGTTGGAAGCAGGGGCGTCATTAGCTTATAAGATCTACGACATCACAGCAACTAAGCAAATAGCAAAATCACACCTGAGCAACCAGGGCGCCAGAGTGGGGCCCAGACACATGCAGAAATAAAATTTGTAGTAAATGTACTATTTCTGTGCCAGCTATCCTACTAATGCAGCCTGTGGCACTAAAAATGTTTCGTTTTCACTTAACTAAACTAAACTAGGTCCATTGCCAGGGGCCCACAAAATAATGCAGCTGGCCCTGATAATAGCCAGTGCCATTTTAACTAAAATGGGAACAAAATGTTAAACTTGCACCACCGGTAGTTTTTATTCTCTTTTTGAGCTGGTACAACTCTAAAAGGATACTTGCTGTTACTTATACTTATATATTATTAAAAATCATTAAGGTAGTCATCACTCTTCCAGTCACCACTGCAAGCAATGAGTGTCTGTTTTCTGTTTTAAGTGTGGTTAAAACCTATTTATGAATTTCCATGACCAATCCTCATCTGCGTGATCTGCTTCTATTGGCAACTGAACAATAATTGGTTAAAAAAACCTTGATTTTGATGTCCTGGTTGATATCCCCGCAAAAATGAAGCCTAGACGATATCCGCTGCTTCACTAGGTTTATCCATGCAATGCCAGAGTTTAAATTTGTTGCAGTTTTATTATTATGGAAAGGGGGACTCTAAATGCATTCTTTGCCCCCCCCCCAGCATTTTGTGAAGTGACACCCCCAGTTGGAAGCTGTCACACCCCTCCAAAGAAATTAAAAAAGTTCCTTTATGATACTATTGGGGATAGATTTATGTTGAAAACCCAATGTAGGATTTATAGCAATGTTGTTTTCTTTAGTAGTGAATACAAAGCAGAAAAAGTTCATAATAAAGACAGGAAGACACTATTTGTACCTACCAAGGAGGGGGTTATTAATTTAGATGAACATATCAGTTAATTATGGGCAAAAAATTAATTAAGAAGGAATATTTAGACTGTAATAAAGTAATAGTTTTTGCTCCTTTGCTATAATGGAATTAATCATAGGGTTACATTTTCACCACAGCAACTTATATTCAGAGGGGTCTGGATTTGGCTGAAGAGG